>OZ024742.1:138192160-138237160 GCA_964016885.1 Eledone cirrhosa | reverse complement strand
TCCACGCACGTCATGGCAGAAACAGAGGCGATCCCTAAGAGTGTAAAGCCTGAGAAAGGTTCGTGTCGACTTCTCTGACTTGTCACCTATACTTCCTCCTTGATCAACTTCCACTATTTTATCCTGGAGACGAATAGCTCTGCATTGGACTTGGTCAGACCCATATCCCTGACCAAGTCATTGACTTGTTTTTGGTTTGGGAAGTGAGGAACTTTTTCTGGTACCTCAGGCAGGTAATCCAAGTCCTCAGCATCCATCTCCTCCTCTTCATCAGTATACTTGTCTTGGAAAACAAATTTGACATGCAATACAAAATAAATATTGGAAAGGGAAATACATATTTAAATAATATAAAAGAACACTAATCATACTAATGTAAATTCGTGCTTAAAACACAACTTACCCTTTATTCAGGGTGCGAAAATCCAGTATCAATAATCCACTTTTTAACAATTTTATACTTTATTGCACTTTTATAATTTTCTTTAGGTATTACGCTTTATTTTATAATTTTAATTTAACCTGAAACATATACAAAAAAAAATCATTTAACTCGTATTAAATTAAACTTACATACAACGTAAAATCCAGCATACAAATAATTCTAGTGAATAGCTTAGAATTTTTACAAACCCAAACTTTTAACTGTTTAATAGCACTTTTTTTTTTATTTATTTGGGACCTAAGCAACACAAAAAAAGTGATTACAAGCCAGGAACAGAGAAACATTTTTTTTTTAGTTACACGTTGTTATTAATTCATTCTATCGTGCAATGACTGTGCGTGAAGATATTTTTTAAAGTGAGGTAAGACTGTGCACTGAGCCAATCCCACTCTATAACCCGAAAAGAAAAAAAGATCAACATCATCGATAACTACTGAGCCGCAGATTTTATATTGGAGTTATCCCAGTTTCCTGAGTTGCGCTCTCCTAGAAGAATGCCCTGACAAAGGCTAGGGGTCCTTCACTCGCAGTGGTTTAACCGTGCGATCGGGTGTCCAGCCCGACTATTTCTGTGCATATACATACACATGGACCCATGTAGATACATACATATGTACATGTCTATATACATATTTACACACTTTTAAATGGCCGATGACACTTATGAGTTCTTCCGCCCTTTGGCAGGTTTTGTTTTTTGTTCTGCAGGGTGTCCAAAATCACCCTCCTCACCAAGTAAACTTGGTGGGGTTGCCGGTTTAGTCGCCAACGATCCGACCATGCGACAGGTTGTACTGGGTTACATGTTACCTGTAGCACTCAAGAGTGACCCGACATACATACATACATACATACATATATACACAGTAGTGGAAGTTAGCTGCCCAGCAGATACCAATATAATATCAAAGATTTGCGAAAAGGAGAATATTTATGCAGAACTAATGAGAAATCTGCAGATACTCCACCCTGATTACACCGTCAGATTTATGCCTGTGATTATTGGGGCACTGGGATATGTTAGTAACTGCCTCAATACACATCTTGAGAATCTATGCTTCACAGAAACAGAAAGAACACGACTAATTAGGAAATTACAAGTACAATCCATTAATGGAACAGTAAAAATATGTAAAACATTCCAAAAATTCTGCATCTAATAACTGCATATACACATTTACAGACACAGAAACATATGAACGCGAACACATATAAATCAAAATATACAAATCCACACATGCAATATCATCCACACACACATCCTGACATACACAGTCGCACACTCACAAATGCATGCTGACATACTTTCCTATTTACCTAGTTGATGTTTACATTCCAATGTTAGAAACCGGCTCTCTCTCTCTTTAAAAGAAAACATAGAATAATAAACTCAGACGAGCATACATACATACACACATATTAATACATACATAGATAGATAGATATATACATATATACATCCATACATACGCACGTACAAACGTACATATATATGTATATACATGTATATATATGTATATACATGTATACATGTATATATGTATATACATGTATATATGTATGTACGTATGAATGTATTAATATATGTGTGTGTATGTATGTATGTATATATATATATGTATATATATACGGTGCTACTGGTAACAAGTATCCCAGTACAACCTGTCTCATGGTCGGGTCGTTGGCGACTAAACTGGCAACCCCACCAAGGTTTCTTGGTGAGGAGGGTGACTTTGGACATCCTGCAGGACTAAAAACAAAACCTGTCAAAGGGCAAAGGAGCTCTTAAGAGTCAATGGCCATCCAAAATCACCGGGAGAGATGACCCCTTAGCCTTTGTCAAGGCAGAATTCTAGGAGAAGGAAAACTCTGATATAACACCTGCAACTCTGATGGTATCCAATTATGTTGACTTGTTCTTCTTTTTGGTAAATATCATCTTGGTTAAGAGAGTGGGACTGGCTTTGTGCAGTGCCTTTGCTCATTATAAAAGCTTCACGGCACAGCCATTGCTTTATATCTGGAGATCTCTCTGCAATTGTCGTCACATGGTACCATGGGCCCAGCACTATGTGTCAATAATTGTCACAAGTGTAGGTGTTTGTACCAGAGTTTTCAAGTGGCTGGCTGGACTAAAAAGTCAAACTCGTTCAGCCCATCGGTAGGAGTTCTCCTACATGGATATAAAGTAGTGGCCGTACTCGAAAACGAGTTGGCAGTCACCATATATATATGTATGTATATGTGTATATATGTATGTATGCATATATGTATATATGTATTAATATATGAGTATGTATGTAAATATATATATATATATACTATATTATATATATATATATAGGCGGTGGATTGGCAGTATCGGTAGAGGGTCGGACGCCATGCTTTCCAGCATAGTTACGTCCCTTTACGATCTGAGTTCAAATCCCGCCGAGGTTGACTTTGCCTTTCATCCTTGCGGGGTCGATAAAATAAAGTACCAGTAATGCACTGGATAATTGCTGGCCTTGTGCCTAAAGTAGAAACAATTATATATATATATATATTTTTATATATATATATATATTATGTATTGTTAATACTGTAAATAAACCATTATACAGCCGCCCTTGTTATTCTCATTATATGTACATATATATATATATATCTATCTAAGGCGGGTAAAATTCCCGAGATCCATGGACGAGTTCTCTCCAGCGGTCGCTGTCCCTCATTATCGCTGCCATATCCTGCATCTCCAACAGACCAGTGTCTGTCCTTAGGGCATCAACATATGTTAACCTTGGTCTTCCTCTTCTAGTGTGTCCATGTAGGGGCTCCCTAAGGAGCACTGAGTGCAATGTCAACTCTGGATGTCGGTGAGCATGTCCAGCCAACCTCAGTCTCCTCTGTGTCACTTTTGAGCTGACTTTTGGGATGCTCCCATACAGCTCTGAGTTTTTCATCCTCAGTGTATACTGATTAATGTTCAGAGCCATCCTCAGCATTCTCGTGTAGCACCCATCCACCATCTGAGTGAGTCTCTTGGTCAGTGTCCAAGTCTCAGACCCATACAGCAGCACAGACTCCACTACAGCAATGAAGAGGCGGATTTTCAGGTCTCTATGAAGGTCCGACTTCCACACCGATCTCAAGCTGTGACACGCCGCCCAGGCCTTGCTCTTCCTCTCAACCACATCATCTTCCGAGGAAAAAGAACAAAGGGAAGCACGTCAGCTCTGCAAACCCAAAAGTGTGTGCAGCCAGAGAACACCTAAAAGCTGCCAGGGACCAATTCTATGCTGATCCTACGGAGGAGAGGATGGAGACTGTGGAGGTGATGAGGGAAGAGCTCTGTACCGCTTACACTGAGGTCAGAGAGGAGGCACTGATAGAGAAGATCAGAAGTGTGGAGAGAGCGGTTGACAGATCTGGATGTAAGGAGAGCTGGATGATCATCAACGAGATCACAGGGAGGAAGAAAAGGTGTTCGAGTCAGATCCAGGGAACGGGACCCGAGGATAGGAAGAGGAAATGGCTAGACCATTTTAGGACCCTACTAGGAGAGCCACCCTCCACAGCCCAGAGCACTGGGGAGATCAGGCGGCTGTTTGAGGAACTGGATGTTGAGACAGAACCCTTCACCAGAGAGGAGCTTCAGAGAGCCAAGAAGAAGATCAAGGAGGGCAAGGCTCATGGAGAAGATGGAGTGGCATCAGCGGTGATGAAGAGGTGTGATTTTGATGATATCATCCTGAGGTTCTGTAACGGGGCACTGGAGAAAGGAGTTGCCCCGAATCAGTGGAGGATCAGTAACATCGTCCCAGTGCCAAAGAAGGGAGATCTCTCTAACACCAACAACTACCGGGGGATCTCACTGACGTCACTTGTGGCAAAGACCCTCAACAGGATGATTCTTAACAGGATCCAGCCTGAGATGGAGAAGAAGCTCAGGGACAACCAGAACGGCTTCAGAGAGGGTAGATCAACCACCAGTCACATCCTGATGCTGAGGAGGATATTAGAGGGAGCTAGAGCAAAGTGCCTTCCTGCGGTCATGGTTTTCATTGACTTTAGGAAGGCCTTTGATTCTGTGGACCGTTACTGCCTGATGAAGATCTTACAGGCTTATGGAATCCCCAAGAGGATAGTGGACCTGATATCACTGCTCTACACCAACACCAAAGCCCAAGTCATTACACCTGATGGGATGACAGAGTTCTTTGAGATACTGGCTGGAGTGCTCCAGGGAGATACATTGGCTCCCTACCTTTTTATCATCGTAGTGGACTATTGTATGCGCCTTGCACTGGAGAAACACCAGGACTCTGGCTTTACTGTAGCACCGGCTTAGAGCAGGAGAGTTGGGCGAAAAAGGTATCGGATGCTGAATTTGCCGACGACATAGTTTTGGTGACAAATACAGTGAAGGAGGCAGAGGATTTGATGCGGGAGGTTGAGACTGTGTCGATGAGTGTGGGGCTGAGAATGAATGAGACTAAAACAAAATATCTGGTAGAGAATGTTGAGAAGCCAGAGGGGATCACTAATGTAGGCGGGAAGCCGCTGGAATTGGTTGAGGACTTCCTGTATTTGGGAGCAAAGATATATATATATATATATATATATATATATATATATATATATATATATATATATATATATATTCATATATATATTCAGTCAGTTGAAAATTGCAAACTTGACTGTCAGCACTGAATATGAACAAGAGGATTGCGAAAGCATGAAATTACTAATACCATACTATTTCATTATAATATCATTATAATTTTAAAGGATTGTAAATAAAACGAGTAAATCAGACAAAGTTGGAATTCCTTTTATTAATATATATTCATATATATATACGTGTGTGTGTATTGCCGATAATGAATACTCAACCTATTGAAATGTTACGCAGATCGCCGTATATATACAATTTTCACACTTTCCATATATTAATTTATTTCGAAGAAATTGTTATATTTTTAACGCGTTAAATTTGGCATCGGCTTTATAATCACATTCACGCCAAAAATCAGCACTCACCGTTCTTAATATAACTGTGAACATTGACATGCGCAACTCTAAGATTTATTGGCAATATCCGGTTGTCTAAATCACTGTGTTGATAGAGTCTATTAGTAACGCGTTGATATTTCAGTCTTGCTAAAACTTGTATTATGCTCGGTGGATATGATGTTTTTTCTGTTTTTTTTCTATTTTTTTCATCATGGGCTGCAATGTAGAAGTGGAAATGTTTTGTGTGGTTTGTTGAAAGTGTTTATATGTTATATGATAACAACCATGACCTGATGTCAACAGCAATGACAATATCGATGACGGCGATTATAAGTCTGCTGCTTTTAATGATGATGACGAGGAAGAGGCGGAGGATGAGGATGGTGGTGGTACTGGCAATAATAATAATGGTTTCCTATTTAGGCACGAGGCCAGCAAATTTGGGGCAGGGGAAAAGTCGATTAAATCGAACCCAGTGCGTGACTGGTATTTGAACGACGGGATTTGAACTCAGATCACAGAGTTACAGCCATTTATGATCTGAATTCAAATCCCGTTGAGGTTAACTTTGCCATTGATCCTTACGGGGTGGATAAAATAAAGTACCAGTAACGCACTGAGGTCAATTTAATCGACTTTCTCCTCCCCCTAAATAAGAAACCATTTGTTCATGGCGATGTTAATGTTATGGACGACGAGAAAATTGACAATAATGATCATGAATTTCTTTTATACGACGATCATGAATTTCTTTTATAAACACATCATCTAGATATCTTGACCATAATCAATCCCTTGCGATTTAAACAAATGTAGAGAAGTGAAAAACATAAATACATAGGCGTACAAAAATTAGCTTCATAATTGTACGCAAATACATGCATACACTGGTATTTATCAACAAAAACAAATGCACCCAAACGCACCCATTCACACACACACATCTGAACACACTAATGTGCGTAATTTGCATATTTATCTACTTACCAATCTACCCATACATTTATTTACTCTCACAATACATATATATAAGGGCGGCGCCCCAGCATGGCCTCAGCCAGATGGCTGGAACAGGTAAAAGAGTAAAAGTGTATGTATATATATATCGACGCTTTAAATGGCTGGGAGAGAGTCTTCACGTTTCCGACACTAGTCCTTCATCAGAAAATAGAGGTAGAAATAGAAGATAAATAGAAAGTAAAGAGTGACAAGATGAAAGAACGGGGAAAGATAAGAGAAAAATATTAGGGACAAAAAATCACACGTGAGTATTCAGCCGGTCATATATATATATATATATATATGTGTGTGTGTGTGTGTGTGTGTGTGTGTGTGTGTGTGTCCGACTGAATACTTACGAATGATTTTTCTCCCTATTTTTTTCTTATCTATGTTCTCTCATCTTGTCAATATATATATATGATCAAAGAGTTATTTAATTTGTTGGTTATTCAACAAATTTATTTATAACAGGATCGAAGCACTCTACGGGATTTTTCTGAAGTCCATTTATTAATATTATTGATATATATATATATATATATATAGATATATATCAAAAGTATATATTGAGTTGAAAACTCACGATAGTCCCTTATAAATAAAATAGCTCGATTTGAACTCATATATGTATATATCTGTAATTGTCACTCTTTATTATATATATATATATATATATATATATATATATATATATATACATATTGTGTGTTTGTATGTATATATATATATAGTGAGAGAGAGAGAGAGAGAGAGAGAGAGAGAGAGAGAGAGAGAGAGAGAGAGAGAGATGAGAGAGAAAGAGAGAGAGAGGGGAGGCTGATTCATAATAATCAATTATCAGATGTATATTCGCATACGTAAACACACCAACAAGCGCAAATAAATGATTATCTATTCAAAAATAAAACAACATATTGTAATATTAAATATAGAGGAAGACAAGTGCTTACCAAGAGCTAGAGATATAATATCTCAGCTCGGTCATTTTGTTGTTGATTTATTCCCCTGTGTATTTCGTTTGCTTTAACTAACTGCTATTTTTTATTTTGATATTTTGCACTCTCTTCTGCAAGGTTACAAATCAAACGAAATTTCCGTTCTTTCATTGGTACAAGATATACAAAATGAAATACACCTTACCGGACATAATTACTTGATCGTGAACTAAGTACACGATTCAATGCTGTAAAGATTTGGAAGCAAAGACAATAGATTTATTTCATATTTACTGAACAATTGTCTATTTCCAAATGCTGTGTATGATGTGTGAGAGCGTTGCTTCCTGTGTTTTCTACAGTATATGGTAATACGGTTTAAGCTGCCTGTCGTATCTGATGAATCACACAATGACGTCAACAAACAAATCAAATTCTTCCGTGTCAGAGCAGATAGTTCAATTGTGTTTGTTAATGGCAGTGTGTCTGACCAGTATTTATTGACACAATAACCAGACAATTGCTTAAATAATATGTAAAGAACTTATTGTGTATATAATATCTATGCAGAGGTTTATGCATGCGTGTAATGTCTGTGCTTGATTCCAGGGTTCTCTTGTGTATTTATATATTTGTGTTTCATATGCACAAATCAACAATACCTAGATGAGTGTAACAAATATAGATGTAAATATATACATGTTCAGATGCATCTACACACACACACATATATATATACACTGGTGCACTGGCCAGGTCGTCAGCTTGTCTGATGGCAAGTGAGGTCCTCGGGGGGGACACGGTAGTACTTTGGGCGCCATAACATAAAACGTTGCTTTCAAAGAAAAAGGTCCTGGAGAAAGAATAAAAAAGATAAAGAAAAACAAACAAATACAACAATTAAGCATACTAGGGTCAACTTTACATGGGACCGAGTATATATATACATATATATGTCTGTGTGTGTGTGTGGGGGGGGGGGGGGGGGGTAAGTCTGCATACGTACACACATATATATATATATATATACATATACATATGTACGTATGGGTTATATCGAGCATTAATAATAATATTCCATTCGTTTGTAAACCAACGACCCGATTAAAGCTTTGCCGATGATATATCTATCGCAGGTTGTGGAGGTTGCATGCACGTTTGAAGAGGGGGGTTCGGGTGTGATGGAGGGGTCTGACTGGAGGCGTCCGAAGAGACGTAGGATGGTTCGTTGGAGGGGTAGGGTGGCGGGGTGTTAGTTGAGAGGGAAGGGATACAGTGGGTGGGGATGTGGGCGTGGGGCTCGAGTGGAAGAGCAGTGGACGGCGCGGGCGCCGGTGAGGGTGGCGTGGACAATTAACCCCTCCTGGTGAAATGACGGTCCAGGGAAAGGGCCTGGTTTTCAAAGTCCGCATCTCAGCTGCAAAGGCGGCGGATCCAGAGAAGTTGGGAGTAGGGAATGGAGTTTTTGGTGTGAGTTTTTGGTGGAAGGAGCTAAAGTTGAGATAGGAGTGGGAGTCCGTAGGTTTGAAAAAAGCGGAGGTGATGAGTCAGTGATGGAAGGGTTGCTGGCGACGGAGATGTCCGCGGTGTTCGCGGGTGAGAGTCGTGGCACCAATATAGTCGTCAATATAACGAACGTATAGTTCGGCGCTGGGACCAGTGTATTGGTCAAATATCTGGACCTCAACTTCACCAATGAAAAGGTTGGTGTAGATGGGGCCCATTCTTGTGCCGATGGCTACCACAGTGACTTGCTGGTAAAATTCACTCGAGAAGAAGAAGCAGTTAGGGGTGAGGACCAGCTCGGCGAGGCGGAGGGTTGGGGGGTGGAGGGACGGCGGAGGGGAGAAGATCTAGGTAGGGTTGGAGGGCGCGTAGGCCTTCGGTGTGGGGATGACGGTGTAAAGTGATTTTATGGCACGGATGAAGAGGAGGGCAAGTGTTCCGGCTGGAAAGGTGGAGGAGTCGAAAAGACGGACGGCGTGGTTGGTGTTGGAAATGTGGGAGGGGAGGGTGGTGACAAGGAGCCGATGATGGGGTCGAAGAAGGCAAAGATTAGTTCGGTAGGGCAGTTGCAGGCGGAGAGATGGAGGCGGCCGGGGTGTCGGATTTGGGGATTTGGGGAGGAAGTAGATGGTGGGGATGCAGGGGGTCCGGACGATGAGGTGGGAGGCGGTGGGAGGTAGAAGGGAGGAAGAGACGAAGTGTTGGAGGGCGGAGGAAACTTGTTGGTGGTAGTGGGGGTGAGGTCAGGGGTAGGGGGCGGTAGATGAGGGAGTTGCCTGAGGGCATTAGACGTGTAGAGGTCAGTGCACCGCACCGCCACGGGCCTCTCTTTTCCGCCAGTTTGAAGACGATCTCATCATGGTTACCGAGGGAGCGGAGAGCGAGGAGTTCATCTCGAGTGAAGTTGCTCCGTTTGGAGCGGTGGTGGAAGTCGAATCAGTTTACTGCGTTACGGTTGGTATCAACGAAGGTGTCCAGTGTGCTGAACTGTCCGGGTGCTAGCGGCCAATGTGTTAGTCGTCGGCCCAGGTCAAGGAAGCGGTCTAGGGCGTCCGGAGCCGATGGCGTGTTGTAAAAGTGCACCGGTAACTTGGTGCGTCGCACGAATATATATATATATATATATATATATATAAATGGAAGTACAGCATAATCAAAGTTCTGGCTGCAGCTAAGCTAATGAATGCAATCGGAATGTGCAGCTAAGCACTCAATAAAGTATTTTACCTTAGAGTAATAACATTACGTTTAGACAACTTTGCAAATTGAAGATTGCGACCGGTAAGCCAGCCGCAGGGACTAAAGCAACGAGAAAAATGACTCAGGATAATTTAACAAACCTCGACCATCGCGTCGATATTATGCAATATATCCGCTAGGCTTCTGTGAAATCCGAAATCCCTTGCAGGGCATGCAGATTATTGGTTTTCGGAGATCGAACAGAGGATTCACTTTCTCAACAGGTATCCATTCTCAGCCGCGCCGGTAGTGAATTTTAGCAGTAAACACTGCTGGCGGTCACATGTTTTTCCCAAAAGGGAAGTAACCCCCGGTTTTTGGCGGTCAAAATTCAAATTTTGAACAAAGGAATAAATTCCTTTTCACAAACCGAATAAAGCTCACGACCAGACGTTATTAAACAAACACTAATAATTAACCAATCAATAGAATTGTCTTATTAAATTAATCAATTAATCATTAAGTCTGCATATACATATACATATATAAAGAGAGAGAGAGAGAAAGAGAGAGAGGAGAGAGAGAGAGAGAGAGAGAGAGAGAGAGAGAGAGAGAGAGAGAGAGAGAGAGAGAGAGAGAGAGAGAGAGAGAGAGAGAGAGAGAGAGAGAGAGAGAGAGAATTAGTTAATTGTAGAAATTAGATAAATAAATAAAAGTAAATATTAGACTTTGATATTTCATAGAATAACCGAACACGGTATCCAACGATGTAAAATATGTTTACCATCTAGGAGGTAAAATGTAGAAGAAGAACCGCTCGCCTTGGAAGCTCTAGCTGTGTTTCTGTGACTGTATTTTCCTTGGGCTTCGCTGTCATAAAGCACTGCTGGCCTTGCAAGCTCTAGCTCTGGCTCTGTGGCTATATCTTCCTAGGGCTTCGCTGTCATAAAGCACCGCTCGCCTTGGAAGCTCTAGCTCTGGCTCTGTGGCTATATCTTCCTAGGGCTTCGCTGTCATAAAGCACCGCTCGCCTTGGAAGCTCTAGCTCTGGCTCTGTGGCTATATCTTCCTAGGGCTTCGCTGTGATAAAGCACTGCTGGCCTTGGAAGCTCTAGCTCTGGCTCTGTGGCTATATCTTCCTAGGGCTTCGCTGTCATAAAGCACTGCTGGCCTTGGAAGCTCTAGCTCTGGCTCTGTGGCTATATCTTCCTAGGGCTTCGCTGTCATAAAGCACCGCTCGCCTTGGAAGCTCTAGCTCTGGCTCTGTGGCTATATCTTCCTAGGGCTTTGCTGTGATAAAGCACCGCACGCCTTAGAAGCTCTAGCTCTGGCTCTGTGGCTATATCTTCCTAGGGCTTCGCTGTCATAAAGCACCGCTCGCCTTGGAAGCTCTAGCTCTGGCTCTGTGGCTATATCTTCCTAGGGCTTTGCTGTGATAAAGCACCGCACGCCTTAGAAGCTCTAGCTCTGGCTCTGTGGCTATATCTTCCTAGGGCTTCGCTGTCATAAAGCACCGCTCGCCTTGGAAGCTCTAGCTCTGGCTCTGTGGCTATATCTTCCTAGGGCTTTGCTGTGATAAAGCACCGCACGCCTTAGAAGCTCTAGCTCTGGCTCTGTGGCTATATCTTCCTAGGGCTTCGCTGTCATAAAGCACTGCTGGCCTTAGAAGCTCTAGCTCTGGCTCTGTGGCTATATCTTCCTAGGGCTTCGCTGTCATAAAGCACCGCTCGCCTTGGAAGCTCTAGCTCTGGCTCTGTGGCTGTATCTTCCTTCGGCTTTGCTGTGATAAAGCACCAATGGCCTTTGAAACTCTAGCTGTGGTTTACAATTTTACAGTCATTTGCATACACAGAAATAGAGAAGAATTTTTTTGATTTTATTTATTTGTTATAAAAATTGAATGATAGCATAGTAGTTGTAAGTGTGTCCCTTCATCTCATCCTGGCAACCAATATTTTTAGACCCTGTCTCTCAATGTATGAATTATGTATGTATGTATATATACATATATATATACGTGTGTGTGTGTGTGTGTGTGCGTATGTGAGTGTGTATGTGTGTGTGTGTGTGTGTGTGTGTGTGTGTGTGTGTGTGTGTGTGTGTGTGTGTGTGTGTGTGTGTGTGTGTGTGTGTGTGTGCGTATGTGAGTGTGTATGTGTGTGTATGCATATGACTGGTGATCGTATTTTTTTATACATACAAACACACACGCTCACGCACGAACGCGCACACACACACGCACACAGATACACACACACAGACACACATATATATATATTATATATATATATTTATATATAAATATATATTCAGCGAGAATCGTATTTCGGCTGGTAGAAAAAGCGAAACGAAACGCAAAATCGTAGAAATGCTGGCAAGCGCTCCAATAGTTAAGAAAAACTAGAGCTAAACAATATGTTAAAACGCCATACATACTGAAAAGTGGTCAAGAAGGCATTAATCACCTAAGCCAAAAAACAAGTCAAGCTAAACAGGCCAAACAAAATAAATGATATAAACAGACCTGGACCCAAGGGGAAATGATGGTAAAATCCAAATGCAGGGTTTTCTATGACACCGAAATCAATAATACTGTCTGCTTAAAACTATAAACTTTCAGCATCAAGATCGAACAAGGAATATCACGTTATCAACAGGTATTTGGCTCTTTAACTATCTTTGTGAGTGACGCAGAACCTTGTAAGATATATATATATATATATATATATATATATATATAGGTAATGGTGAATAATTCCGCAGAACACATAAAGGAAATAGGGCGCCTTATGTAATATATAGAGCTAGAATATTATTGTATAATTATCTACAACAGGGTTTCGTTGAAGGAAACCGAGTTGAAGATAACTATACTTCGATATATATATATATATATATATATATATATATGTATGTGTGTGTGTGTGTGTGTATATATGTGTGTGTGTATATGTACGTGTGTCTCTGTGTGCGTGGTGCGTGCGTGTATATATATATATATGTATATATGTATATATATTATATATATATATATATATAATATATATATATATATATATATATATATATATATATGTGTGTGTGTATATATATATATATATATATATATATATATATATTTGAAACGCGGCATAAATATTACATGAACAGATGAAATTATCTAATTTAAAGTGACGTATTGAGTTTTCATATTTAAGCATTTTCATATTGCTCATAAATACAATCTGGAAACTAGATTCATAAATGATTATTATATGCTTAAGTAAACCTGCACTGTTTATATATAATATATATATATATATATATATATATATATATATATATGTGTTTGTTAGCGTAATAGAATGTTATGTATAATTTATAAATATAGACCTGAATTGGTGAGGTGTATTAGTCACCGTTCAGCTATACTTTTGTCAGATTTAACTACACATTTATATAAGAAATTCCAGAAGAGCTTGTCATTTTATTAATATTTACTCTATATATATTAATTTCTAATGTTGTTCCTTTTATCATTTATATCTATACCTCATTCAACAGTCTCTCATTTATGAATGTAAATCTAACCATTTATGTATTCATCTACCTATAAGGCACAGGCACACATATTTATGTATGTATATACATACATAATACATACATATGTATATATATATATATATATATATATATATATATATATATATATATATATATAACGAAGGAAATGTGGTAAGGAACCAGGTGGACAATAACGCACCAAAGTACTCAATACTTGAGGTAGTAGAGTGGGTAATAGGAACCAGTAAGACCCCGACAGCTGAGCTCAAGCCGTTTCGACGGCTAATTCTGGACTGAATTAGCCGTCGAAACGGCTTGAGCTCAGCTGTCGGGGTCTTACTGGTTCCTATATATATATATATATATATATATATATATATAACACAGAAGGTGTGGTAAGATACCAAGTGGACCATAACGCTCTTCCTCTTTTTCCTCAACCTACAGGCTTATATAGAGAGGAGGCCCAACCACTCAGGCCATCTTCGCCACATTCACCCACCTTTTATCAAATTTGCTGGGATACAGCACTTCTCTCTCCATCCTGAATCTTCTACCAAAATGATATTTGAAAAAACGAATCAGTTGCTCGCCGGAGAGAAAGGTGTCTCACCTCAGCCGTTTTAACCTCGTCCACCATATAACCTCTTTCACCATAGCCATAACACATAGGAAAACCGTCTCTCCCTCGTTTTTGAAGGAGGGTAGCGGTTTGATCATGACAATGGACTCGGTGGTCAACTGGATTGGTCCCACCCACGACAATAGTCGATCTACATAGCCCCACAGGTCGGTAACTCCCGGGCAGCGTACAAATGCGTGCGCGATAGTTTCCTCGTCGCGCACGCATCTCGATCAGATCTTTTTCGAAGGGTCCCTGCCCGGGCGCCCGTGACTGTAGACCTTGTCTCGAAATGGTAGAGCTCCTTGGTAGCACTGCCAGGCCAGGGACTTTTGGAAGTTGTCCATTGGTTCCGGGCGGAAGGTCCTACCGAATAGACTGGCCAGTTCGTCCTCCTCTACGCCCAGTTTCCGTGCGCGTCGTCGCACTTGCTGCGGACCAACCCTCTATAGAATGTCGAAGTGGAGACTCCACTGATCGCCGGGTCCGTTTTCCAGAGGACTGTGAGCGCTTGAGCACATTCGATATGCCAGTCGCCCATTTTCCTCTGTCTTTGCTTGACCCAAGACTGCAGCTCGGTCAGCGAGACGAATCGTGGGAAGGCTCGCCTCACGAACGGGCCCCTCACCGGTTGTCCGGTGAGGAATACGTGGAGGTGCCGCAGCCTGAGCGCGTGTTTGCGCATCGTCACCCACGGCATCCCCAGCCTCCGTTTGAAGGGTGTTGGTAGCAGATGGATCTTCTCACCAAAGGAGCCCGTTTCTTCCAAAGGAATTGGAAGAGCGCGCTCAATTTTGGCGAGGGTTGCTTCTGACAACGCAGCCTTCATGCTTTGCGTCGAAGAACTGGTCCAAGGCCGTTCTCCTCGCTAGCACGCTGGTTACGTTGCCACTCCTAAGTACCTCTTCTACTTTATCTACCAGTTCCTTTTCGGTCTTGTCTTATTTCTATCTAACACTAATTCTTTACTAAAACCTATCGAGTCTAATCTGCCCACTTGAGAGAGTACCACCATCTGTGTTGACAATGGTGCCCGTGAAGTGTTGCTTAACTAAAGTGCTAATCCGTCTACTGTAGGTTTTGCATGTCGGTAACGACAAGTTCAGCTTCCAGTAGCCGGGTCTTTGGGTTTTGTCAAGATTGACTAAGCAGGTCACTAATTTCTGATCTGAATAGGCAACCATGAACATTTGTGGACAGCTTAACATGTCCTTATTCTTCTTTCTAACTAGAACCCTATCTGGGTACGATCTAGATGTTCCGCTACGATTAGTCCACGTCTACAGTGGCACAGTCGGAAAATCTAGTCGATACCTATCAGCCAGGTCAAATCGGCCGATTAACTGTTTGAGGCTGTTACACTCCCCCTCTATCGGGACATGCTCCCACATAGTCCCAACGTGCATCTAGGATTCCATTCCAGTTCCCCACTAACAGCAAGGAGCGGGACGTTCCCAGAAAAGTCTCTAGACGTTTGAAGACGTCTGGCCGCGGTGTCCCCGATGGGGCATATGCGGCCACCAGCCTGAAGGCTCCACCTTCACTACCGTCAACGTCTAGGACCACCAGTCGACCCTCCGAGTCCAGATGTACCGTCTGTGTTACGAGGTCCAGGTGTTTCCGCAGCAAAATGGCAACCCCACCCCAATCTCCCGGCTGACAGAGAGATGCGTAGATCTCAAAGTCGTCGAAGATGGGGGCCAGTTGGGGCTGGCTGTGGATCCTGGACTCGCAAATGGCTACTACATCCATACTGTGCGACCAGAGGTCGTTTAAGGGTTTGCTCTGTTTCCAGGGCATCCCCAGGCCGCGTACGTTCACACATCCAACTCTTTTATTGGCCATGTTGGTGCTGAAAAGTTAAAAGGAAAAGAAATCACTTACCTTTTCGTCCCCTGTGGAGTAGGCTGTACAATTTCCATGGGGGTGTTGGAGGGGTTGTTTGGTGGGGTGGTGGTCTCTGGCGGGGAGGGTACGGAGATGTTTGGTGTGTTTCCAGGGCATCCCCAGGCCGCGTACATTCACACATCCAACTCTGTTATTGGCCATGTTGGTGCTGAAAAGTTAAAAGAAGAGGAAAAGAAATCACTTACCTTTTCGTCTCCTGAGGAGAAGGCTGCACAATTTCCATGGAGGTGTTGGAGGGGTTGTTTGGTGGGGTGGTGGTCTCTGGCGGGGAGGGTACAGAGATGTTTGGTGGGGGTGGGGTTGGGGTGACGGGGGGGGGGGGGCATTTCAAAAGGACGCCGTTATTGGATTTGACGCAGGGGTTACCCATGTCGTTATGAAATTTTTCTTTTAACTGTTTATGTGTGTCCACAGGAGATGCTAATCATTTTAAGATTAGGATTCTCCGAAGAGTGTGTAAAAGTTTTCCCTTCGGTCTACACCGAAGGGTTTTTATATATGGTAGCTGTTGAAGTTTTATTGTTAGTATTTATGTAGGTGTAACATTTTTGTTGTGTTGTGTTGCTTTTTGTCTGTGGTTCTTGTGTGTGTTCACGTTTTGTTGTAGGTATTTTCTTTTCAGGAGGGGGTGTTTTTGTTTGTGCTGTTTGCGTCGCTTGTGTTGGTGTTTGTGTGTTTGTTGCATTTATGCTTGTGTTATGCCGTTTCTTTTTTCTTTTGACTGGTCGGAAAGGCTCTCCCTCATCGTCACTGGGTGACGATGATGAGGCCTCATCCGTGTTGTTGGGGAGGGGTAAATTTTGGGGATCTGTTATGTGTGTGGGTGTTTCTGGAGTTGTTTTAGGTGGGGAGGGGTTGGGTGGAACTGTGTTTGTCGTTTGTTTTGTTGTCACTATTTTTTTATGTTATTGTTATTGTTGGGGTGGTGGTTGTGGTGGTAATTGTTGTGCTGGTGTTGCATGTGTTAGCAGTAATGCCTTTTTTGGCTAGTTAGCCGAGGACAGGAAGCTATCAGGGGATCCCTGCTTAGGCAGTGGTAACATGAGGGCCGCCTACCCTCGACCGAAATTTTATGTATATAAGACCATCCAGCAGCACACGTTCCGGGATCCTAGCTATTCGTTCTGGTGTCATTTGGACCAGAATTTCCAGGCTAGTTCCGCTGAACAGGTCGCCGGAGGACTTACCTACCGATATTATTGTGTCTTTTTCGAGGTTTAAAAATCCACATAGTACCCACCAAATATCAATATTTGTGTGATACTTTGGATTTTTATTTTCTGTGTTCTTTTCCCCATGTAAGTGGGGGAAAAAGGTGAACAACGGTGACACAATTGACGACACAGAGTATTTCAGAATGGATAAACTCCCGTAGAGTCTACCCTTCTGAATGAAAGCAATGTCTTTTAAGGCATCTTCTAAAGCCAACTCAATTTCGCCTTGTGAAAGTTGAGTCGGTTTTCGGGTTTTGTTTGAGACTGTCCAGAAAACCACAGTTTTCACGGCAGCCTCTCTTCGCAAATCTGGGGGAGAGTTTATGGAGAATGATCCGTCCTCCCCAAAAGTTATGTACTGTCTGGCGTTATTCAAAAGTTCATTTGCATTTGAAATATCTACCGGAGTGTAGCTTTCCGTTTTCTTTACGGTTTGCGCAAACGATATTTTGTCGTTTACTTCCTTGTTGCAGTTATTGGTCTTGTTGTTGTTGTTATTGTTATTGTTGTTGGTGTTGTTTTCGTTCATAGCAGTTTTGTTGTTGTTGTTGCTGGTGCCGCTGGTTGTGTTGTTTTTGTTCATCGTTTCACACTTTTGGTTTGTTGCCATGGCAACGTCAAGTTGTCGCTCAGCAGGTGGAGAAAATCCTTCCTCTGGCTGACCTTTGTCTTTGAAATCTGCTACTATGACAGTGGCAGGGGGTAGCTATAAGCATATATTCCCCTTTCCTCCTTCGAATGTTGGTGAAGAAGCTTCAGCCATTAAAAAAAAATGTTAGCTTTTCCCAAAAAAACTTTTGTGAACTATTTCGCCTAAAGGCGTAGAATATTTTGAGAGACTGACCAGATCAAAATTTGACCTGGCAGTCCCTCTACAAATTGGTAAAAAAATGAAGGTTTACAGTTAGGAATGTCTATAGAAATTTAGGCTGAACTTACCCAACAAGTTTCACGCGTGTGTCCATCCCAGAAAGATAGATAGGTAGATATGGGTATTCCGGGTTTAGTCAGCAAAATTCGACAGCTAGATCCGAGTTCGGATCTAGCTGTAGAAATGGCCATATATCAGCCATCGGAGTCCCCTGACTCTTTTCCTATTACCCACTCTACTACCCTAAGTGCGTTATATATATATATATATAACGCACTTAGGGTAGTAGAGTGGGTAATACGGTATGTCGAATATATTTATCTATAAAACTGTTTATATTGTATTTTGTCTGATGAAGGCATAGCATATTGTTAATATGATATCCCCGAAATATATATAATGAAATAAATATGGTTTTATAAATATAGTTTTCCATTTATTTAATATTGTAAATATACTCCAAATATTTGTCGAGTGCTTTTATATCAGTTATAAATATTTACTAGTTGTAACCCAACAATTTTAAATATAACTTTACATATATATATATATATATATATATATATATATATATATATATATATATATATATATATATATATATATATATATATACGTATATATATCATCGGAGAGACAAATAGGTAGATACACACTTGTATCTTCAAAGTTTTCTGTGTAGAATAGCATTTCCAGAATAGTGACTACACGATGATGGGCAGGTAGAATTGCCTTCTGAGAATAGTGACTACACGATATGAAATGTAGTTTGGTGGTGTTTGTCAACGGTGCCTACAAGAAGAGTAAGCACACTGATCCTTCAGTAAGGTCAGCAAATATGAATAGAAGTAGGTGATGAAGAGTGTCTGTATGAGTGGGTTAGAATTTGTGATGGAAAGCTTTCGATGACAGTTAAAAATAGATAAATACATGAATGGATGAAATGGACTTACAAAAGTAGATGGGAAATAGTTCAAGGAGGAAATGAAAGAAAAATACATTGCAAAAAATCAAAAGAAAAAACAAAACAAAAGTAGACAATTGAATAATTAATGGTTGAGTTGGATACAGAAAATACAGATATATATCCTATCTATCTATCTAATCTGCAACTCGGAACGTGGAGAGGCAAACCGATGCCTCCTGACGGTGTCGTCGGACACTGGACGGAGGGCCCGGTAAAGTTGCTTGGGGTCTGGTTTGGACCGGACCTCCAGGTGGAAAAGAACTGGAACGAGGTTACGAACAAGGTGTTTGCACTAACCCAGAATGGGCCAAGTGTAAGCTGTCCCTAAAAGGCCGGGCGGAGGTGGCGAACATTTACATAGCGTCCGTCACTTACTACCGCCTGACTGTCGTGCCTTGCCCTAAGGAAACACTCACCACCATGGAACGCATGCTCTTCCAATTTCTTTGGAAGAAGCGTCCTCCTATGGTGAGAAGATCCATCTGCTGCCAACAACCTTCGAAAGGAGGGCTGGGGATGCCGTGGTTGATGATGCGTAGGCACGCATTAAGGCTACGGCACCTACAGGTATTCCTCACTGGTCAACCGGTGTGGGCTCCGTTCGTGAAACGAGCCTTTCCGAGACTCGTCTCACTCACTGAGCTACAGTCCTGGGTCAAGCAAAGATCCGCAAAACTGGGAGACTGGCACACTGAGTGTGCTCAGGCGCTCAGGGCTCTCTGGCAAGCGGGCCGGACCATCGGTGGAGAATCCACCTCATCATTCTATAGAGGGCTGGTGGCTAGCAGGGGCGATGACACCCTTGGAGAGTCGCTGGACATGGAAGAAGACGAACTGGCCAGCCTGTTCGGTAGGACTTTCGGCCCAGGACCAATGGACAACTTCCAGAAGTCACTGGCCTGGCAGTGCTACCGAGGGGCTCTACCCGTTCGAGAGAGGCTCTACAGACACGGGCGCCCGGGCAGGGATCCCTCAAAAAAGATTTGCCCTAGATGCGTGCGTCACGAAGAAACCGTAGCGCACGCATTGGTGCAATGTCCGGGCGTGGCTGATCTGTGGGGCTACGCCGAACAACTGCTGTCGCGGGTGGCGCCGATTAAATTGACCGCCGAGTCCGTGATGACAATCAAACCGCCTCCCCTCTTCACAAAGGAAGCAAAGGCGGTTTTTCTGTGCGTAATAGCCATGTTGAAAGAGGTTGTTTGGTGGACACGATTGAAAGGTCTGAGGTCAGGCAACTTCCTCTCTGGCCATAGTCTGGTCTACTTCTTCCGATATCACTTCGGAAGAAGGATAAGAATGGAGAGAGAGGTGCTTGGCCACAGGCAGTTTTATGAAAGGTGGGTGATAGTGGCGAGAATGGCTCGTGTAAATGGGCCTTCTCTGTATACCATCCTGTAGGTAAAGAAGTAAAGGAGAGGGGAGCACCTTCTCCATGTGCTCCCCGGGAAAAGGATTGCACACTTTTTCGGGGGTGTGTGCAACCCCCATCACGTCCCCTCCCTTTTGAGGTTATTTTCGATTATTTTCATGTTACACCCTTTTTACTCGATTATATGTAAACTCCCCCTTTGTATTTGTCCCTTCTTTTTATGCCTTTATGGTAAATAAAGAAATCTATCTATCTATCTATCTATCTATCTATCTATCTATCTATCTATCTATCTATCTCCAAAAGTCCCTGGCCTGGCAGTGCTACCGAGGAGCTCTACCAGTTCGAGACAAGTTCTACAGACATGGGCGCCCGGGCACGGACCCTGCAAAAAAGATCTGTCCGAGGTGCGTGCGAGACGAAGAAACCGTCGCGCACGCATTCGTACACTGCCCGGGCGTTACCGACCTGTGGGGCTATGTAGAACGACTATTGTCGCGGGTGGGACCAATCCAGTTGACCACCGAGTCCATTGTCATGATCAAACCGCCACCCTCCTTCAAAAACGAAGGAGAGGCGGTTTTCCTTTGTGTGATAGCTATGGCGAAAGAGGTTGTATGGTGGACAAGGTTGAAAGGGCTGAGGTCAGACACCTTTCTCTCCGGCCAACAACTGATTCTTTTTTTCAAATACCACTTTGGAAGAAGAATCAGGATGGAGAGAGAGGTGCTGTACCCCAGCAAGTTTTATGAAAGGTGGGTGAAAGTGGCGAGAATGGCCCGAGTGAATGGGCCTTCTCTCTATATCAGCCTGTAGGTTGAGGAAAAGGAGGAGGAGAGGAAAGGAGTACAAGCTCTTCGTACTCCTGGAGATGAGGGTTGCACATTTTTTTCGGGGGTCTGTGTTACCCATATAAACTGTCTCCCTCTATTGGGGAAAATCGACTACCTTTTAAATTCCATCTGTGATAACATTTTACACGTTTTTATTGTATGTAAACTTCCCCCTTTGTATTTGTCCCCTTCTTTTGTGCCCCTGTGGCTAATAAAGAAATATATCTATCTATCTATCTATCTATCTATCTATCTCCAAAAGTCCCTGGCCTGGCAGTGCTACCGAGGAGCTCTACCAGTTCGAGACAAGTTCTACAGACATGGGCGCCCGGGCAGGGACCCTGCAAAAAAGATCTGTCCGAGGTGCGTGCGAGACGAAGAAACCGTCGCGCACGCATTCATACACTGCCCGGGCGTCACTGACCTGTGGGGCTATGTAGAACGACTATTGTCGCGGGTGGGACCAATCCAGTTGACCACCGAGTCCATTGTCATGATCAAACCGCCACCCTCCTTCAAAAACGAAGGAGAGGCGGTTTTCCTTTGTGTGATAGCTATGGCGAAAGAGGTTGTATGGTGGACAAGGTTGAAAGGGCTGAGGTCAGACACCTTTCTCTCCGGCCAATAACTGATTCTTTTTTTCAAATACCACTTTGGAAGAAGAATCAAGATGGAGAGAGAGGTGCTGTACCCCAGCAAGTTTTATGAAAGGTGGGTGAAAGTGGCGAGAATGGCCCGAGTGAATGGGCCTTCTCTCTATATCAGCCTGTAGGTTGAGGAAAAGGAGGAGGAGAGGAAAGGAGTACAAGCTCTTCGTACTCCTGGAGATGAGGGTTGCACATTTTTTTTCGGGGGTATGTGTTACCCATATAAACTGTCTCCCTCTACTGGGGAAAATCGACTAACTTTTTTAAATTCCATCTGTGATAACATTTTACACGTTTTTATTGTATGTAAACTTCCCCCTTTGTATTTGTCCCCTTCTTTTGTGCCCCTGTGGGTAATAAAGAAATATATTTATTTATCTATCTATCGATATATCTATCTATCTATCTTTGATGGAGACATGTGTTAAACTTGCTCAGTAAGTTTTGTTTAAATTTCTTTAGAAATTCATCATTGTGAACTTTTATTTTTATACCAATTTTTAGAGGGACTGAGAAATCAAATTTTGATCTGGTCAGACTCCCAAAATATCGTGCCCCTCAGGGCAAAACATCCAACATATTTTCGAAAATATTTTTGCAAAACACTTCAATTTTTAAAAAAAATTGCTGGAGCAAAGGCACCTACTTCTTTGTCAATACAAGAAGTTGGGAAGGGAAAGCCATGCCTACTTGACCAGCAGGTAGTAGCATACATGGACAAAGGAATACCAACATTATGGCCTCAACATTTAGGAACAAGCTTCAGCTGCTTGTAAGCAACTGAACACGCCTCAAACGTCACATGTATCCACACACAGAAGGAAGAATGTATAGCAAATACTAACACCACCACAAACAGCAACAACAACAACAACACAATAAATGAGAACAACAACAAAACAAGAAAAGGAATCATCGGCAAAACAACGAATAAGACATCATCATCACCACCAACAACAACAATAATAACATTTCTAACAAAATAACATGTTAAGCAACAGGATTTTAAACATTATCCTATGGGCATTTCCCAAAAGTCCCAATATTTGGAAGAAGCTTCCAGCAATGTGACGTTTGAGGGAGACACTCACACATACACATACCCACACAAGTAAGAGAGATGACACAGAAAAAGAAACTAATCTATAGAACAGTTGACATCACTACCAAAAAACCCATAACGCTCTCAACAAGCACTATTGAAGCTGCACTAAAAGATATCAAGCCAGACGTGGCATACCTCCAAAGAGGTAAACAGTATGGAAGTGTGTCAGTGCTCTTTAAGAGCGAAACTCTGGCTCAAAAACACTCGGTTCACCCAATAAAAACGGATCAACACATCTTCTTCCCCACATACATGTGAACAAGATCCTACAAAATAAAAATAACCAGGATCCCAGCAGATGTCAACATATGGTGGATCCTACGCTGCATCCTGAAGAAGGTTGAGGACACCCTCCTATCTGTAGACAGGACAGACCGGAATGACTGGTTTGGGACCTGCATCGAGGTTCTGGTACAGATGAGGCCAGAGAGAGTTGAGAAAATACCGGACAGGATCGTCCTTGAGGAAGATGTCATCTCCATTTTAGTGGAGGGGAAAACACCTCAGCGCCATAAGTGTGGGAAAACCACACACTTAAAGGCCTTTTGCCCTCTCTTAAATAAACCGAGGATAAACAAGGTGTTATTACCAAAACCCAAATCCCAACATCAACACCCCAAAGCAAACACAACACAAAAATCTGCAACAACCACTCCCACACCACCACAGACCAGAGACAACCAAACACACAAAATCCCACTGAAAAACCCTCCATTGCCTCCTCCGTCCCTGTCAAATACTTCCACAAACACCTGCACAAACACTCCACCACACAACATACCCCTCCCATCTACCTCTGATTCAGAAGTCTCAGACACGGGAACCTCTACATCTCCAAGTGAGAATGAAGAGGAACCTCAAAAATCCAGAAAACAAAAAAAAAAGAGACAAAAAAACCCCACAAAAACAAAAACATCTACAGAAAATACGCACACACCCAACCCCACCATAAATACACCGCCACAAACGACAAACACACCAACGGCACAATCACCACCAACACAACCAAACACTTCACCAACAAAACAAACACCCACACCACCACAATCACAAACCCCAACCACAAAAATAAAACTACAAACAGGAACAGCACACATAAAAAACAAAACACATTACACATACATAAAAACAACAAACAAAGAATTGGTAGACACTGTCAAAAAGGACCCTATTATCTAAACGGAAGGGAAAACCTTCCCCAGCAACGACCCACCCCTAAACCTCAACCTGATTAGGGTAACAACTCTACAACATGAAACATTGAAAGTGGGCCCCCTTTGCCAAAAGCCCCTTAACCGTGTCCCGCTAAAAGGATTCCCTCCCTCCCCAAACACCACCAATCTGGACATGGAGATCGAACAACTCGACCTCCAGGAAATGAAAAGGTAAGTGTTCCTGCCTTTTCTGTTCCTAACTCTTCTTCACCAACAGGGCGACTATACAAGTTGGATGTTTGAATGTACGTGGACTGTGCATGCCCTGGAAACAGGGCCAGCTTTTAAATGATCTCAGGTCACATTGTATAGATGTGATAGCCATCACCGAGTCCAGGATTCACGACAGGCAGCAGCTAAACACCATGTTCGATGACTTTGAGATCTACGCATCTCTCTGTCAGCCAGGGGATGGAGGGAGAGTTGCTGTTCTGTTTCGAAAAAACTTGGATCTCAAAGCACAAACGATTCACTTGGTCCCGGAGGGCAGCTTGGTGGTCTTGGACGTGAATGGTAGTGAAGGTGGAGCTTTCAGACTGGTGGCCGTATATGCCCCGACTGGGACATCGCGACCAGAGTTCTCCAACCGTCTGGAGCCATTCCTAGGAACGTCTCGCTCCTTAGTCTTAGCGGGGGACTGGAATGGCATCTTAGATGCTTTTGGGACTATGTAGGAGCTTGTGATAATAGAGGGGTGTAATAGCCTCAAAATTCTCATCAGCCAATTCCAACTGGCTGATAGATATCGACTAGACTTCCCAAGTGTACCACTGTGTATGTGGGGCAACCGCACTGGGTCTTCTAGATCGTATTTAGATAGATTTTTAATTAGACAGAAATATAAGGAAACATTAAGCTGTCCAGAAATTCACATGGTTACTTACTCAGACCACAAATTAGTCACCTGCGTAGTCAACCTTGATAGAACTCATAGACAGGGACCCGGATAATGGAAGCTAAACATGTAAACAGAACTGCCGACTCTAATACTTTTGGGTGTCACCATATATATATATATATATATATATATATATATATATATATATATATATATATATATATATATATATATATATATATATATATATATATTTATATATATATATATATATATATATATATACCTATATACATATATATATACCTATATACGCTATTGGACATCCGTCGTTTCCGACGTCGACTGCTCTACTTGATTCGGTCAACGAAAGTTACTGCTGTTAAAATTAACCAGTATGTAGCTGACCAATCCACAGTCACTCTTCCCATCTCTCATTGTTATGAGCAAATTGGGGTCCACGCGCTGGTCACCCCGCGACCCCGGCGGACAGAATAGAGAACACTTTTCCATGGAGGATGATGGGGGAGACGCGTTGGAAGAGCCATTCCAGATCGCGAATTTCACACCTGCGGGTAAACAACTCTGTGCCAATGATAGTGAGTATCGAGTTGATCCTAGGACTAAGGACACCAGAAGTCTCCATTGATACGGGATAGACCGCAAAACTGTCAGAGAACGATTGATATTTGGAGAGTTTACCCTCCTCGGCAAGAAGTGCAGCACAGCCTGGGTTAGTCGTACACTGCGGAATAGGAAGATGGTCATGCTGCCTGGCCTTTTGCCGTCCCCTCGATCCAGCCTCGCAGGCTCGAGCTAGGAGGGGAAACCTACATCATCCAAGCCATGCTTTATGACCCCGTTGAGAGCAGCATGGCGTGGAAGGAGGCCGGCACTGTAACGAGAGGACAGCGGGTAGAGACCGAAAGAGTCTACGGTGGATCCGCAGTGCTGTCACCACTAGTATAAACCTGTTTATATTGTTGCTAGCAGCGATTAACCAACTTGACATCTAACTTCCACTTTCTTCTCAAAAGTTTTTTTGAACTTTTGGGAAAGTCCATTTCAAATTTTTTTGAATGATTAGGGGCAGATGAAAGTTGGAACGGCTTCCAAAAGTGTGTTCCACGCGAATAATTATTGCATATTTTTTCAGGACTTTCGGGTCCCAACTGAAACCAATGAATTCATTTTGGACCTATGACCGTAGGTGTAAATATATAAAATTGTACAAACTGTACCCACGAATGAAACAGCACGTGCAACATGTCATCGTTCTTCTTCTTCTATTATTAAGGTACTGGATTGGCAAAATCGGTAAAGCGTCGAACAACATGTTTTGCGGCATAGTGTGACAATTTTCTACTTTCTTAGTTCAAATCTCGCCGAGGTTGGTTTGCCTTTCATACTTACGGGGTTGACAGAATAAAGTACCAGTCATGCACTGGGGTAGATGTAATCGACATTACTCTTCTCGGAAATTGCTGGCCTTGTGCCTAAATCAGAAACCATTATTATTATTATTATTATTATTATTATTATTATTTGCATTTATCTTGCTTTATGTTCATACGAGTTATCACCAAGTCACAACCAGTGACCTCAAGAGACAACAAGGTCCGCCATGTTCAAGAAAGAACATACATATTCACACATGCATTCTTAGTGTTTAGACTTGTGATGTACTTATATTGACAGGATCTTCCTTAGTATATGGGCAGTTCCCATTAGTACTAACTTTTGTATTTCTCCTATACGCGGGTTTCCTGGGATTTGCGATAAGTAGTCGTTAGACCCCTTAGGTATCATTCCCAGAGCGCCTACAGCCACTGGTATTGTTTTAGTTCTCAATTTCCACATTTTTCCAATTTCTATCTCCAGGTCCTTATACTTGCTCAATTTTTCAAATGTGTTTATAGATACATTCTTGTCTATTGGAACAGACATATCAATTAGCAGGCATACCCTCCTTTGAAAGTCCTTCAATATTATATCAGGTCTATTATTATTATTATTATTATTATTATTATTATTATTATTATTATTATTATTATTATTATTATTATTATTATTATTATTATTATTATTATTATTATTTGCATTTATCTTGCTTTATGTTTATACGAGTTATCACCAAGTCACAACCAGTGACCTCAAGAGACAACAAGGTCCGCCATGTTCAAGAAAGAACACACATATTCACACATGCATCCTTAGTGTTTAGACTTGTGATGTACTTATATTGACAGGATCTTCCTTAGTATATGGGCAGTTCCCATTAGTACTATCTTTTGTATTTCTCCTATACGCGGGTTTCCTGGGATTTGCGATAAGTAGTCGTTAGACCCCTTAGGTATCATTCCCAGAGCGCCTACAACCACTGGTATTGTTTTAGTTCTCAATTTCCACATTTTTCCAATTTCTATCTCCAGGTCCTTATACTTGCTCAATTTTTCAAATGTTTTTATAGATACATTCTTGTCTATTGGAACAGACATATCAATTAGCAGGCATACCCTTCTTTGAAAGTCCTTCAATATTATATCAGGTCTATTTGCATCTATTTTTCGGTCTGTTTGGATGCTAAAGTTCCACAAGATTGAGATGTGATCTTTTTCAAGTATGGGAGGTGGTTGATGCTCCCACCAATTCTTTTGATGGGGCAGGTCAAAATGCTTACACATTATCCAATGTATGTATTGTGCAGCTCTGTCATGCCTGTTTAGGTATTCGGTTGGAGCTATAGGACTGCACATTGAAATTATATGGTCAATGGTCTCTGGTTGTTTTTTGCATACACGGCATAATGGGCTGCACCCATTTTTTATTATGTTGGCTTGGTAATTTTTTGTTGGCAGACACTGATCTTGTGCGGATATAATCAGTCCTTCAGTCTCCGATTTCAGTCCAGAGGATGCCAACCACTGATGGGTTAAAGTTTTGTCAACATCAGGATTGTTAGCTCGCTCTGGGTATTTTCCATACAGAGGCTTTTCTTGCCATTTCTTAGCCAGTTTCTGTAGCAGTTCTTTCTTTGCAGTTACTTTTACCTGCTTTGCTTTTTCTGTGTTTTCCATTTCAGCAGTAAATGGGACTTCTGAAATTTGTAGTCCATTACTGTATCTTTGTGCATCTTTTGTAATGGAATATGATCTTTTGGTGCTTTCGTGTTTCAAAACGAGTTTGATCATCCAATCATTTGATTCCCTTAGATATGTGGATAATCCAATTGTTGCAGTTTTCAACGCAATGTCTAACTGGATTAACCCACGTCCTCCTTCTTTCCTAGGGAGATATATTCTATCTATGTCTGCCTTAGGGTGATGCATTCTGTGCATGGTTAAGAATTTTCGGATTTTTGTATCGAGCCTACGGATCTCTGTGCTTGACCAGTTGATGACATTGTAACTGTAGGTTACTACTGGTATGGCAAGCGTGTTTATGGCATCGATCCTATTCCTTGCATTCAATTCCGTTCTTAAGATTGCTCTGACTCTGCGGTAACATTCCTTCCTTATCCTTTCCCTCATTGTCGAGTGCTTGATTCCGTCTCCTTCACAAACACCTAGATATTTGTAAGTTTGTTCTTGATCAAGCTCTCTTATCACGTTCCTCCGATCAAGATTAATGTCTGAACTCTTCAGCAGCTTTCCTCTGGTGAACGTTGCTTTGGCGCATTTATCCAGTCCAAACTCCATTTTAATGTCATCACTGAACTGCTTCACAGTGGATAATAGCCCTTGCAATTGTTCATCATTTTTTGCAAATAGTTTCAGGTCATCCATGTAGAACAGGTGATTAATGGTTTTGTCATAGACTCTATATCCATGTTTTGTTTCATTGAGCATTTTACTTAATGGTATAAGTGCGATGCAGAATAAAAGCGGTGATAAAGAGTCACCCTGAAAAATTCCACAATTAATGTTAACTTCTCCAGCTTCCAGTGATTTTGTTTCACTATTCAAAAGGAGTGTCGTTCTCCATGTCCTCATACTGAATGACAAAAACCTCCTGACAACGGGGGATATTTTGAAAATCTCTAAACATTTTTCAATCCAACTGTGTGGCAAACTATCAAATGCTTTTTTATAATCTATCCAAGCAATCGATAGATTTTTGTGTCTATTATGACAATCTTCCAGTATCATTTTGTTAACCAGAAGCTGATCCTTACAGCCATATGAGCCTCGTTTACACCCTTTCTGCTCAATGGGAAATAGGTCATTTGTTATCAGGTGGTCATATGTGTATTCAGTTAGGACTGATGTTAAAATTTTATACATTGTGGTCAAGCAGGTTATCGGTCTGTAATTTTTGGGATTGTTTGTCTCATCATTCTTCGGTAGCAGGAATGTAATGCCGTTAACTAGCCATGATGGTATCTTTTCTGGCTCCTTAACTATTTCATTGTAAAGTTGGGCTAACAGCTCATGAGACTCTGTGAAGGCATTTATCCAAAAGTTTTGTATTTTGTCTTTTCCTGGGGATTTCCATTTGCTGGTTTTTCTTAGAGCCAAGCGCAGCTGTTCAACTGTTATATTTTCCCATGTTTGTTCTTCAAGGTGAGCTGTTTCTTTCATTTGTCTGTCTATCCATGGGGCATGTATGTTATGAACTTTTTCTTCGGCCCAGATCTTTTCCCAGAATTCTTGCACTTCCTCCTTGGGTGGTATTGATTTAGCAGTTATTGTTGACTTACCAATTTTTCTGTAGAAGTTTCTTTGGTTGTTTTTGAACATATTATTGTCCTTATAGAATCTAGATCGTTTTTCAAAGCGCCTTATACGAGCAGCTTTGGCCGACACTTTTTGCTTGATTGTTTCTATCAGCATGTCTATGTCACATGTTGATCTTATACTGTACTTTTTTTTCAATTTTCTAAGTTTAGTTTGTTTAACATGTTCACCTACTTTATAGTTTGTTAAAATTTCTATGTCAGATCGGAGAAGGTTTATTTGGCGATTGATGTTATCTTGCCAAGTAGATTTCTTGTGGGAATTCCTTTGTTTTTTCATCTTCACTCCACATAAGTGAGTGGTGACTTTAGCCGATGCATAATAGAGATGATTTAAGTCAGTAATGTTTATTTTGTTTGTGATGATAATGTTTTTGAGAATTATGTTAGTCTTGTGTATTATCTTTTGGTTCTGTTTGGAGTTCTGGATCTTAGGGAGGGTGTCTCGTTCCCCCATGTCAGATTCTTTCATTTTCATCCATTCGATCATAATTTCATCCTTCAAGTTGGCAAGTTCATTCTCATTCATTTCTTTATCATTTACGATCTCATTATTTTCATTTGGAGTTTCATCCTGAGCATGCACTCCCTCCACTTTTTCGCTCCTTTCTTTAATTTGTTCTTATTATTATTATTATTATTATTATTATTATTATTATTATTATTATTATTATTGTTCATTGAGTCTCAGTCATTGATGTTAGTTAACTGGAAAGTTTGTTGAAATGAATATCAAGCCACTACCTGCAGCCTCAGATATTCAGGACGTATCGTAGGGTTCTTGCTGTTCAGAGCAAGCATGCCTTTTGAAGCGTTCCAAAGAGCGTGGCGGGGCCAATTTTCTTTAACCATCCCTGTAAACTGTTTGAGATAGTACCTAGTGCGCCTATGACAATCGGGACCACTTTGACTTCATGGCAGTTCCAAATCCTTTTTACCTCCTACTTTAAGTCCTGGTATCGGTTAATTTTCTCCCTTTCCTTCTCTTGCACTCTCGTGTCGAATGGGCAGGCCACATCCACAATCAGGCACGATCTTTTTTCCTTGTCCACAACCACTAGGTCAGGTCTATTGTGTTCCAGTTTCTTGTCCGTCTGTATCCTAAAATCCCACAGCACCTTCACCTGATCGTTTTCTATCACCGACTCTGGCTTATGCTCATACCACTTCTCAGAATGTGGTAAATTGTTTACTTTGCATAGGTGCCAGTGGATCACCCTGCCCATCACATCATGTCTCCAGCCTTTATAGTGAGTCTGGGCTAGGTGTTTAGACTCGGATACAATGTGAGCCACAGTCTCCTTCTCTCTCCACAGATCCTGCACAGTGGGCTAGCCTCCTCCTTGTAGATATGGCGTTTCAACCACTTCGTTTTGAGGGCCTGCTCTTGCGCAGCCATTAGCATTCCTTCTGTCGCCTTTTTCAACCAGTTCCATGTCTGTGGATCTCTGAATTCAGTTTTCTCAAAGAAGGTACTATGAAGGGATTTTTCATGGAGGCTGCTCTTTCTCCTTGTTGTTATTTCCTCCTTGGACATCCCCTGGTCTATTGTCCTCTCCTTCAGTACAATTCTGAGCATTGGCTCCTTACTATCAGTCACGTATTTGTGTAGATTGTTTTTCTCCATCTGAACACAGTCCTCTATCCTGATAAGACCTCTTCCACCTTCAGATCTCCTTAAGTAGAGTCTATCGACATCATTCCTCTTTGGGAAAACGTTGTAGATAGTCAATAGCTTCCTAGTTTTCCTATCAATTTCTTTTTGTTCTGCAACATTCCATCTCAGAATTCCCGCACTGTACCTAATAATAGACACAGCTCGGGAATTTACTGCACTTATGGCATTCCTACTGTTCAGATGTGACTTTAATACGCTCCTTACTCTCCGAATGTATTCAGATCTTATCAATTCCTTCATTTTTTTGTTCTTGATGTCATCAGCCTCCAGAACACCCAAATAATTGTATCCTTCTTCATTGTCAATTTCCTTTATCATCTCACCTGTTGGTAACTGGATTCCGTTGCTTCTGCTCAATTTACCCCTCTTCATCACAAGGACTCCACACTTACTAATACCAAATTGCATACATATATCATTGGTGAAAATACGGACAGTGTCAACAAGCACATCCAACTCCTTCTCACTCTTCCCGAAGAGCTTAAGATCGTCCATGAAGAGGAGGTGATTGATAGTAAGCTCTCCCTTTCCCAACTTGTATCCTACTCTCACTTTTCGCAGTATAATGGTCAGGGGCATCAGGGCAAGGTCAAACAACAGAGGGGACAGACTCTCTCCCTGGAAGATACTTCTCTTGATCTTCACGCCTCCCAAGGATTCTCCAGCTGATGTTAACTCTGTTTTCCAGGACTTCATAATTTTTCCCAACAACTGTCTGATGTTATCTGCCACCTTGAAGATCTCTAGGCTTTTGGTGATCCAAGAATGAGGCACCATGTCAAATGCCTTTTTGTAGTCTATCCATCCCATGGCAAGACCAGTGTGTCTCCTCTTGCAATTCCTCATTACCATCTTATCAATAAGCAACTGGCCCTTTGTACCACGGGACTTCTTTCGGCATCCTTTCTGTTCGTCCGTTAACAAGTTGTTTGTGTGGAGGTGATGGTAGATTTCCTCAGACATAATGCTTGTCAACAGTTTCCACATTACGGACAGACATGTGATAGGTCTATAGTTGGTAACATCATTACCCTTGATTCGGTCTTTCATTACCAGAACTGTGGTATCTTTTGTCAACCACTCTGGTACCTCACCTTACATCAAGCAGTCATTGAACATGGTTGTCAGTTTTAGGTGGAGGGATGTTATATTTTTAATATAATAGCCCTGCACACCATCTGGGCCTGGTGATTTCCAGTTGGTTAGTTAATTATTATTATTATCAACAGCGTCGTGGGGCGCTGGACGGACGGACCGGTTAAGTTGCTCGGCGTTTGGTTCGGACCAGACCTCCAGGTGGAAAAGAATTGGGACGAGGTAACGAGCAGAGTAGCCAGTCTCACCCAAAAATGGGCTGGGAGGAAGCTATCACTGAAAGGTCGCGCGGAGGTGGCGAATACGTACATCGCGTCCGTCATCTACTACCGCCTGACCGTCGTGCCTTGCCCCCGTCCGCGCCTCGTCAAGCTGGAACGGCTCCTCTTCAAATTCTTGTGGAGGGGACAAGTTCCGTTGGTGAGGCGGTCCATCTGCTGCCAGCACCCTCTACGCGGAGGGCTGGGCATGCCGTGGCTAATGATGCGCAGACATGCGTTGAGGCTGCGACATCTCCAGATATTCTGCCTCAACGGTGAACAGGTGTGGTCGCCATTTATCAGACGGTCCTTTTCGCAGCTCATTTCTTTTACTGAGATGCAGTCCTGGGTCAAGAAGAGTCAGAGACTGGGTGACTGGCACCTGGAATGTTGCCAGGCACTCACTGCCCTCTACCAAGCGGGCACTGCGATCAGTGGAACTTCCACTCTCGAGTTCTATAGAGGATTAGTGGTGGGCAAGTGCGATGACGCACTCGGAGAAGCTTTGGGCCTCGACGAAGTCGAACTGACCAGTCTGTACCGGAGGACTTTTGAGCCGGGGACGATGGACAATTTCCAGAAATCCCTCGCTTGGCAGTGCTACCGGGGGGCTCTGCCGGTTCGGGATAAACTCTACAGGCACGGAAGTGCTGTCAGACGGACCTGCCCAAGATGCCCACAGAACGACGAAACCGTTCTGCTCGCACTTGTCCAATGTCCGTGCATTACTGACTTGTGGAGTTATGTCGAACAGCTACTGTCGGGTGTGGAACGAATCCGGCTATCGGCCGAGTCAATAGTGAAGATCGATCCACCGCCTTCCTTAGGTCAGGAAGAGCAGAAAATTTTCCTCTGTCTGGTGGCAGTTGCGAAAGAGATTATATGGTCAACCAGGTTGAAAGGACTAAAGACAGACACTTTTCTCTTCGGCCAATCTCTCATCAACTTCTTCAAGTTTCACCTGGAAAGGAAGGTAAGGGTAGAGAGAGAAGTGCTGCCCCACAGTACATTTGCTAAAAGGTGGGTGAATGTGGCGAGAATGGATCGTGTGAATGGGCCTACTCTGACCATGCGCCTATAGGCTGGCTAACTTGAGGAGAGAGGTGCTCTCCCTGGGTGCCCTAAAAGCGCAGAGTGGTTCAGGATTGGTGGGGTAACTGAAGCACCCCAGGGTCGTACACCCCCTATCGGGTAATTTATTTTGTTATATTTATGCATAGTTTATTTTATATTTTTATATTTTCATTGTTAAATTAGTCTTGCCATTGTGCACTTTTACTCCACCTTATTGTAAACCCCCACTGTCCCTGTCTTTATATGTCCCCTACATGTCGGCTCTGGTGGTTAATAAATGAAATCATTATTATTATTATTATTATTATTATTATTATTATTATTATTGAATGCTATGGTTGACGGAGGCTCGGCTCTGTAAGGTATTGTAAATTTTGACCGCTATAACAATTGTAAATTGTTTAAAACTTTAACCAACTTGTAGACAAAAACACCCTCCTCCTCGTGAGAGGGGTCTTTCTGCCCGTTATTTGGCCCTTCGGGGTTAAATAACCGCTTATTGGGGTTTTGTGCCCAATATTTATTTTAAACAAAAAAAAAACAACATGGCTACGAAAAAGAATTTTCATAGGTCACTCCCATTCATTCCGGCTTCTTCTTCCTCAATCGTCACTACAGCAGAGAGAAGATTTTCTCTCTCCCTCCCTTCTCTAAATGTGTCTCTCTCCCTACCTTCTCTAAATGTGTCTCTCTCCCTCCCTGCTCTTTCGCAAGCGACGCCAGAAAACAAAAAGCCCGTGCAAAGCGTGCAAGATTTCTCCACGACGACGACAACGACGAAAAATGTGTTCGGGAAATACGAAAACCCATTTCATTCGTCTGACGTCAAGAATAATAGCAGTAGCAGCCGTAATAACAGCAGCAGCAGCAACAGTGACAAGGAAAACTACAGCAGCAGCATAAACAACAACAGCATTAGCAGCAACAGCAACAACAACAGCAGCAGCAGCAACAACAACCACAGCAACAGCGGCGGCGGCAGTAGTCGTAGTACATGCAGCAACAACAAAAGTAACAGCAGCTCTGACGACAACAACAACAACAACAACAGCAGCAAAGAAAAACCAATCTCGTTTGCAGGTATCGCAAAGAACCTGGAAACCATCCTCATAACAAATGAGGAATTAGAGGAAGCGAAGAAGATGACAAAAACTGGACACCGAACAATCTGCAAGGCAGCCGAAAAATGTTTCGAAACCCAACAGCACTGTACACTCACGTACCGTACAGTAAGCACAAAATCCCGTAGGGTTGAAAGAGCCACAGAGGCTCAAATACAAAAAGCCTTAAGGTCTGTGTGGAAGCGGAAAACGCACATTACCCGAGGCAAGAAATATGCCACCGTAGACGTGCTTTTTGCCACACCCCAGGAGGCAAAGGCTCAATCCTTAGTGACCATAAGGAGCGAGGAAATGGTGTTGGTGCCCTCCTACTGCGGGCAAAAAATTGTGAGGGTCAAACTGACCCACGTCCCCCCCGGGATGGCCCCTTCTTGGCAGGCAGCGTCTGTCCTCGTCGGAATCGAGGACAAAACAACTGTACTGCAAGTACAGAAAAAAGTAAGAGAAGATTGGGTCGGCACCTCCATGAGATGTTAATCGAAACCAACCAGGAGTGCATCGAAGCTATCCCGGATGTGATAGACTTCGATAACGGCACTCAACTGCCCATAAGTGTTGAGCGCAAACGCCCGAAATGCTTTCGCTGTGGATCGAAGACTCACCTCAGGGCCTTCTGCAACGAGAAGACCCTGAGAAAGGAGAAACCCCCCTCCTTCCGAAACCGGCTCCACGGCTATCAGCAACAGGACAAGTGGAAAGCAGGAACGATAGGTCCGTGGCACCCATACCCACGCCACGGAAATCAAAAACAGCAGCAGCAGTGGAAATATTAACAACAACAACAGTAATACCAAATGCAGCTGCAACAGAGACTCCAGTGCAAACATCACCAACAAAAACAACTGAAAGAGTGGAGCTGGTACCCCTCCCCGACCTCACAGAATCAGACATGGAGTGTGAGGTGGGAGAGGGAGGCAAAAGGTCGTAAGAAGGCACAAAGGCAGAAGCAGCGCATCGTCGCCTTCGAAAAGGGAGGACAGAAATGAAAAAAGGGTAAAGGCTACTGCAAAGAGACTCACAGCAGCAACACCACCAACACCATCACCACCCACACTAGCACCACCATCACCACCGGCGACAACCCCACCGCCAACAACAACAACACCTTCAACACTACCACCACAAGCACCAACATCGCAAACACAACAACAAAACACACACACCCAGGAACAACGACACGAAAATAGCAGAACCACACCCCACCCCCAGAAAAACAAATGCACGGCAATAAATACACACAACAAGAAACTAATGACTTACATAATTGAACACACAGACATTTCACAACACGACTACATAATACCAGCACCAATCAAAACGCCAACTAACATAAGACTGCTAAAAATAGCACAGAAACAATACACAAACATTAAATCGAAATTCCCCAACGCAGTTGGTGATTTCAGAGACCTAGGAGGGACTCTCAACCGGAGAGTATATTCGGACATACTCATAGAAGAGCCGACGACCAGCCGAAGGGACGATTCAACGGTCCCTTCACCAGACGATCAAGTGAAAAGGGATGGAAAAACCATCCTTCCTCTACGAAAAGTACGGTAAGTGGTCTTTCCCATCTTTCCCATCTTTTCCACTCTATTTTAAACATGACCTCACTCAGAATAGGCAGCATAAATGCGCATGGCTTGGGGTCGTCATGGAAGCAGGGTGACCTGCTCAACGACCTCAGGTCACTAAACATAGATGTAGTGGCCATCAGCGAGACCAGAATCTCCGAAGCACGTGCCTTCGCACCGATCTTCGGCGGCTACGATGTGTACGCATCTCCCAGCCGTCCGGGATCGGGGGGAGGAGTTGCTGTGCTTTTTCGGAGAGGTTTGGATTTCGCCATACGGGCCATCTTCCTGGATCCAGAGGGTAAGCTGGTGGTGCTGGACGTGACCAGCGGAGACGGGCAAGCTTTTAGGCTAGTGGCCGTCTATGCCCCGACAGGAGCAGAGCGGCCTGATTTCTTCCGGCATCTGGAGACCTTACTTGGAACGTCCCGCTCTTTAGTGTTAGTGGGCGACTGGAACGGGACCTTAGATGCACGCTGGGACTGCGTGGGATTAGTGGATAGGGATGGAGGGTGCAAGAGCCTCACCAACCTGCTCAGGCGTTTTGAACTGTCTGACAGGTACCGATTGGATTTCCCGAATGTGCCAATGTGGACTTGGACAAATCGCATAGGGTCATCCAGATCATATCTAGATAGAGTATTTTGTAGGGAAATAGATAGGTCTAGCATAGGCTTTCCACAATTCAAGATAGTCAGCTACACGGACCACAAATTCGTGATCTGTGTGCTTGACTTAGATAGGCTTCATAGACGAGGACCCAGCTACTGGAAGCTAAACGCGTCCTTACCAGCGCGCAAGGCCTACAGAGAGCGGATTAGCGAACTAGTTAAGCGGTCGTTGACGGGGGCCATCGTCAACAACAAGTGGTGGTTTGCTCTGAAAAGAGCGATTAGAATAGAATCCATTAGGTTTAGTAAGGCTTTAGCAATAGAGAAAAATAGAGCAGAGGGAAAACTAGTTAGAAAATTACACGAGGCGCTTAGCAAAGGCATTGCGACCGACGTGCTTGCGGCGAAATTGGCCCTTGACCAATTCTTCAATGCAAAGCACGAAGGCTGCGTTGTCAGAGCTAGGGTGCGTGCTCTCAGACACGAGGGGACGAAAGCCGTTCAATGGGCCCAAGTGGCGGAGGCGCGTCGTGGCAACAAAGCCACGATCCGTTCTTTGATGGACCACGACAGGCGCATGCTACTCGATCCCGGGAAAATGTGTGAGGCTTTTTCAGCGACACTTCGCTCAGCTGTTCGGGGGCAGCGTTGGGCCGGGTCGAGTGATGGACTTTAGTGTCTACCTCGACGGTCTGCCGCAGCTCTCCGCCACTGAGGCGGAGTGTTGCGAAAAGCCGATAACAGCCGCTGAAGTAAGGGAGGCAATGACTGGCTGCACAAGGGGTAAATCGCCTGGTTTGGATGGTCTGCCCTATGAACTTTACGTACAGATGCCAGACTTGTTCGGAGGCCTCTTGGCGGACGTCTACTGCAACTGGCAACAGAACGGGAGAATTCCCAACTCTGTTTGCCGAGGAGCGGTGGCACTGCTGAGAAAGGATCCGAACAAGGGGGATAACATAGATAATTTCAGGCCCATAACTCTGCTAAACACAGAGTTCAAGATTTTGGCCAAAGTGCTAGCAAAGAGGTTGGCGCTTGTCGTTGGTGGTTTGGTGGGAGAGGCGCAGACATGCGCCATTTCCGACAGATCCATCTACGACAACCTCCACCTCATGCGATACATCGTAGAGAGGGTAGCTAGGGAACCTGGCACGGGTGGGGCCTTGATCAATTTAGATATGTCGAAACTTTCGATAGGGTCGACCATCGTTACCTAGCGGCAGTCCTGAGGGCGGCTGGCTTTGGGCCCATCTTCAGAGGCTGGATCGCTGCCATGCACAGCGACATCTGCTCTGTGGTGAGAGTGAATGATCACCTTTCGGAACCGTTCAACATCATGCGCTCGGTCCGCCAAGGATGTCCCCTCTCGTCCCTCTTGTACGTATTGACTCTCGAGTCATTACTGCACAAACTGGAGACGTTGAGGGGCGTCCCGCGTGAACTAGGATGCGGAAGATCCGTGTCAGCATATGCGGACGATGTCACCGTAGTGGTGTCGAACGCCAAACACATCGAGGCGATCGGCACTACACTAAGAGAATACGAAGCGGTGACAGGAGCAATGATCAACCAGGAAAAGTCAGTGGGCCTGCAGCTCGGCACCTGGAGAGGCAGTTCCATGCCGACCAACAACGTCGTCGGACGCTGGACGGACGGACCGGTTAAATTGCTAGGGGTCTGGTTCGGTCCGGACCTCCAGACGGACAAAAACTGGGACGAGGTGACGAGCAGAGTGGCTTCTCTCACTCAGAAATGGGCGGAGAGGTAGCTATCCCTGAAAGGTCGAGCGGAGGTGGCTAATGCGTACATCGCGTCTGTCATCTGTCATCTGCTACCGGCTGACCGTCGTACCTTGTCCTAATCCCCGCCTGACTGCGCTGGAGCGTTTGCTCTTTCGCTTTTTGTGGAAGGGAAGCGCTCCGATGGTCAGGCGGTCCATCTGCTGTCATCACCCTCTACATGGAGGGCTGGGAATGCCGTGGCTGATGATGCGCAGACACGCGCTCAGGCTACGACATCTCCACATCTTCCTCGACGGTGATCAGGTGTGGTCGCCGTTTGCTAGACACGTATTTCTCCAGCTCGTTTCCTTGACGGAGCTGTAGTCCTGGGTCAAGCGAAGACCGAGAGGGAGCGCTTGGAGACTGGAATGTCTTCAGGCGCTCACAGCCCTCGACCAATCGGGCAATGTGATCGGTGGAAACTCCACCTCGGCGTTCTATAGAGGATTAGTGGAGGGGAAGAGCGACGACGTACTTGGGGAAACTCTAGGCGTCGACGAAAATCAACTAGCCAATCTCTTCGGAAGAACTTTCGGGCCGGGACCTATGGACAATTTCCAGAAATCTCTGGCCTGGCAGTACTACCGAGGAGCCTTGCCAGTTCGGGATAAACTCTACAGGCATGGAGGTGCCGTCAGCCGGGAATGTCCGAGATGCGCGCAGGGCGACGAAACCGTCCTGCACGAACTCGTTCCGTGTCCGAAAATTGCTGACTTGTGGGTTTATGTCGAACACCTGCTGTCGCGTGTAGGACGGATCCGGCTATCATCTGAGTCCATCGTGAGGATTGCCCCGCCCTCTTCCTTTAGCCGGGAAGGGCAGGGAGTTTTTATCTGTCTGGTGGCCATGGCGAAAGAGATAGTATGGTGGACACGTTTGAAAGGGCTGAAGACGAGCACTTACCTCTTCGGTGATGTCCTGATTGACTTTTCAAATTTCATTTGAAAAGGAAAATCAGAGTAGAGAGGGAAGTGCTCTCTTCCCAGCATTTTGTTGAAAGATGGGTGAGAGAAGCAAGAATGGACCGAGTGAATGGGCCTACTCTGAGTACGTATCTGTAAATTAAAGGTGGAAAACTGGGAGAGGGCACTTGCCTTGGTGGTCAGGGTCACTGTGGCTTTTACTGGGCTTTATTCACAAATGTCCCTCCGAAGTCTCCCCCCCTATTGGGGAATTTTTCATTGTTATTTTTTGTTACATCCTCTGTTTTTGTTTTTTACACGCAGAAATGCCCTTTTGTACCGTCCTGTATTGTCCTGTACTCTCCTTAATGTCTACTTTATGTAAACCCTTGTGGTTAATAAAGAAAACATTATTATTATTATTATTATTATTATTATTATTATTATTATTATTATTATTATTATTATTATTATTATTATTATCGCCGAGGTTAACTTTGCCTTTCATCCTTACGGGGTCGATAAAATAAAGTATCAGTAATGTACTGGGTAATTGCTGGCCTTGTGTCAATAGTAAAAACAATTATTATTATTATTTTTATTATTATATTTATTGTGCCTTGGCTATATGCAGTGTGGCTTTTGTTGGTGTTGTGTCACTTGTCTTGGTTTATGTTGTTTTTGGTGTTATAATTCACGTCTTGTATACACACCGCGTCATGTTATGGTTGTTTTTGAACTAATTGCACATTTTCGTATGGTTTCGGTGTTAATAAAGAAACGTATATGATATGGACAATCCATACATGAAATATATATTTGTTACGCTTTGTTCGTTCTTTCTAACATATTCTTCTTCGTTTTCTGTATATATTTACTATTGTTTCACCAATTATATCTCATTTATTTCGAATCTTGCGAGGAGTTCCGTTATAGGCGTCCAAGATATTATTCAGCCTGAGCCTATTGTTATTGCTATATATTGGGAAGGTTTAGAGTTCACAGACGGATTCTGTCCCAACTAAAAGTTACGTTTTCATGTTCCAGTTAAATATTAAATATTATTAAATATTTGGCGCTATAGAACATCCAAACTGCTTCGAAACCGCATATCATTGAATAGTAGAGCGTTAAAATATCCATTCTGTCATATATTCTCTTAAATTAATCATTAACTTCATAAAGTAAGGAGCTAATAGACAACGCATCATCAATATAAATTACCCATTAGAAACACCTACGGTACATTCTTCTGTATGAAACGAATTCTGTATAATGACGTAGTGTAAGAAATACTGTTGTGAGAAAAATATTTGCAGAATAAGAGAAGGAAAGTAATGTAAAATATAACCATTAACTTTCACGTTAATTGTGTATATGTGTTCACTTCTCTACTGCGTAGTTTACGTTGTAATAACTTTAACATGGTATTTTATGTTTTATTAATGGTATTCTCCACAGTATACATATTCCAGACTACGTCCGCGAAAACAATTTCTATTCAGAAATCTTTGAATACACGAATCTTCTGTCGTCAGAAACTAAATATTGGTTTATGTGATTATACTTCACCGTATTTTTTATTTATTTCATGTATACTCTCTCTCTCTCTCTCTCTCTCTCTCTCTCTCTCTCTCTCTCTCTCTCTCTCTCACACACACACACACACAAACATACATATACATGGACACATGCGCAAACGCACACACATATATAGATACAAAAGAATATGTATGAAGATTTATGTATATATAAATATATATATAATATACACATATATGTATATATATATATATATATATATATATATATATATATGAGTGTGTGTGTGTGTATGTATATATGTGTGTGTATGTGTGCGTGCGTGTGTGTGTGTGTGTACATGCAGATATGTATGTATACACGCATATAGTCACTTTCATAGTTCATTTGTTTATGTTATAATATATTTATAACAACCAAAACGACATCGGCTTCTTAGAGATATGTGTTTGTTATTCATACAAATACCATTGTGTTTCAGCAGAAAATTATGCAAATCATCGTAAAACAAGAACAACAACAAATAGTAACTGTACCAAAGACGAAAACAAAAGAATAAACTAGTTCAAGCGGCAAAACGGTTATGATTTATCCATACGACTGTGAGAATAAAATGTATTAGATGTGTAGTAAAAATGGTTATACTAATATTTATCTTCCTTTCTTTTTTTTGTTACTGTACAAACACACACAGGCACATGTATATGTATTTACCATGCATTGTTTTCCCTACCCGTCTCTTCTTCTCTCTATCTTTATCTACCTTCCCCCCTCTCTCTCTCTCTCTCTATATATATATATATATATATTTATTTATTTAGGTTTGTTGGTTCATCACGGGATAGAATTGGTCATTCCGTATGGTCAATCTCGATGTAATATTATGGAGAGTACTCAACGTAATGCAGCTCACCCGTCTTCGTTTGTGTAGTTGGTCGTGCGAGTACGGAGTTAATTATTATAAAATAACACGAGGCTGGACTGGTGTAATTCCTTAAAAGGTTTATTATACTATGATCATTTCAGTGACCAGGTTCAGTATGAATCCGGTGACATCATCAGGTATTAGAAATTTAACAAAGGAATATAATAGAGAAAATCCATGGGGCTGAAAAGCAGAGACAGGAGGGCGGCAGAACATTTAGCAGCTTCTCGCTCGGTCAGCCGCCCTCTTGTCTCTGCCTTTCAGCCCCATGGATTTTCTCTATTATATTCCTTTGTTAAATTTCTAATACCTGATGATGTCACCGGATTCATACTGAACCTGGTCACTGAAATGATCATAGTATAATAAACCTTTTAAGAAATTACACCAGTCCAGCCTCGTGTTATTTTAGAATATATATATATATATACAAAGAAAGTGTGGTAAGGAACCAGGTGGACCATAACGCACCAGGGTACTCCATACTTAGTGTGGTAGAGTGGGTAATAGGAAAAGAGTCAGGACCCCGATGGCTGAGGTCCAGCCGTTTCGACAGCCTGATCCGAACAGTTCTGATCTAGCTGTCGAAACCGCCGGAGATCAGCCGTCAGGGTTCTGACAATTTTCCTATATATATATATATATATAACATCTACATGCATACATATACATACACACACACACGCATATATATATATATATATATATATATATTCAGTAATTAGGAATATTCCAAAGCTTGGTAGAACAAGTTGTGAGGAAAGTTATCAACATACGTTAAGGTGACTCGACAGGTTGGTAGGGATTATGTGGTGGAAACACGAACAAACGAGGAGTGTAATCAAAAAAGAGAAATAGGACGAAGGTAAACAGTTACAAAAGGATTTAATCCACGTATTAACAATTGTTTCCTCAGAATTTCAGTCCACAATCAAGAAAGATACAAATTTTCAAAATACAAAGTTGAAATGACCTTAGGAAATGAAATAAGGGGTAGTAGTGTAAGATAGAGGAACAGAGAGAGAGAGTGGCAAGAGAGAGAGAGAGAGAGAGAGAGAGAGAGAGAGAGAGAGAGAGAGAGAGAGAGAGAGAAAGGGATGGAGGTAGGGAGAGAAAGAGAAAGAGATAGGGTGGTGTGAGAGGATTTGTATAGAATATAGTTAAGTTACAAGAAGGGAGGGGGGGAGGATTGTGTGCTAAAAGTTGTGATGAGTAGAGGGAGAGATAACGAAGATAGAATTTTAAGTGGCATTTGGTAGTGGACAGGCAAAAGTTTTACCAGCGAATAGATGAAGGAAGAAAGTATTAAATTTCATATATAGTCTATTTTTACGAGTGTAGAATTGTTATTTAGGGTAGAAAAGTAGTGTTAAGATTTAGTTAAAGGTTTGAAGTGTGAGAATTTCGCTTTCAGTTTATGCTGGCAAAAGATTGACCTTTCAATTTTGTTGTTGAGTAGTTGGTGGCCTGAACTTAGGATATGGAAGAGCTCATTATTACACAACGGGCACGTTTTCATCCCACTCCGGTATGGAGGAGCATGTGAGAGTTTGGTCCATTTAAGGGTGTATTGTCGGTTACTCCCTTTTAAGTGCCACATTTTGTCGGCGAGGGTCGTTACGTAACGGTGTTGGGGGTGCTTTATTGCGTAACGATGCGTGTACCAACGGGTTTTGAAGGTGTTTGCAGTGCTGCCTATGTAGTGCCAGGTTTGGTTGTCCGACTCAACCGAGCACCTGTACACTAGGTTTGAATGCAAACATTCGTTATTCAATGGACAAGTTTCTGGAAGGTGGCAATTACAATTTCTGTTATGGGCAGCGGTGGAGTTATAGGTGGGCTGGGATGTGTGTGTGAGTGTGTTTTGTGCATACTGTTTGTTAGTGGGTGGTTGTGTATTAGGTGTATTATTGTGTTGAGGGATTGGGGTGTTTTTGTTACGGAGTTTTTTGGCGTTGAGCATCTTAATGTGTGCGTCTAGGTTTGGTGCAGTGGAATAAGATAGTCTAATTGTTTTGGTATTGAGTATACTACTATATTTATGTGAATTTGGAAAGTGTTTTCTTATAATTTTGTAGAATATGGAAGGTAAGTTAGAGCTAATAGAAGAGTTAAAAATAGGATTATACCAAATGTAAGATCTACTCCGTGTTCTGTTTTACTTTGATGTTGCTGTTGTATTTGTGGTGTGGTTAGTATTAGGGGGTCTAGGTGCGTGTGCGCGGGTGTTTGTGGGGCGTTTGGCGTGTCTATGGTTATATATATATAAATACAATATCGGAGAAAGCTTTTTAGCGATACTCCGGCCAAATTCCAACTCACTCAACAAACATTAGGAAATAAGTGATTATATTCCCAATATTATGCGTTCGGGGTGCTAACTAAAAGTATTGCGGGGAAAATTGGCTGTATTATTTCATATGAGACATATCGAATATATCTCTTCCCAGACGGACGTCTCGTTTCATTATAGGATTCCTACAATTTGGGTGAAATT
>OZ024742.1:138137160-138187160 GCA_964016885.1 Eledone cirrhosa | reverse complement strand
TAATGTCATTTATAGTATGCCATGCAGTCATTATATAAAATGTTGTGACCTTTTGTGAATGTGATAAAACATTATTAGTTGAACGATCGTATAGATGAAGACATCGCCTTTTGATTTGTTTGTGTCCATATTACTTGTACATAATTCTTATTAGGTTTCCTATGTAGGCTTTATATATATATGCAGCTGAAATTCGGAATGAAAAGAATAAAATATGTGTTTCTCTCGGAATATATAACAGGCGGCAACCATTTTAAACTATCAACAGAACAGTATGTTATACCATATAGGAATAAGAGAAATATTTATCTGAGGAATTTTTCCACACAATAAAGGAAATTACAAGAAAAGCTGTCGCACATTTAATTTTAATAATCGGTCCAGAATAAGAATAATACATATAGAGTCTTACAAAGCTCCTATATGTACATATTCTTCATATTCATACCCATATTCATGAATGCACATACATAATCATATATTCATACAAAGTAGATTTATACACACACACACATACACGCACACACACACACACACACACACACACATATATATATATATATATTTCTATTTATTTACATTTATATATATATATATATGTAAACATATATACATATATAAATAAATATATATATATATATATATATATATATATATTTATATGCATATATATATATATATATATATATATGTATAAATATATATATATATATATATATCTCACCCTCGCAATATATATATATATATATATATATATATATATATATATATATATATATATATATATATATATATATATATATATATATTGCTATTTACATTGCTTCAAATATGTTTTCAGATGTCGTATAAAATCTGTTATCCTGACATACGGAAAAGAAAAGGAAATGCATTGAATATATTACATTTATTATATATAGAAAGTAGCACAATTATTGTATATTTCTATTATTATCCCGCCGAGGTTGACTTTGCCTTTCATCCTTACGGGGTCGATAAAATAAAGTACTAGTAATGCACTGGGTAATTGCTGGCCTTGCGCTTAAAGTAGAAACAATTATTACATATTTTATATATTTCTATCATTATTACATCCTCCCTTTACAGTCTGAGTTCAAATCCCGCCGAGGTTAACTTTGCCTTTCATCCTTACGGGGTCGATAAAATAAAGTACCAGTAATGTACTGGGTAATTGATGGCCTTGTGCCAAAAGTAGAAACAATTATTACATCAGGGTGGGGAATTGGCTGTATCGGTAGAGGGTCGACGCCATGCTTTGCAGCACAGTTACGTCCCTTTACGGACTCAGTTCAAATCTCGCCGAGGTTAACTTTGCCTTTCATCCTTACGGGGTCGATAAAATAAAGTACCAGTAATGCACTGGATAATTGCTGGCCTTGTGCCAAATGTAGAAACAATTATTACATATTTTATTGGTGGATTGGCAGAATTGGTAGAGGGTTGGACATTCTTTCCAGCATAGTTACGTCCCTTTACGATCTGAGTTCAAATCCCGCGAAGGTTAACTTTGCCTTTAATCCTTACGAGGTCGATAACATAAAGTACCAGTAATGTACTGAGTAATTGCTGGCCTTGTGCCGAATGTAGAAACAATTATTAAATATTTTAATATATTGTATATTTCATGAGCTAACTTCAGTATCAAAGTAATCCGCGTGATGTATGTATATACACACACATATATATGTGTGTATATATATAAATATATATATATATACAATATTAAATAAATGGAAAACTATATTTATAAAACCATATTTATTTCATTATATATATTTCAGGGATATCATATTAACAATATGCTATGCCTTTATCAGACAAAATACAATATAAACAGTTTTATAGATAAATATATTCGACATACCGTAATAAACATCAACTTCATTTGGAGAGGTTTACGCTAGCAGTTGCCTGCTAGCGTAAACCTCTCCAAATGAAGTTGATGTTTATTACGGTATGTCGAATATATTTATCTATAAAACTGTTTATATTGTATTTTGTCTGATGAAGGCATAGCATATTGTTAATATGATATCCCTGAAATATATATAATGAAATAAATATGGTTTTATAAATATAGTTTTCCATTTATTTAATATTGTAAATATACTCCAAATATTTGTCGAGTGCTTTTATATCAGTTATAAATATTTACTAGTTGTAACCCAACAATTTTAAATATAACTTTACATGTATATATATATATATATATATATATATATATACATAAATATATATATATATATATATATATATATATATATATATATATATATATATATATATATATATATATATGAATATAGACCTAGAATATTCGAAAATATTCTGTATGTTTATAATAAACATTTTGAAGACCTAATCGCTATAGAATAGAATACGTCACGTATTACAATTAGATTCTCGATAAAAGCAAGTGAAGTAATCTACGCGTTTCATTCTTGTTAGAAATCATCAGGACTACATATCCAGTGCTTTTATCGAGAATGACACAGCTAGAGACTTATAGAATACTTAGCTGTGTACAGGAACTGGTTTGAAAGAGCGGTTGCCGGTCCGGCAGAAATTAGAAATTGGAATAAATGCTCTGAAATAGCGATATATATGTGAATATAGACATAGAATATTCGAAAATATTCTGTATGTTTATAATAAACATTTTGAAGACCTAATCGCTATAGAATAGAATACGTCACGTATTACAATTAGATTCTCGATAAAAGCAAGGGAAGTAATCTACGCGTTTCATTCTTGTTAGAAATCATCAGGACTACATATCCAGTGCTTTTATCGAGAATGACACAGCTAGAGACTTATAGAATACTTAGCTGTGTACAGGAACTGGTTTGAAAGAGCGGTTGCCGGTCCGGCAGAAATTAGAAATTGGAATAAATGCTCTGAAATAGCGATATATATGTGAATATAGACATAGAATATTCGAAAATATTCTGTATGTTTATAATAAACATTTTGAAGACCTAATCGCTATAGAATAGAATACGTCACGTATTACAATTAGATTCTCGATAAAAGCAAGGGAAGTAATCTACGCGTTTCATTCTTGTTAGAAATCATCAGGACTACATATCCAGTGCTTTTATCGAGAATGACACAGCTAGAGACTTATAGAATACTTAGCTGTGTACAGGAACTGGTTTGAAAGAGCGGTTGCCGGTCCGGCAGAAATTAGAAATTGGAATAAATGCTCTGAAATAGCGATATATATGTGAATATAGACATAGAATATTCGAAAATATTCTGTATGTTTATAATAAACATTTTGAAGACCTAATCACTATAGAATAGAATACGTCACGTATTACAATTAGATTCTCGATAAAAGCAAGGGAAGTAATCTACGCGTTTCATTCTTGTTAGAAATCATCAGGACTACATATCCAGTGCTTTTATCGAGAATGACACAGCTAGAGACTTATAGAATACTTAGCTGTGTACAGGAACTGGTTTGAAAGAGCGGTTGCCGGTCCGGCAGAAATTAGAAATTGGAATAAATGCTCTGAAATAGCGATATATATGTGAATATAGACATAGAATATTCGAAAATATTCTGTATGTTTATAATAAACATTTTGAAGACCTAATCGCTATAGAATAGAATACGTCACGTATTACAATTAGATTCTCGATAAAAGCAAGGGAAGTAATCTACGCGTTTCATTCTTGTTAGAAATCATCAGGACTACATATCCAGTGCTTTTATCGAGAATGACACAGCTAGAGACTTATAGAATACTTAGCTGTGTACAGGAACTGGTTTGAAAGAGCGGTTGCCGGTCCGGCAGAAATTAGAAATTGGAATAAATGCTCTGAAATAGCGATATATATGTGAATATAGACATAGAATATTCGAAAATATTCTGTATGTTTATAATAAACATTTTGAAGACCTAATCGCTATAGAATAGAATACGTCACGTATTACAATTAGATTCTCGATAAAAGCAAGGGAAGTAATCTACGCGTTTCATTCTTGTTAGAAATCATCAGGACTACATATCCAGTGCTTTTATCGAGAATGACACAGCTAGAGACTTATAGAATACTTAGCTGTGTACAGGAACTGGTTTGAAAGAGCGGTTGCCGGTCCGGCAGAAATTAGAAATTGGAATAAATGCTCTGAAATAGCGATATATATGTGAATATAGACATAGAATATTCGAAAATATTCTGTATGTTTATAATAAACATTTTGAAGACCTAATCGCTATAGAATAGAATACGTCACGTATTACAATTAGATTCTCGATAAAAGCAAGGGAAGTAATCTACGCGTTTCATTCTTGTTAGAAATCATCAGGACTACATATCCAGTGCTTTTATCGAGAATGACACAGCTAGAGACTTATAGAATACTTAGCTGTGTACAGGAACTGGTTTGAAAGAGCGGTTGCCGGTCCGGCAGAAATTAGAAATTGGAATAAATGCTCTGAAATAGCGATATATATGTGAATATAGACATAGAATATTCGAAAATATTCTGTATGTTTATAATAAACATTTTGAAGACCTAATCGCTATAGAATAGAATACGTCACGTATTACAATTAGATTCTCGATAAAAGCAAGGGAAGTAATCTACGCGTTTCATTCTTGTTAGAAATCATCAGGACTACATATCCAGTGCTTTTATCGAGAATGACACAGCTAGAGACTTATAGAATACTTAGCTGTGTACAGGAACTGGTTTGAAAGAGCGGTTGCCGGTCCGGCAGAAATTAGAAATTGGAATAAATGCTCTGAAATAGCGATATATATGTGAATATAGACATAGAATATTCGAAAATATTCTGTATGTTTATAATAAACATTTTGAAGACCTAATCGCTATAGAATAGAATACGTCACGTATTACAATTAGATTCTCGATAAAAGCAAGGGAAGTAATCTACGCGTTTCATTCTTGTTAGAAATCATCAGGACTACATATCCAGTGCTTTTATCGAGAATGACACAGCTAGAGACTTATAGAATACTTAGCTGTGTACAGGAACTGGTTTGAAAGAGCGGTTGCCGGTCCGGCAGAAATTAGAAATTGGAATAAATGCTCTGAAATAGCGATATATATGTGAATATAGACATAGAATATTCGAAAATATTCTGTATGTTTATAATAAACATTTTGAAGACCTAATCGCTATAGAATAGAATACGTCACGTATTACAATTAGATTCTCGATAAAAGCAAGGGAAGTAATCTACGCGTTTCATTCTTGTTAGAAATCATCAGGACTACATATCCAGTGCTTTTATCGAGAATGACACAGCTAGAGACTTATAGAATACTTAGCTGTGTACAGGAACTGGTTTGAAAGAGCGGTTGCCGGTCCGGCAGAAATTAGAAATTGGAATAAATGCTCTGAAATAGCGATATATATGTGAATATAGACATAGAATATTCGAAAATATTCTGTATGTTTATAATAAACATTTTGAAGACCTAATCGCTATAGAATAGAATACGTCACGTATTACAATTAGATTCTCGATAAAAGCAAGGGAAGTAATCTACGCGTTTCATTCTTGTTAGAAATCATCAGGACTACATATCCAGTGCTTTTATCGAGAATGACACAGCTAGAGACTTATAGAATACTTAGCTGTGTACAGGAACTGGTTTGAAAGAGCGGTTGCCGGTCCGGCAGAAATTAGAAATTGGAATAAATGCTCTGAAATAGCGATATATATGTGAATATAGACATAGAATATTCGAAAATATTCTGTATGTTTATAATAAACATTTTGAAGACCTAATCGCTATAGAATAGAATACGTCACGTATTACAATTAGATTCTCGATAAAAGCAAGGGAAGTAATCTACGCGTTTCATTCTTGTTAGAAATCATCAGGACTACATATCCAGTGCTTTTATCGAGAATGACACAGCTAGAGACTTATAGAATACTTAGCTGTGTACAGGAACTGGTTTGAAAGAGCGGTTGCCGGTCCGGCAGAAATTAGAAATTGGAATAAATGCTCTGAAATAGCGATATATATGTGAATATAGACATAGAATATTCGAAAATATTCTGTATGTTTATAATAAACATTTTGAAGACCTAATCGCTATAGAATAGAATACGTCACGTATTACAATTAGATTCTCGATAAAAGCAAGGGAAGTAATCTACGCGTTTCATTCTTGTTAGAAATCATCAGGACTACATATCCAGTGCTTTTATCGAGAATGACACAGCTAGAGACTTATAGAATACTTAGCTGTGTACAGGAACTGGTTTGAAAGAGCGGTTGCCGGTCCGGCAGAAATTAGAAATTGGAATAAATGCTCTGAAATAGCGATATATATGTGAATATAGACATAGAATATTCGAAAATATTCTGTATGTTTATAATAAACATTTTGAAGACCTAATCGCTATAGAATAGAATACGTCACGTATTACAATTAGATTCTCGATAAAAGCAAGGGAAGTAATCTACGCGTTTCATTCTTGTTAGAAATCATCAGGACTACATATCCAGTGCTTTTATCGAGAATGACACAGCTAGAGACTTATAGAATACTTAGCTGTGTACAGGAACTGGTTTGAAAGAGCGGTTGCCGGTCCGGCAGAAATTAGAAATTGGAATAAAGCGATTAGGTCTTCAAAATGTTTATTATAAACATACAGAATATTTTCGAATATTCTATGTCTATATTCACATATATATCGCTATTTCAGAGCATTTATTCCAATTTCTAATTTCTGCCGGACCGGCAACCGCTCTTTCAAACCAGTTCCTGTACACAGCTAAGTATTCTATAAGTCTCTAGCTGTGTCATTCTCGATAAAAGCACTGGATATGTAGTCCTGATGATTTCTAACAAGATTGAAACGCGTAGATTACTTCCCTTGCTTTTATCGAGAATCTAATTGTAATACGTGACGTATTCTATTCTATAGCGATTAGGTCTTCAAAATGTTTATTATAAACATACAGAATATTTTCGAATATTCTATGTCTATATTCACATATATATCGCTATTTCAGAGCATTTATTCCAATATATATATATATATATATATATATATAAGTATGTATACGTACATACATATATGTATACAGACGTACAGTAGTATGTATATACATACTTACATGCAGATATATATATATGTATATATATATATGTACGTATGGTTTACCGAACATTTATTATAATGTTCGGTTTGTTTGTAGACAAACAGCCCGAATTGTTAGCCGTACAGTGTTCGGCAACCATCGTTGCCACTTTGTTCAACACTGACAAAGGAGCGATGAACTAGTTTCTAGCTTATTAGCTGTCATCAGCACCGTATAACTTCCTGTCAATTGATTGAACGTTTGAATGTATATACTTTCCTTATGCATATTAACGGCTGAGCAGCCTAATTTGCATACCGAGTGAGTTAGTCAGCCGGGCGTACCGAAAACGATAATTGGAAAAAATGAAATTTCATTTCTCACTCTTAGTACGGCTGATACTTAAATATAAATATGTATACGTACATACATATATGTATACAGACGTACAGTAGTATGTATATATATATATATATATACATGCACATATATATATATATATGTACGTATGGGTTTACCGAACATTTATTATAATGCTCGGTTTGTTTGTAAAAAACTAACTCACTCGATATGCAAATTAGGCTGCTCAGCTGTTAATATGACTAAGGAAAGTATATACTTTCAAACTTTCAATCAACTGACAGGAAGGTATACGGTGCTGATGACAGCTAATAAGCTAGAAAGTAGTTCATCGCTCGTTTGTCAATGTTGAACAAAATGGCAACGATGGTTGCCGAACACTATACGGCTAATAATTCTGTCTGTTTGTTTAAAACAAACCGAGCATTATAATAAATGTTTGGTAAACCCATACATAGATATATATATATATATATATATGTGCATGTATGTATGTATATACATACTACTGTACGTCTGTATACATATATTTACAACAATAGCGTAAGGTCTTCAAAATGCTTTTAATTAATCATACAGTTTATTACCAAATACACTATATATATACATTCATATATACATCGCTATTTGAGAGCACCAATTCTAATTTTCACTTTCTGTTGGACCGGCAACCGCTCTGTATAATCAGTTCCTGATTATTACTGGAATTCTATAAGAATCCAACATTTATAATTTTCAACAAGCAAGGGGAGTGCTAAGCTCTGAGGAATACCAACGGTATGAAACAGAGATCTGTCAGCTTATCTCCCTTTGTTTGTTGAAAGAAGGAGTAAGTGACATAGTCACTACTTTAAAACAATAACCTAAAGTCTTCAAAATGCTTTTAATTAAGCATACAGTGTATTACCAAATACACTATATATACATTCACACACATATATATATATATATATATATACAACTACTACTACTACTACTACTACTACTACTACTACTACTACTACTACTACTACTACTGCTACTACTACTACTACTACTACTACTACTACTACTACTACTACTACTACTACTACTACTACTACTACTACCACCACCACCACTACTACAACCACCATGATGAGTACATTGATGATGATCATGTAGATGATGGTAATGATGTTGATGGTGATGATGTTGGTAGTGATGATGTTAAGCATGATATGGAGGAGCTAATGGAAATGGTGGTGGATATGTAGGAATTCAATGGGGAGCAATTAACAATGAGATTCTAACACAAAGCAAGTTTTAAATAGAGGAGTAGGGAGAGTAAGAATCAGGGTGGCGTTGGGGAGGACTCCGAGACGTAAACAGATAAAATCTGATATTCAGAGTAGATCAGCACTAGTTATATTTTAGTAGAATGTAATAATTAGAAGAAGAAGAAGAAGAAGAAGAAGAAGAAGAAGAAGAAGAAGAAGAAGAAGAAGAAGAAGAAGAAGAAGAAGAAGAAGAAGAAGAAGAAGGATGAGGAGGGGGAGAAGAAGAAGAAGAAGAAGAAGAAGAAGAAGAAGAAGAAGAAGAAGAAGAAGAAGAAGAAGAAGAAGAAGAAGAAGAAGAAGGGGCGGAGAAGAAGAAGAAAGGGCATGATAAGATTGACGTCAAATTAAAAGCTTATCAGTGAATGCCTTTTGAAAAGATCTTTACTAGAAGTATATTGATCTAGAGCAATAACACCGTGTAACAACAATTTTTTTTTCTCTTTTCCTGGTTTGTAAACACTTTTTAGTGTTGCTTAGGTCCCAAATAAAAAAAAAAGTGCTATTAAACAGTTAAAAGTTTGGGTTTGTAAAAATTCTAAGCTATTCACTAGAATTATTTGTATGCTGGATGTTACGTTGTATGTAAGTTTAATTTGCTTATGTTAAATGATTTATTTTATATATGTTTCAGGTTAAGTTAAAATTATAAAATAAAGAGTAAAACCTAAAGAAAATTATAAAAGTGCAATAAAGTATAAAATTGTTAAAAAGTGGATTAAAGAGAGTTATTGATACTGGATTTTCACACCCTGAATAAAGGGTAAGTTGTGTTTTAAGCATTCGTCTCCAGGATGAAGCAGTGGAACTTGGTCAAGGAGGAAGTGCAGGTGACAAGTCAGAGAAGTCGACACGAACCTTTCTCAGGTTTTTACACTCTTAGGGATCGCCTCTGCTTCTGCCATGACGTGCCTGGACTGTTTGACATTATTGGGGTGCCGTTTGTGTCCAAGGAGTGGCGGATTTTTATAGACAGCTCCACCACAAGTTTGAAGGCTGTCCTCCTCCACAATGGAAAAAAGTTCCCGACACTGCGCCTAGCTCATTCAGTCTGCCCGGAAACTCTGCAATACAACCAGTACAATTGGGAAATCATTGGAGACTTCAAGATGGTGGCTTTCCTGCTTGAACTCCAAGGTGGCTTTATCAAATTCCAGTGTTTCCTCTGCCTTTGGGACAGCAGAGCCATCTCTGACCACTACAAAAGAAAGAACTGGGAGCAGCGAACATAATTTGTAGTTGGGACCCGGAACGTCATGTGGGAGCCACTGGTTGATCCCAGGATTGTGTTCATGCCGCCACTGCACATTAAGTTGGGGTTGATGAAGCAGTTTGTGAAGGCTCTCAACCAAGAATCAGCCGCTTTTAACTACCTTCTTGAGTTCTTCCCCAAGTTATCTGAGGCCTAAATCAAAGGTGGAATTTTTGTTGAACCTCAGATAAAGAAGGTGTTTGAGTCTACCGAGTTCTCCAATAAGATCAATAGGATTTAGAGACCAGCATGGAACTGTTTCAAGGCAGTTGCTAAGGGCTTCCTGGGAAACTACAGAGCTGAAAACCACCAGCAACTGTTGCAGGATCTGATAAAGGCTTTTGGCGCCATGGGATGCTGGATGTCGCTTAAACTCTATATGCTGGAAGCTCACCTGGAAAAATTCAAGTACAATATGGGCGCCTACTCAGAAGAACAAGGCGAGCGATTCCACCAAGATGTGAAAGAGATAGAGCGGAGGTACCAGGGCCACTAGAATGATAAAATGATGGGGGATTATATCTGGGGGCTAGTGCGGGAATGCGACCTGGACTACAACCGCAAATCCAGGAAATTCAGTTATTTCTGACGTGTATAAGTTGATTTATAAGTGTTATTTGTTTTTACTTGTTTGCTTTTGATAAGCTTGTGTAATAAAATAAATATATACTCTGTTGATTTAATTATATGGACTGATAAATTTAAAAAAAAGTGTTTTTTCTTGAAAAATATGAACATTTCGAAATATCAAACTCCTGACCACAAACACCAACTTCTGATTAAATAATAGTGTTTTTTTATAATAATGGGATATAACAAACCATCAAATGACACTTAGAACCGGGGAACAAAAAATATGTTACACGGTGTAATATATATTTACAGACAAATACACACAAGCGATCGCACAGCCATAGACAAATGGATATTCATTTACATATAGTCTTGAGTAATTATTTAACACCACACGGCTAAACTTTTTAAGCTCTTATTTCTTGCAAATTATTGCATCATCCACTTTGTTCTTTGCAAAATACAATAATTGTTTCTACTTTGTGCACATTACCAGCAATTACTCAGTACATTACTGGTACTTTATTTTATCGACCCCGTAACGATGAAAGGCAAAGTTAACCTCGGCGGGATTTGAACTCAGATCGTAAAGGGACGTAACTATGCTGGAAAGCATGGCGTCCGACTCTCTACCTATACTACTAATCCACAAAATACAATAATGTCGATCGCTTCCATCATTCCAGCGGTGGATTCGCTGTATCGGTAGAGAGTCGGGCGCCAAGCTTTGTAGTATAGGAGCTACGACCCTTTACGGTCCGAGTTCAAATCCCGCCGAGGTTAACATTGTCTTTCATACTAACGGGTCGATAAAATAAAGTACCTATAATGTAATGGTATAATTGCTGGCCGTGTGTAGAAACAATTATTTAAATATGTATATTGCAGTTTGTTGTTAGTTTAAAGCCTGTGCGTTTGTTCTAAATTAATGTCATTGTTAAAAGGGTAGAGATAAATGATTGGCAAAATATCATTGTTTGACTTACTCAGAGATCAAATAATAGATCTTATATAACGCAAATGATACGAAGTATGACATTTTCTTTTAAAATGAGTAGAGGCGAGAGAGCTACCCTTAGTGATATTAACAAACATCACATTTGTTAAACATTCTGACACGAAGAGATTTATTGGCCCCAGAAATATTGCATCTAGAGATAATCATATCACGGAAAACTTTGCCCCTGGTTCTCGTATAAAAACTTTACAATTACGTTGCATCTAAGCGTTGCAGGAGTGAGTCTCAGAATTGTATTACACTGGCTGATTTATGGGCAGAAATCTTGCAAATCTACTCTCAGCCCAATATTAATATTGGGTAGGTAAAAGACGTGATTGATATTTTCTCAATGAGCATGAATATTGGACTTAAGAGCTCTGGAGTCAAGTTATATTTTGTGACGAAACAAAACTATAGCATAACGTCAGGAAGATTCGTGGGTTAATATATGAGGTAAACTATACTATATAGAAAACGAAACACTCGAACGTTCAGTTGCATAGGGTCTACATTTCGAAGTTTGGAACTTGCGGCTTAATATTCTTTGAACGTGGGTTAGGTGGATCAAGAGTAGTCTCCTTTTAAAAGGAGACTACTCTTTATCCATCTAACCTTAATCTTTGACATTAGAGATAGAACAGATACTCTATACCATTTCCTGTCAGCATGACTTGGCAAGCTATTTAGAACACTGGTTTAACTGCTTTACTTCCCTCCGAAGAAGAGATATTATCTCGAAAATTAAGGACATTTAAATAAATCTAAGGAAAAAGACTAATTGTCAACAATATCTTTTGCATTTGCATTCTTCATTCTATGTCCATACCTGCAATGTTTTGGCTTTATTATACATATACAAACGTTTATATATATATATATATATATATATATATATATATATATATATATATATATATATATATATTATTAACAAATGGAAACTTCCAACAAATTAAATATAACTTCTACATATATATATATATATATATATATATATATATATAAGTTTTCTCGAAGTTTATTCATGTTTATAGCTGTGTTTGACATAGCAAACTTACGAGATGCTTTAAACAAGTTCAAAATGATACATTTATCAAGCAAAAACGACTGTGGGGAGTAGATAAACCTTCTATACTGAAGAGTACGACAATTTCGGATGAATTTTTAAATCACTAAATTGAATGTATAACTATGTACATGTGTCACCGACAATGTATTTTTATGAATTGTTCGTTGAACTAGCTCAAATAGCTTATATAAAGAGAAGATTGATAATATGAGAAATATGAATATTAATTTTCAGCAGAGCTATTCTGCCAGATAACGGGTTGCAGTTGGCCAATAGGGATACAGCTACAGATATGATGGTTTGTTGCGAATTTAGTGAGTTCCTGCCGGATAAATAAGCAGCCCCAGGCCAACAATGGTTAACTAATAGTGATGATTGAGCAAAGGGTTAGCTACCTATCACTAACCCTAAACTCTCACATATATATATTTATGGTGGCGAATTGGCAAAGTCGTTAACACGTCGGATAGAATGCTTTACGGTATTTGTCCCACATCATTGCGTGCTCTGAGGCCAAATTCCGCCGTGGTCAATTTTGCCTTTCATCCTTTCGATCTAGATGAAAAAGTACCGGTCCAGTATTGGGATCGATTCTTCCTCTATAGAAAAATCGGCTCTATGCAGACATGGAGAGGGTTGGGCTCCTCCAGGTTTAGAAGTGCGCTAGACACGCCGTATGACGTTGCCTCTACGACTCTGCAAGTTTGGGATCTTTTCTTATATATATATATATATATATATATATATATATATATATATATATATTCTTTAGGTCGTTTTGGAAGCCTCAACAATGCAGATGGATAAATCTCCAGGTAACAAGATCCGGTGATGGAGAGAGAGAGATGTAAGTGAATGTAGGTTGAGATGTGTGCATTGTAGAAGAATGTAGGAAAGAGCGTAAAGGATAAAAATAATAACACGAGATAGAGTTACCTTGGGAGAGATTTAATTGTCCCTATCTATTTCGGATTCACATCCAGCAACCGAGGGGTTTTTCCGGCAAACATACCAGCAAACCTCGGGACTGCCCATGGGCTCAAGCCTGTCGGGTGTGCTAGCGATCTCATACATGGACAGCCTCTAATGCAAGGCACTCAACGCATGCCACCCCAACGCCGTCGCCTTTTTCTCAAGGTACGTGGACGATATCCTCATCCTCACATCTTCCCAAGACATGGCGAACAGAATATATGAGACGTTCAACACGGACGAGAACATTGATTTCAGTGTTGAACACCCCAGCGACGACGGGTCACTTGCACTCCTCGACTTCCGAATCGACATCACGGAACAGGGAGGGATCCACTGCAACTTCTACCGAAAGGCAGCCTGCAGGGACCTGTTCGTCCACTACAAGTTCGCCCTCCCTAACAGTGCTAAAAGAGGATACATCACAAACGAGATCACGCGAACTAAAAACAGATGCAGCGATCCCGCGAGTGGTGTCACTCATACCAAGCGATTCCTCGAAGTGCTGGAGACGAACGGGTACCCTGCCTCACTCACAAACAGAATAAGAGACACCAGACACAAGAGGCAGAGAAACACCCAAGGCAAGTGCTTCCTTAAAATACCACACCTGGGCGAGAATACCACCAACGCTATCGGCAAGGCTATACGGAGGGAGGGCCTCGACATCCACCTGGCCCACTCGGGCCCCTCCCTGCGAAGATGGCTCTCCAGGAAACCCGGGAAATCAACTGACGCGTGCTCCCTCAGAAACTGCCCGATGCGCCATACGAACTGTTGCCTACGCACATACGTCGTGTATAAGATAGAATGTAACAAGTGCAACCACTACTATATAGGTAGCACAATCCAGCCGCTACACATCCGGATCAAGGAGCACATTAACACCAGGGCCTCGTCTTTCCGGAAACACATAACCAAATGCGGAAACAAAGACGGAAGGCCCATTGTCACAATTCTAGCGACAGAAAGAAACGTCAGCACATTACGAATCAAGGAAGCATTTTGGATCAAACGCCTAGGGCCACAAATAAATAACCGATCCGAGAGAAGCGAAATGAAGTGGTTGGTTTAAGAAACAAACGATGCAGCAACACGCGCACACACACACACACACACACACAAGCGAGACAACAACACACGCACACACACACACACACACACACACTAGCATTTCACCATACGAATATACTACACTGCTAATACAGACGAACGAGGCAACAATACACGCACACACACTCAAGCGAGACAACAACACACGCACACACACACACAGTAACATTCACCAAACAGGCAGAGAATACTATCACAACCACACACTATTCAACAGGGCAGATAACCCCACTCCACAATTGAAAGAACTATTTCGGCCGCCGACCTTTGCTTGACCGACCCCATTTCACGCGCACGCGCGCTCTGCTGAATACCTCAGATATTCAAAACAACGAACAGCGGAGGACACGCTGCATACCTGTCCGACAGCCCCCCCCCCCACCTCCAGCTGATGGATGTGAATCCGAAATATATAGGGACAATTAAATCTCTCCCAAGGTAACTCTATCTCGTGTTATTATTTTTATCCTTGACTCTCTTTCCTACATTCTTCTACACGCTACACATCTCAACCTACATCCACTTACATCCCTCTCTCCACTACCGGATCTTATTACCCGGAGATTTACCCATCTGCATTGTTGAGGCTTCCAAAACGACCTAAAGAAATGTACCTTATTATTCCACAATGCTTCAAGCAAACTTCAATACTCTCTTATATATATATATATGTCTGTGTGTGTGAGCGTGTGTGTACGTGCGTATTCGTGTGGGCGCTGTGGTATATACATATCTCTGATTATAAATCAAATATTAACTTTTTCTAACACATCACTTTCCTCCGCATGTTTCACCACACACATACCACCAACACAACAACCTCGTTTAAACCGGTCTCTATTTCAGTCCTTTCCCAATATAATAATACCAGAAATAACTATTAACAATTAATGTTATATGCCCCATTAATCACAAGATACAATTCCTGAATCTCTCATCACCATTAAAAATATCCTGGACTAATCGTTACGTATATATATACATTTATTATTCTGTTTATGATTCAATCCATTAGTATATTCATTTATAGTAGAAACATTTATCTTTCTCTCCAGTTCTCTCAATTTCTCTATCTAATCCTCTTTCTATTGTATCATGCGGAATCCTCCTATGAAAGACGTTTCAAATATAGGCGATATTCACAGATGGAACCAGCATAGTTTCTTCTTAATTTTCCCATATATAATTTCAAAATTCTCGTCAAATTAGCTGTCAAAGCATAAGCTTCTTCTCTATGGAACTTTGCTAAGATTGAAACTGCTTTTGCCATTTTGCCACAATGTAGAATCTGTTTGGCACTGCGTAAATTAAAAGAAAGAAGCTACGAAATATACTAATCATGAATTGTAATATTTTCAGAGTAAATGAAAAAAAAACGAGGTGTACTACACGAGTGAAAGTGTAAGGAAAAAAGATGAAATCGAAAATGCAACTGGAGTCATTTTTTTTTTTTAAATATTTATTTATTTGGTTCCTTTACCGGTTTCGAAGTTCTTCTACTTTTCGAAAGTAGAATTGAGGTTTTGCGACTTTTCTCACATCTGGTTGATGTTTGAATGTTACTTCTATTTTATATGGAAAAAAAGTGGCTCGAAATGCTAGGTTTTTAAAGAAGTAATTTGGTTGGTTGGTGTATAAGTATAATAAATTTCGCGCCAGTTCGCGTTACAAAGTTCTTATTATATTTGCCTTAAAAAAAAGGGGGGGGGGGCTCAGGTTGTTTTTTCATATATGAGTGAAGTTTGGTTGGTTGATGCACTCACGTGAATAAGCACATCAGCTTTCGCGCCAGTTTGTGTTTGAATTTCTTTTTACTTTAAAAAAAAGTGGCTCACGAAGGCTTTTTTTTTATATAAATGATATTTGATTGGTTATAAATGAAATTATAACTGTCACGTGAACAAGTACATTAAATTTCACACCCGTATTTTGGAATTTTTTTGTAGCCATTTAGAGAATTTGTGCGATATAAAAGATAATGGTCAAGAAAAACAGGATGGGGAGAATTGTTCTGGTTCAGTGAATATGGCTGGTGTGCTGGGGTGTCAAAATTCAGACTTTCTATTGAAATAAAGAAAGTAGAGATACGTATGTTTATTTGTGTGCTGATGTGTGTGCGTGTGCGCGCGTGGCGAACAGCTCGAGACACGATCGATCATCGCATCGATTTTGCCTCGAGCTGGAGAAACGATTGTAATATGTCCAATAAATTCCATTCGTCGCAACACTGATTTCTGTGATATATATATATATATATATATATATATATATATATATACATATATATATTAATTGGGTATATAGGTTTATATAGAATAAACTATTGGGTAACTTTGCTTTCAAAGAAAATATTTTTTTTCGCAACAAATATATATACTTTTCTCTATTTTTCTCTGATAATATATCACAGAGATACCAGTACGTTTGAAAATGTCAGGCAGTGCTGCTTACGAATTTGTTTATCACGTAACCCGTACTGACAAGGAAATCGATTAGACATACACACACACACACACACACACACACACATATATATATACTATATATATATATATATATATATATATATATATATACATACATATATATATATATATATATATACATATATATATATATATATATATATATATATATATATATATATATATATATATATATATATATATATATATAGCAGTTGTCATGTCAACTGCTGCAGGCTAGCCAGCTGCCCCATCAACGACACAGACCTATGCCACCAGGCTTACGTCGTATACAGACTAGAGTGTGACAAATGCACCAACTTCTTCGTAGGTAGCACCACCAGACCACTCCACATAAGAATAAAAGAACACCTCAATACTAACGCTCCCTCATTTAAGAAATACCTAGTTAAATGCAAAAACACTGACAAAACCATAACAGTTAGGATAGAAACTAAGGAAAGAAACCTCGGCAATCTTAGAATTAAGGAAGCACTAATTATAGACAAAACACAACCCCCAATCAATAATAGACTAGAACTCAACACCCAATTTATAACTTGATAGAGCTTCTAGCCCCATATTTACACACACCCCACACACACACACACACACACACACACACACGCACGCACACACACACACGCTTACACCTCCACTTATTCTCTCTCACACACACACATACACACATAAAGACCAGTTCTAACACGAGATAACATCTATCCCCCACATTTACGTATATACATATCTTCACACACTCACACACACACACTCACATACACCTTCATGCATTCTCCCACACACTTAAACAGGCATGTACAAAAAAAAACCCTTTAAAGGGAGACTACTCTTTATCCACCTAACCTAAACTCTTTGACATTAGAGATAGAACAGATACTCTATACCATTTCCTGTCAGCATGACTTGGCAAGCTATTTAGAACACTGGTTTAACCGCTTTACTTCCCTCCGAAGAAGAGATATTATCTCCAAAATTAAGGACGTTTAAATAAATCTAACGTAAAAGACTAATTGTCAACAATATCTTTTGCATTTGCATTCTTCATTCTATGTCCATACCTGCATTGTTTTGGCTTTATTATACATATACAAACGTTTATATATATATATATATATATATATATATATATATATATATATATATAAACGTGTGTATATGTATAATAAAGCCAAAACAATGCAGGTATGAATTATCTAAGACTGAGTTTTACACATACACACATGTATGTCTGTGTGTATGTGTATGCATATGTATATATATGTATATATATATATATATATATATATGTATATATATATGCGTGTGCATATATATATATGTATGTGTGTGTGTGTTTGTATTTGGTTGTGCGTGTTTATATGTACGTATTTGTATGTGTATAATTGTATAGCTATGTATGTATATGTGTGTGTATGTATACATATATGTGTGTGTGTGTATGTTTATATTTATGTATATATATATATATATATATATATATATATATGGAAAGTTATATTTAAAATTGTTGGGTTACAACTAGTAAATATTTATAACTGATATAAAAGCACTCGACAAATATTTGGAGTATATTTACAATATTAAATAAATGGAAACTATATTTATAAAACCATATTTATTTCATTATATATATTTCGGGGATATCATATTAACAATATGCTATGCCTTCCTCAGACAAAATACAATATAAACAGTTTTATAGATAAATAGATTCGACATACCGTTATAACACCGACTTGCATTTACATATACATATGTGTGTGTATATATTGTATACGTGTGCGTGTTTGTGCATGTATGTATGTGTTTATGTATTTGTATATGTATATTTATGTGTGAGAGTGTGTGTATGTATTTACTATTTCGTACGTATGTATACGTGCATTTGTGTGTATTACTTACCACGCGTGTCTGTCCAGTTAGCTGCCTTATGTATCGGTGTCAACAATTTTTAATATATATATATATTTTTTCTTATATTTATTTGCGTGTGTGAATATGTAGAGGAGTGCATTTATGTATGTGTATGTATGCACGTGTGTATATATGTATGATTGTGTGAATGTATGTATATGTGTGTGTGTATGGCTATGTTTGTGTATGTGTATGCTTGTACACACATATATATATGTATATGTATATGTGTGTATATATATATATATATATGTGTGTATATGTGTATGTGTGTGTGTGTATGTATGAGTGTATGTATGTGTATTTGTGTATGTATGTGTATCTGTATATATGTGTATGTGTATATATATGTGTATATGTATATATGTATATATATATGTGTGTGTGTATGTATGCTTTTGTGTCTTTTTGTTTTTTTTGTGTGTGTGTTTGCATGTGTAGTTTTATTTTATTTTTCCTTTCCTTCTTCCTTCTCCGGCCTCACTTTCATATAGATTGCATTTTTGTTTTTAAAATCCAAATTCAATAAACAAACCAGGATTTTTTCATTCTGAGGATTGAAAGCAAAACCTTTTGCTTTTAAGAAACCACTGGTAAATGGAATAATTGCCTTATGTTGTTTATTACATAATAATAATTAAGCTCTGTTACCTACATAGAGCACTCTTTTTTCCTGGACTTTTCCGACGGAATTACTTCATATATATATATATATATATATATATATATATGTATATTTACATCTAAATTTACACGAGACAAAACATCAAGATGGTGTAGGACAGAACAAAAGAGAGACACAAACTAAAAGCCTAATCACTGAAGAGGTCACAGAATGTATGACAAAAGAGCTTTGACAATATATAAACAGCCATCCCTTTATCGAACCAACAAACCAACCGCAAATTTATAATAATTTGATGTGAAAACCAACAGGTGCGTGTGTTTTTTATTGGCAGCATGGCCCTCCCAAAGTATAACTATACAAATTCCCAAAACTAATCAGATCAGAGTAAACAGCACGGACACTCTATCTCAAAATTATTTTTGAAAAGCATTTAGAAATGTGCAACCGGTAAAAACTTAAAAACTTAAAACCACAACTGAATACTAACCCATACAATCACTAATACTCTTTTATTCCTAATTAAACCATTTTTCAACTGTGAACAATTTGTCACCATTTTCTATTCCGTTTACCAATATATATATATATATATATATATATATATATATATATATATATATATATATATATATATATATATATATATATATATATGAACCTAATAAACCTTTATTTGCCTGCCTCTCTGTTTTGTTCCCGTATAAATTTGCATTATATATATATATATAATACAAGGATGAATGGTTACTCGTTCGTTGCGTTTATAGGTTAGTGCAAAGTCTTCACCAACCTGCTCAAACATTTTCAACTGTCTGACATGTACTGGCTAGATTTCCCGAATGTGCCAATGTGTAAATGGTGAAACCACATCGTATTATCCAGATAGTATCTAGATAGGGTATTCTGTACGGACGTAGATAAGGCTAGGATGCGCTGTTCACAATTCAATGTTGTTGACTACAGAGACCACCAAATTGTGATCTGCATAGCCGACTTAATACGTTTCATATTCAGGAATACGGTTATTGGAAGCTGAACGTATCGTTCCCGGTGTGCAAATATTATAGAAATCGGATTAGAAAATTAGTTGACTGGGCAATGCAGAGTTAATCGTTAAAAAGAAATGGTGGTTTGCACTCGAAGAGAAATTAGTGTAGAATCGATAATGTTGAGTATACTTGTCTAGAGATAGAGGACAAGAGAGAACAAGTTAGAAAGCTAGAAGAGGCCCTTAGGAAAGGCATCGCTACTAACGTGCTCACGGTGAAAATGGCGCTCGACGATTTCTTCAACACAAAGCAAGAAGGCTGTGATGTCAGGGCTACCTGGCCATAAATATGAGCTGACGAAAACCGATGGGCCCGGTTGTGTCCTAAGTACAGCGTGATGAACAACTAGAATTTGATCTTTGGCTGACCACAACAGGCATATGTTACTCAATCCCAATGAGACCTGTATAGATTTTCAGTGACATTTCAATCAAATATATTGGAGAATGGTTTAGCTTGCAGAATGGTTTTCACAATCTACTTCGACGACATGCCACGGTTCATGGCGACGGTAGCGGAGTGTTGTGAAAAGCCGATAACAGTCGCTGAAATATGGGGAGCTATGACTTCTTACATGAGAGGTGTATCGCCTGGTTTGCACAGTGGTATCTATTCGGTGGTCAAAGTAAATGGCCACCTATCGGAACCGTTTCAAATCATAGGCTCGGTTCATTAAAATTCATTCTCTTCTCGCTTTCAAGCCATTACTGCGGAAGCTGGAGTTTTTACAGGGTGTCGCGATCAAACCGGTGGCTGGAAGGGGGTATCGGTATATACGGATTACGTCATTGTGATCGCGTCGAACACTTCGGAAATCGATGTGATTGGCAACTTCTTAGAGGAATATAAAATGTTGCGAGTAGAAAAAAATCAACCCAGATAAGTCACTCTTATCTAGAAATCAGCTGAGAGGAAATTATCCCTGAAAGATTGGGCGGGCATGATGAATGCGTATTTCACGTCCTTCTTCTGTTACTGTCGGGACGTCATAGCTTTCCCGCCCCGCGCCTAACTAGATTGGAGCGCTTGCTCTTTCACTTCTTGTGGAAAGGAGAGGATCCACTGGTGAGGTAGTCATCCTTTATGTGGGGGGTTTGCCATGACGTGGCTGATGATGCGCAAACATGCGTTCAGGCTATGGCACCTCCAGATATACCTATTCGGCACGCTTTACCGCAGGTCGTCTCTTTGACTGAGAAGCAGCTGTGGGTCAAGCGAAAACTGGGACAGGGCACCTAGCATCTGTAATGGTATGACGCGCTCATAGCCCTTTTCAAATCGGGCAATGTGGTCAGGGAAAATTCCACTCTAGCGTTCTATATAAGATTTGCGGTGGGCAAATGCGACAGCGTTCTTGGAGAATATCTGGGCGTCAACTAAATCGAACCAGTCTGTTCTGGAAAACATTTCGTCCGAAGACTTTGGACAATTTATGGAAATCCCTGGCCTGGTAGTATTAACGGGATGGGGCTTCAAAATCTAGAAGTACGGAGGTGCTGTCAGACAGATGTGTCCGAGATGCGCGCAGGGCGATGAAACCGTTCTGCATGCACTCGGTCAGTATCCTAGCATTGCTGACTTCTGCAGATTTATTGAACAGCTATTATAGCGTATAAGGCGGATATCAACCGAGTCTATCCTGAACATCGCTCTATTAACTTCCTTTGGTCAGGAGAGCAGGCAGTTTTTCTCTGTTTGGTAGCCCTAGTGAAAGGAGCTGTGTGGTGGAAGCAAGTGAAAGGACTGAAGACAGATACTTTCTTTTCTGGCCAAGCCTTCATCAACCTTTTTATGTTCCATTTGGAAAGGAAGGTGGGGGTGAACTGGGTAGTACTGCCCCGCAGTACATTTGTTAATAGGTGGGTAAATCTGTCGAGAATGACCCGAGTGGATGGACTCATTCGCATCACGTGCTTGCTTATACGCTGGAGAATGTAGAATGTATAAGTACCCCCAGCAATGGTGCTATTGGAGCTAGGGTAGTTTAGGGGTTCCTAAGATACTCCTGGGTGGTGTTTCTCCGTATTGGAGAATTCATATTGTCATAATTTTATTATTTTTTATAATCTGTTATCTTTGTTTTACACGTTTTATGTAAATCCCCACTGTCACTGTTTTTTTTTTTTTTATTATTGTCCTTTATGATCCTAGTGAACAATAAAGAAATAATTATTATAACATGGCGGTGGAGCTGTGCTTATGCTACTGTCGCTGTTCAGAGGGAAATTGCTGCTGCTGTTGCTGCTGTTCTATCATGTACCATAACAAACGGGTCTGCTACTAAATGCAGCCGCAGCAATCTCAGGGTTCCATTAACAGCAGCATTAGTAGTAGTAGTAGTAGTAGAAGTAGTAGTAGTATTAGTAGTAGTGGTGGTGGTGGTGGTAGTGGTGGTGGTAGTAGTGGTGGTGGTGGTGGTGGTGGTGGTGGTTGTAGTAGTAGTAGGATTATCATCAGCAGTAGTAGTAGTAGTAGTAGTAGTAGTAGTAGTAGTAGCAGCAACAGCAGCATATGAGTGTTTTTTTTGTTATCATATATGTTGTATTTGATATTGAGTTGGTGACCGGACGGCGAATGACTGAAAAACAGACTGCTGTGCTTGGTGTTGTCGTCGAAGTATTTACAGGTTTTCTTTCGTTAGCTCCTGTATCTGCCGCTAGGTTATTACTGCTGTTGGTAGTGTTACTGCTGCTGCTGCAGTTACTATATACAGGCAGCTGATGTTATCTTTGTTCTAATAGTTTTCTACGTTGCTGTTGATGATGGTATTGGTTGTCTGTTGATGATGGTGCTTGTGTGGATACTGTTGCGCGAAACCTTGCTTCTATTTCCGTTTTAATTTACTACTACTAATACTGCTACTACTACTACTACTACTACTGCTGCTGCTGCTACTACTGCTTTCTCTTCTTCCACATTACCACTGCTACTACTACCTCCAACACTACTACTACTACTACTTCCAACACTACTTCCAACACTACTACCAATACTACTACTACTACTACTACTAATACTACTGCTGCTGCTACTACTACTACTAATACTACTACTGCTACTACTAATACTAATGCTGCTATTACTACTACTACTACTACTACTACTGCCACTAATACTACCAACTGTTACTAGTAGCTGTGTTTGTACTACAATAGTGGGGGAATCATTATTCTTTTTGAGACTTGTTCAGTGTTATTTATATATTGTCATTTAGCCCACGTCTGGTCCTTATCAAGAATACATGCCAGGTCTACCCTGTCACTGCTTAATTATTGTTCCATTATGCCATGTTTCCTTATGCGAGTGAGAAATTTGACGTCGTCGTAGTAGTAGTAGTAGTATTAGTCATCCTCCACCTCCTCATTATCATCATCATCACTACCAATATCAGCATCAACATCAACATCATCACTACCAACTGTTGCGTTCAGCTATTAGTTTGTACTGCAGTGTCTTCACAATGTTAATATATATTTAGAATAAAACAACTGCACTTTTGCTGAATCTGGCACCTGTAGAACATAATACTAGTCAATTACCAAAAAATATTCTTATCGACTACAACTCACCTCTTCAAATTATTTGACCTTTAACAAAAATGAGTCGCGTTCCCGACAAAAATAATATATATATATATATATATACAAATATTGTGTTATTTAGTTGCGTCCCTTTATATTATTCTGAATTGAAATTCTGCTTGGGGCAAGTTTGTCCATCATTTCGTTGTCGGTAACATAATTAATTATCAATTCGTGAGACTTTTAACACAAATCAGTCGAGTGCCGGACAAAAACTATACAGATGCTGTGTTATTTAGTTGCGTCCCTTTAGACTCTGATTTGAAATTTTGCTTGGGGCAAGTTGGTACTTCATTTCGTTTTCGGTAACATAATTAATTTGTCAGATCGATTAGGTCGAAAATTACTTCCTCCCAAATATACAATATTGCTATTGTCATATCTACAGTTTTAAGTCGTTGATTTTTATTTCCATATACTCGTGGTGTTTTCATATAATTATTCGTGTAAATAAAGAAAAGTGGTAGCAAAATAACAATAAATTTAACCAACAGAATTCTTCAATACGGGAAGCATCAGCCATGGTTAGTTTAGGAAGCCCATATATCCCAAATCCCCTTAAGCGCCAAGCGCACCAGAGAAACGTGACCCCCTCCTCTCTGTACACATAAAAAAATGTGTTCTGTGTAGTCGAGTATTTTAAACTGTGACCGACCTCTACTTCTCAACAGAATACGATTTCCACATTGGCACAATCGGGAAATCAAGTCGGTACCTCTCAGACAGTTGGAAACGTCTTAGCAGGTTTGTGAAGCTTTTTCACCACTCCTATGTGCTATCTCCACAAAGTCCCCACTAACACTAAAGATGTTCCTAGAAAGTTCTCCTGACACCTGAAGAAATCAGGTCGGCTGGCCCATGTAGTGGCACCATCGACCTTCCACCACTCGGCAATTATTGTTCTATATTTAAGTGCAATTAGACGTATCCCCTCAATTATATTTTATGGGGTTTAGAAGGCAATTCTGTGGCCATTTTTCTCACCCTGGAGTCGATTTCTTTTTAGCAGGTCTTCGTCGTATGCAACTTTTTCTACTTTTTTTACAGCACCATCAAACGTCTTGTTTGTTTTCTGAGTGGTTAGCTGGAAGCCTGGTTTGCTAAGTAGCCGGCGCTTAAACAGTTTGGAGTTTGGTTGGCTGTCTGGCTGATTGATCTGTTGATTTGTTGGCTGACTGGCTGGTTGTTAGAGCGGCTGGCTGGCAGCCAGCGAGGGGTGCTATTTTCCGTGAAATTTGCAGCGGTAGTTGTGTTGATGTTGTTGCTACTGTTACTGTTGTTATTGTAGGCGGCAGTGGTGTTCGTTACAATGTTGTTGCAGGTGGTTCCGGTGGTATGAAGTTGATATTTTTCACCTCTGTATTCTGGCTACCATCGACAAATTCCAGCTTGCTCTTTTCGAGTAGCTTTTAACTATACTTTTTTCTGTGTAAGTGTGTATAGTAGATGGACGCTTCCATTTGTTTTTCAAACAATTCATAGGGGAGTAATGTGTGGCGTAGGAACGTAATATGTGGATGCAATTTTAGGGCCGAAAACCCAAATATGATGGATTCTCCTTTTTGGAACGAAAAGTATTTATCCTATGTAACAAAAAATACAAGGGATGTTTTGAAAAAAAGAAAGGTGAAAAACCTCAAAAGACATGGAGCAAAAATCTACCTGTCGACCACTTGAGAAACGAATAATAATAATTGTTTGTACTTTTGACACAAGGCCAGCAATTTAAAGAGAAGGGAAAAGTCGATGCAATCAACTTTTCCCTTCCCTTTAAATAAAAATGTGCATAAAAATGATACAATTGTTTTATCGCCATGTATTTATATACTAGGGCGGTGAATAGTTACGGTCATTTACGTTCTGGGTTCAAATCCCGGCGAGGTTAGCTTTGCCTTTCTTCCTTCCGAAGTCGATAAAATAAAGTACTAGTTATTCACTGAGGTAGATTTAATTGACTCACCCTTTCCCTTCAAATTACTGACCATGTGCCAAATGTAGAGACAATTATCTCTGATATTGGCACAATGCCAGCAATGTTGGATGAAGGAAAACTTTATTGATTCTTTATATGCTATCTCAGAAGAGTGGAACAGAAAGCTGTCCACGGGAGGATTTAAACTTAAAACGCCACTGTCTGAACAAATATAACAAAGCATTTGCCCGAAAGGTTTAATGTTAGAGCGTCGGGCAATCTTATTTAGCAGCTAGGCATTCTGCTTTTCATCACAAACGTCGTGACTTCCTTGCATCTACTTCAGATACCACAAGTCCAGAATAACATTCTGTGATCTCGCGGACATGTGAACTTGAATATATCGTTCTTGGTTGACTTAACACTCTTCCCCTGTAATAAAAGTTGATGATAAACGAAAGGTCACCATCAGTGCCAACACCCTTTCTATCTCACTCTCCAGTAAAGTTACTATTTGAGGCGGTCTCTGACACATCAGCTCAAGTTGCTTCTTTGTCGCGTCTTTAGTTTTTAAAATGAGGCAGACTAACCCGTATGTATTTCGGCCAAGACTGAGAAAAGACTGAACCTTGGTCTTGACGATACAGAGATAGGAGAAATTCTTTATGTCTAAATGCTTCTGGGCGCAAACTCCTGCCAAGCAGATTTGATTTCCTTCCTGGGTCAAGCGGTTCACGTTAATTATGTTTGTTGTTTGACTGATATTTTCCCCTGTTTCTGAACTTGGCAAAAAAATGCATGTGTGCATTGTTATTGCTGTTGCTACTGTATTTGCTGGCGCTTTTGTTGTTTTTGTTGTTGTTAAGAATCCGTTCATATTTTCCATATTAACATTTTTAACAGTTCAAATATAATTTTTTTTTACAGTTTCCGTAAATATAAACGTGAACTTAAATTCCCCCCCATGCTAACTTTTATAATTATTCCCTTTGTATTAATGTTCATGTTCATGTTTGCTTCAGAGAGCATTTTTCTGGCTGAAAGCCATTTTATGTTGGTTGTAATACAAGCAGAGAAGTAAAATTATGTCCAAGAGTGATATGGGAAGACATCCAAATTGTTCCTGATAGATTGGCTGAAAAAAAAATTAATGCTGTTTTCCTTTCAGGAGCATTTGCCAAAAAAAAATCCAAATTCTACCGAAAGAGAAGGTAGAGAAAGCTCGTCCGTTCATAATAACAAGAGCATCAACAAATCTTTCATTATTTCCAACAATGGGCAAGTTCGTAGTTACAGAAAAAAAAAGAATGAACTAAATATGTATTTGAAGCGTATGTCGATGGACAGTAGAAATTATGTAAATATGTTGAGAAGGTGAAAAATGTTACCGAATAAACAAATAGGACAGGCTAAAAATCGTATATAGATTAAACATATCAAATAAAAAGATATTTATAACTTGTCATAACTAAAAAAATATACATTGTTTATAAAAGACATGAAGGAAAAGGAGGTTAATTGAGCTACACGTGCGTGGTAAACCGCAAGATAATTTAGGAGAAAACACCTTACAACTGTACCCATGAATAATGGTTTCTTATATAAGCACAAGGACAGCAATTTCGGGTGAGGCGAAAGTCGATCAAATCGACCCCAGTGTGTGACTGGTACTTTATTTATCGACCCCGTAAGGATGAAAGGCAAAGTTAACCTCGGCGGGATTTGAACTCAGATCATAAAGGGCTGTAACTCTATGCTGCCAAGCATGGTGTCCGACTGTCTACCGATACTGCCAATCCACCAGCCTTGTACCCAGAAATAATGTAAATATGTTATTGCAAAGGGTATCTACATTCCTTAGAAAGTGTTATAGAAGGTTTTAATAGACTACCAGTGTATTACAAAATCTACCTAATTTACTCCCAAACACCTCTCTCGTTCTTCCTGTAGTTCATTTAATAGTTATAACTCTTTCGTGTTTATTCTAAGAAGAATTGTGAACTTTACGTTTTCTAGCCATCTAACTCTGCGTTAATTATTTCATATATTTGAAACTAGGCGCTCATGATCCCACGCCCTCATGTAGGTATATTTATCTATTGTTAATATCTCTTTTTCGGATGTCTCATGACGTTTTCTGGTCATGTTTTCGCCTCTCCAATAAACACAAATCATTTCCCTTTACATTTCCTTTTATTTTCATAACAAACATATGACTGCCTCATGCAATCTTGAAAAATACACTAAGGAAAAGGAAGCGCCGCGCTTCTCTCTGCATCGTGCTATGAATGTATGTCGCATTATCCCTGCTTTTTTTCGCCTCACCCTCGGAATCGAATACTAGATAGATACTGCTGTATCTTTTCTGCTGCTCGATGAACAACATACTGGTTCACAAACATCATATTTTCCCCCATTTGCCTCTTCTAATACATACAGTTAGCGTACATTTCTTCACTAGGCTATGGCATATCACAGGTCTCCTTGTCCGATATCGGAGTAAATCATCAAGCCAAAATGAGTGGATACTTTCCATGTCACAAAATTTGCGAAAGTGGTGCAACATTCTCAAACCTGTTCCTGAAGACACTATCACGTATGCTCTGTAAATGCCTTTGTATAAGATTGTTGTTATTGGCTTTTTTCATTTCGCTAAGCATGTTTACATCAATATTATTACCGTTTTATTTTTCTTCGAAAAATCAATATTATGTCTTGTGCATATGTTTTCCGGTAGTGATAGCTTTATGTCCTTTGTTTGTTTTTTCCTTTCTAAAATAGTGTACCAATGTATTATCACGAATTTCTAGAAGTGGGAGTGGTGAATTATTGGGTCATGTTGCTCTAAAATACAGCATTCAATTATGTAATTGCAGTATGATAACTAAAATAATACCTATGATTCTTAGATTCTAAAGCTGAAACTGAACTCCACCTCTCCCAAGAAATGTGTGACTTAGACGTAATAAGTGGGTTTAATTATACAGGGTGGCCGAAATCTTGTCACCCCCTAACAAAAAGTAATGAGAAACAGTTTATGTTCCCATCGCAGTATCGTCCTCTTCAGAGGAGCTGGTAACTACGAACTGGCTCATTGTTGGAAATAATTGTTTCTACTTTTGGCACAAGGCCAGCAATTACTCAGTGTATTACTTTTATCGACCCATAAGGATGAAAGGCAAAGTTAACCTCGGCAGGATTTGAACTCAGAATGGCAAGAGCCGTAACTCTATGCGTCAAAGCATGGCGTCCGACCCTCTACCGATACTGCCAATCCACAATGAAAGATTTGTTGATTCTCTTGCTGTTATTGAGCTGCAATGAAGTCATGTCACACATACTCCATGCTCTTGCCAGACTGCACATAATCATGTGTCCATACAAGCAGCCTCTCTTCCAAACTGTAGAAGCTCTGAAATAGAAAATCATATTATTATTATTATTATATATTTTAATTAAAGATATTACATATTATATTATTAAAACAAAAAATAGCGAAAGTTAAAACAATGTGTGAGAAGGGGTGACAAGTCTTTCAGACCACCCTCTCGATTATAGAAGGCCTGTGGGTTCGCAGTGTCGGCAGAGCGTCAAACATGGTTTGCAGAATAGATTTACAGTCTTTTATATTCTGAGTTCAAATAACACCGAGGTTAACTTTTCCTTTCATATTTACAATAATATAAAGTTTAATTGACTTTCTTCCCCCAAATATTGTTGGGCTTGTACCTTAATCAAACATCATTATACGGAATAAAAAAATTCATCTATGTATAAGATTACATTTGTGCTTTCTGACACATGTGTAAGTAAGAAAACTGATTGACCTGTTACATTTCTATGTTACTAGGGATGCTTGGATTAAAGCTACAATATCCGTAGTGCTTCAGTTGATTAACCCGAAGCATTTACTTCGGACTACAGCTATTGATGATAGCAACTTAATACAAAATCTATGATAGATTCTATTGTTGTTTTCTGACTGAGGAGAAAGTGTTGCTTTCAATGTTTTGTTCAAATTGTAGTTGATCATGTCTTTCCTACAAATGCTACTGTGGATGCTGCTGCAAATTATTGACTCCTTTGGCCGTTTATGTGACAGGCTCAGTTTCAACAGCCGCATTAAACAGCTGTTGCAATTGGTATTAGTCATTCGATATCATTATAACAGCTCAGGGTCTTTGGAAATCGTTACTTGATATTACGCGTAGCTTGGAGATAGGAGAATCACTCCAGGTAAAGCCGTTTCAACTGTAGACGGTTGCATCTGACAGGACTCGCTGAAAAGTATATATAAGGATTCTGCCCCCCCCCCCGACCCTCCCAAGAAGAAGAAGAAGAAGAAGAAGAATAAGAAGAAGAAGAATTTCTCATTTGCGTATCCACCCAAAGGAAACATGGCATAATGTAACCCCGAATACACAATGTTTAAGCTGACAGGGTAGACATGGCATGTATTCTTGATAAGGACCAGAAGTGAGTTAAATGACAACATATAAATACGAATTAAGAAGTCTCAAAAGAATAATGATTCTCTCACTACTGTAGTACAAAACAGCTACTACTACTGTTGCTGTTGCTACTACTACTGCTACTACTACTACTACTACTACTACTACTACTACTACTACTACTACTACTACTACTACTAGTAGTATAAGTAGTAGTGGCAGTAGTAGTAGTAGTAGTAGTAGTAAATTAAAACTGAAATAGAAGTAACGGTAACAGCAACAGTAGCTACACAAGCACCATCAACACAGAACCAAAACCATCAACAAGAAAAAACTAGAATAACATCAACAGGATTATTACAGTTCCTTTCTACTGTTGATATATTCCGCCCCCCAGTTTAACACCACCAACTGGCAAATGGATTCATTTGCACACTTAACTCTCATGCAAGCATTTCGATGAGACTTTCGGTCAAAGTGTAACTCTGGAGCCTTTTGACTGTTGCTACTTTTCGTACTGCTACCGTGGATGATGCTCTTACATCTTGCTCTAAGAAATAGTATTGTTAGCGAATCGTGTAGCTACACCAGAAATTACCATAAAACCTAATACTCATTTGTACAGGTTTCCCTGTTATTTCTGAAATATTGTAAATGTTGTTGTAACAATCAAGTTGACTGGGCTTATGTTTAGAGCTATCAGCATGAGTGCTGTTGCTACAAAGTCAGTTATTGATCTTGCAACTGCTGTGTCTAATTTGAGTGTAGTTGATACAGTTTCATATTTTACCGTTTCTCTTTATTGATCTGAATTGCTCTTCTTATTGCTACTTCCCATATCATTGATTTTGTTTTTATCATTATCGTTAGAAGACTGTCCTTGAACATACTCTAATATTTAGTCCAGTGGCCTAATATCTAAATTCAACTCTTAATAATTCAACCACCTCGAAGGAGATATAATAAGAATACCTGAGTGCCATATAATGTTGTAGGTATGTTTGCTTTCCTCTAAGTTGAAACAATTTAGAAAAAAAATATTATTCAGTATGGCATTCATAGTTCTCTATATTATTTTATACTATGTTAGACCTGAGAAAGCGGACATATGGGAAATGTGTTTTTCAGATGTGGCCATTTGTAGTGTTTCCTCTCTTTGAGTATCTCGAATCGCATTATCCAGTATTTTCATTTTATAATTTTGTTGAAACATCTTTGACAGGTATGTGGCTGCCATGCCCTACAGATCTAGTGAATCCTTAGAAGCTTCCTTTTAAGCTTGTGGGACTTGTCTTTCTTCAAAGATGTTACGGAATATATGTGATTCGTGAGGAAGATAACATATATGCTAATCGTATATCAACGTTGATTCTAGCGGCTCTATACATGTTCAAATATGTGATATCGCAGTCACTCGATCGGAATATTTATCATTATTGTGTCTTCTTTCCAAGCTTCTGGAATAACATTACTCGATAGAGTGTGTAGCTCGGAGATCACAGAGTTGTTCCAGGTAAAGCAGCTACTACTCCAAATTTATAGATCACAGCTCCGATAATTCGGGTTTGTGGTTAGATAGTCTCATGAAAGAATTGCTGGAGAGATTTTAAGGGCAAAACAAACTGGCAGGAGACCCAGGGGTAAATTCAGAGAAAGATGGTTGGATAACATTCATGAAGTTGTTTGGTCCCGTTTGGGGGTCCAGGCGGATCGAATGAAGACGGTTGATTCTGAAAGGACCGGATAAACGGAGTGTCTGAAGACACTTCCCCCACGACCCTCCAAGGAATAAATGAGCGAAGAAGAAGAAGAAGAAGAAGAAGAAGAAGAAGAAGAAGAAGAAGAAGAAGAAGAAGAAGAAGAATTTTGATATACGTATTACATGGTTAATGTCAGAAAACCCCAGCAAATTGATTTTAGTTATCTACAATAATCTTTTCTTCAAGTGAGACGTAGATACTAGGTACGTTGAAGGACATGCAGTCAATCACTATAAGTCAATAAATTTAACTTTTTATCAAATATACTTTTCGTTGATTATACGATCTCTATTGTTACATAACCGTTCCTCCCATTCTGCTTTCCTTGAATTATTCCTACATCTACAGCTACGTTTCATGTAGGCTAACAAAGAAGACCCCACGTGGCCGTTCAACACGCTAGAAATATTTCAAAATAATTTCAGAATCATTTTCTAAGAAACGATAATAAATATTCTAATCTTATATACACCTAGTGGTGACTTTTGCCGAAATTTGCACATAGGTGGTTTAAAGAGCGTGGACAACTTGGACTAAACAACAACCACGGCATCATATCCTCAACATAACATTGCTGCTGCTACTACTACTACTACTACTACTACTACTACTACTACTACTACTACTACTGTTGAAGCTGAATATGCTGCTTCGGTTGCTGCTGCTAATAGTTATACTGCTACTGCTACTCGTACTGCTGATCCTATTTATAACACTGTTACTACTAATGCTACTGCAGCTACTTTTATCCTCCTCCACCCCTCCTACTACTAACATTCTTCTCCTCCTCTCCTCCTCCTCCTCCTACAACAGGTACTACTACTACTACTACTACTACAGGTACTAGAAAAACAACAACAACTACTACTACTACTGCTACTACTACTACTTGTACAGGTACTACAGCAACAACAACAACAACTACTACTACTACTACTACTACTACTACTACTACTACTACTACTACTACTACTGCTGCTGCTGCTGCTGCTGCTGCTGCTGTCGCTGCTGCTTCTGCTGTCCCTGTTGATGCTGCTGTTGTTGCTGCTGCTGCTGTTTTCTTTTGCAACCAGTACTGCTGTTCATGCAGGTAGAATAATATTCCTGCTTTTACGTTTGCTGCACATGCTACCATTACTACTGCTGCTGCTGAAGCTAATGATGTTGCTGATGTTGATTCTGTACCTTCTTGTATTCCTACAGATATAACTACTGCTTCAAGCGCTGCTGGATTTATTGATGCAGCAGTTGAGTGTATCTGAACGACAAAAATAACAACGAATATACTAGTTCCAATAAAATTTGCATTGTTTTCCTTGCAGCAATCAAGCTGTTTTGGCAAGGAAGGAACATGATGTTGTGATATTTATGCAATTCCTCATTGTATATGAACAGTAAGTGAGTTGAAAGTGATATGGTATAATGTCGGAACATTTTCATTGTTTTTATTTAGCACAAAGCTGTGATCAAAGATTTTCCATTCATAGCTATCCTCATATTTCGCTCACCGTGAAAAGATATATGACAAGATCGATCTTTGTGATTCAAGGAAGATTTAGCTGTTATTTCTAGGAAAATAAAAGTAATGGAGGATACAATTAGTTGAGCCAGTTGTTAGGAATAGTTAAATTTGTGTATACTTGGTCGGTCGCACGGACTATTACAAAGTGCAGCAAAGATAAAATGAATATAAAGTATGATGTAGTTATGCACGGTGATGCTATAAAAAGCTTATGAAATATGGTGAATGCACTTTAAAGACGAAGCAGAAGTTGCCATCGGCCGATATGAGGAATCGAACTCCATATCTCGGTTACCTCTCCACTATCAACTTGAAAAGGTTGAAGGGAGCTTAACCAAAGGAGAAAGTGCCTGTCTTAAGTTGTTTCAGTCCCGTCCAAAACACAGCCTCTTTCGCGACGTCCACCAGGCACACACAAATGTCTGTCCTTCCAGAGTAAAAGAAGATTGCGTAATGATCTTCAAGATGAATTTGGCCAGTTGCCGGGCCTGTCATACACACGATAACAATTGTTCGACAGAATTCCACTTGTTAGCAATGCCTGGAATCTTGAGGAGGGTGTGCATAACTATTTCACCATCCTGTATGTATCTCGGACAAGCCCGTCTGACAGCAAGTCCGTGCTTGTAGAATTTGTCTCAAACCGGTCGTGCCCTCCGGCAGTACTACCAGGCCAGAGATTTCTGGAAATTGCCCATAGTGCCCCGATAGAAAGTTCTCCTGGACAGGCTGGTTAGTTTGTTCTCGATGACGTTGGCCTCAGCAATAACAAGAGCAACAACTAGAGCAACAACTTCTTCAACAATACTGATTTCAAACAACCATATTGATTCTTATTACTTGAACCACAGTATAGTTGATTAGGTTCGTGTCTACGAGTCCACTCTACTCATTTATGGGCACTTGGGAAAATATAAATCAATTAAACCTCGGAGAATTTGATTTGAACTCAGAATGTAAATTATTTAAATGAATGCCGCAATGTATTTTATTCGATCAGGTAAAACTGTTTAGAATTCGAGCGACAACATGTTATCTATGAAATAATGGCGATGCAGTAAACATTTTTACTCATTCTTACTACAAATTGTTGAATGCTCGATGGTGATATAGTCCTATTTGGTTAATTTAGTGCATTCAGGAACATCAATGTATGATAAGTTCAACCTGAATACCAATGTCATTAATGTGACCAGCATTGTTGGCAGTATCAATATTTCGTTAGTGCTACAATAAGGCCTGCAGGTACTAGCAATACAACATTGCTACATTTCTTCGCAAATCTCGAACTTATAGCCAGTAGGTAAAACTATGGAGAAATGAAAAGACACACGCCTATAAATTTACCAATTCCTTGATCCATATTTTATATTAAGCCTAGATCTATATGTTATATATAATTCATGGGAAATTGATATATGTGAATCTCCTGTCATTGAGATTCAATGAACATAAGAGAGAAGAGCAGCTGATTTCGTCTAGTATTACTATACTAAATCTCCACAACTGCAATGTGTTAACCTTGTTTTAATGTAGGACATACTCTCCAGCTTTGGTACATGTTCTACCGCACTAAAAAGAAAATGAAATAAATTAATCATTTTTTTTTACTATCTAGCATCAGCCATCAAACATGCGCATATACTTTGCAAAGTGTTACATTGATTACCATAGCTTTTAAAGTATTGTAGTTATTAATTTTACATGTAATGCTTTTTCATTTACTTATAGTAAACGTGGCTGAGAATTCTACAAAAGCTTGCATTCGTAAACTGATTCTCGTTCATAATAAAGTTGACACAGGACGGGAAATGCTGACACTTCTAATTACGGGTACATCCCATTTATATATATATATATATATATATATATATATATATATATATATATAATAAATGTAATCTGAGTTTTTCGAATATTAATAATTGTTTCTACTTTAGGCACAAGGCCAGCAATTACGCAGTACATTACTGGTACTTTATTTTATCGACCCCGTAAGGATGAAAGGCAAAGTTAACCTCGGCGGGATTTGAACTCGAGACTGTAAAGGGACGTAACTATGCTAGAAAGCATGGCGTCCGACGCTCTAACGATATTAATAATAATATTCGATTCGTTTGCAATTATGCAAACAGCCTCTTTTTAAGCCATGTCATAATTGCAAACGAATCGAATATTATTATTAATATTCGAAAAACTCAAATTACATTTATTTTATTCAGCCATGTAGAACGATAGAGTATTTGTTAATTATATATATATGAATACACTAGCGCGACGTGAAATAAGGTGTTGCGCGAATCGAACTCACGACTTTACGATTGTGAGACAAACAGACTACTCACTAAGCCTACTCACTAGGCTTCACACGCAGAGATACACAAACTTTCACTCTTTCTATGTATATAAACGTGTGTGTGTGATCATGAATATACACACATCAAATTATGTTTATGCATGATGAGTATCTGTGTGCGTTTGTATAGGTGTACATACAACTTTTATTGAAGTAGTGCATCTATAGGACATTACTTCTGTTGAGTTGTATAGTGTATACGTTCTAGTATATATTTTATGCATGAAGAATGATAGTGTAACGTCGTCCATTTTCTCTGCTGTGTTTACCTCAACTTGTCTATTATTAGTAAAATCAATAACGGCAAAGGCTGGTTTTACCAGTGCAATTATTGCTTTTACTACCTACGCCAATTCTTTCTCCTTATCTTGATGTATAACTATCTGTCTCACATTTAATGTGTATGTATGCATATATATATATATATATATATATATATATATATATACATATATATATATATATACACATATATATATATATATATATATATATATATATATATATATATATGTATATATATATATATATATATATATATATGTGTGTATGTATGTGTGTGTGTGCGAGTGTGTGTTTCTACATATGTAAATATATATATATACGTACAACGTACATACATAAATGCATACACAGAAACACACGTGTATATATATATATATATATATATATATATATATATATATACACACACATATATATACACATATATGTGTGTGTATATATATATATATATATATATATGGGGTGGGAGGTGGTGCCTCAATATAGCTATGTAACTTGCTAGAACACTAGCTGCTTGGCTAACTAGCTAGCTCTCAGACAACATGTCTGTTCATTTGCTAGTGTATTCTTCTCTCCAGTAGTCAGAGTTTCTATCTATCTCTATCTATTTTTCACCAGATCTTTCTGTCTCTCTCTCGCTCCTTCTCTCTCCCCCCTCTCTCTCTCTCTCTCTCTCTCTCTCTCTCTCTCTCTCTCTCTCTCTCTCTCTCTCTCTCTCTCTCTCTCTCTCTCTTTCACGTTCTCCTTCTCTTACGCTCTCTCTGTTTTTCGCGCCCACTTCCATCGCGCTCTCTTTCTCTCCCTCTCTCTTTCTCACTCTTTCTACGCACACGCATACATACACACATAGATAGATAGTTAGATATGTTTCTTTATTAGCCACAGGGGCACAAAAGAAGGGGACAAATACAAACAGGGAAGTTTAGATACAATAAAAACGTGTTAAATATTATCACAAATGCAATTTAAAAATTAATCGATTTTCCCCAATAGGAGGTGACATTACATATGGGTAACACACACCCCCGAAAAAAATGTGCCACCCTCATCTCCAGGAGTACGAAGAGAGAGTACCCCCTCCTCTTTTCCTCAACTTACAGGTTGATATATAGAGAGAAGCCCCATTCACTCGGGCCATTCTCGCGACTTTCACCCACCTTTCATAAAACTTGCGGAGGTATAGCACCTCTGTCTCCATCCTGATTCTTCTTCCAAAGTGGTATTTGAAAAAATGAATTAGTTGTTGGCCGGAGAGAAAGGTGTCTGACCTCATCCCTTTTAACCTCCTCCACCATGCAACCTCTTTCGCCATAGCTATCACACAAAGGAAAATCGCCTCTCCTTCGTTTTTGAAGGAGGGTGGCGGTTTGATCATGACAATGGACTCGGTGGTCAATCGGATTGGTCCCACACGCGACAATAGTCGTTCTACATAGCCCCACAGGTCAGTAACGCCCGGGCAGTGTACGAATGCGTGCGCGACGGTTTCTTCGTTTCGAACGCATCTAGGACAGATCTTTTTCGAAGGGTCCCTTCCCGGGCGCCCATGTCTGTAGAATTTGTCTCGAACTGGTAGAGCTCCTCGGTAGCACTGCCAGGGACTTTTCGAAGTTATCCATCAGTCCCGGGCGGAAGGTCCTACCGAACAGACTGGCCAGTTCGTCTTCCTCTACGCTAGAGTTTCTCCGAGCGCGTCGTCGCACTTGCTGCGCACCAACCCTCTATAGAATGACGATGTGGAGTCTCCACTGATCGCCGGATCCGCCTGCCAGATGGCTGTGAGGGCCTGAGCAATTCCGATGTGCCAGTCGCCCATTTTTCTCGGCCTTTTCTTGACCCAGGACTGCAGCTCGGTCAGCGAGACGAATCGTGGGAAGGCTCGCCCCACGAACGGGCCCCACACCGGTTGTCCGGTGAGGAATACGTGGAGGTGCCGCAACCTGAGCGCGTGTTTGCGCATCGTCAGCCACGACTTCCCCAGCCCTCCGTTGGAAGGGTGTTGGCAGCAGATGGATCTTCTCACCAAAGAAGCCCGTTTCTTCAAAAGGAATTGGAAGAGCGCGCGCTCCAATTTGGTGGGCGTTTTGGCTGGACAAGGCACGACAGTCAAGCGGTAGTAAATGACGGACGCTATAAAAGTGTTCGCCACCACCGCTCGACCTTACAAGGATAGTTTGCACTCGGCCCACTTCTGGGTGAGCGCAAACACCTTGGCCGTCACCTCCTTCCAGTTCTTCACCACCTGGAGGTCTGAACCAAACCAGACCCCGAGCAGCTTCACCGGTCCTTCAGTCCAGCGTCCGACGACGCCATCGGAAGGCATCGGTTTGCCTCTCCACGATCCGAGTTGCAAACCGACGGACTTGTCCCGATTCAGCTTCGCTCCTGTGAACCTTTCGTATTCCTTCAGTAATGTGCCGACTTCCTTGATTTGCGAGGTGCTCAACACCATTACTGTCACGTCGTCAGCGTAGGCCGACGCCGCTTTACGCAGTCCCGGTTCCAGAGGGATGCCTGCAATAGTTCCAACTTCCGCAGTAGTGGCTCGAGAGTCAGACGTACATAGATAGATAGATAGATAGATAACTTTCTATTTATTTGCCACCAGAGCATAAAAGATTGGGACAAATACAAAGGGGGGGGGGGTACATACAATAAAACGAGTACAAAAATATAACAAACAAAATAAAATAATCGAAGTGCTCAATAGGGAGGGGGAGTTTTGGGGGTCACACCCCCAGAAAAAATGTGCAATCCTTCTCCTTGGAAGCACAAAGAGAGGGTGCTCCCTTCTTCTCCTATTCTTTCCACCTACAGGCTGATGTAGAGAGAAGGCTGATTCACACGGGCCATTCTCGCCACTTTCACCCATCTTTCATAAAACTTGCTGGGGTACAGCACCTCTCTCTCCATCCTGATCCTTCTTCCGAAATGATATCGGAAGAAAAGGACCAGTTGTTGGCCGGAGAGAAAGGTGTCCGACCTTAGTCCTTTCAAACGAGTCCACCATACAACCTCTTTCACCATGGCTATTACACAGAGGAAGACCGCCTCTCCTTCGTTTTTGAATGGGGGAGGCAGTTTTATCGTAACAATGGACTCGGTGGTCAACCGGATTGGTCCGACCCGTGACAGCAGTCGTTCCATATAGCCCCACAGGTCGGCAACGCCCGGGCAGTGTACCAATGCGTACGCGACGGTTTCCTCGTCGCGCACGCATCTCGGACAGATCTTTTTTGAAGGGTCCCTACCCGGGTGCCTGTAGAGCTTGTCTCGAACGGCCAGAGCCCCACGGTAGCACTTCCAGGCCAGGGACCTCTGCAAGTTGTCCATCTGTCCCGGGCCAAATGTCCTACCGAACAAGCTGGCCAGTTCTTCCTCCTCGATGCCTAGGGCTTCTTCGAGGGCGTCATCGCACCTGCTGCTGACGAACCCTCTATAGAATGTCGAGGTGGAGTCTCCACTGATAGCTGGGTCCACCTGCCAGAGATCCGTGAGCGCCTGAGCACACTCCGTGTGCCAGGCGCCCAGTTTTCTCGGTCTTTGCTTGACCCAGGATTGCAGCTCGGTAAGACGAGTCTCAGAAAGGTTCGCCTCACAAACAGGGCCTATACCGGTCACCAGTGAGGAATACCTGGAGGTGCCGTAGCCTTAATGCGTATTTACGCATCTGCAGCCACGGCATCCGCAGCCCTACTTTCGAAGGGTGTTAACAGCAGATGGATCTCCTCACCAAAGGAGCCCGCTTTTTCCAAAGGAATTGGAAGAGTGCGAGCTACATTTTGGTGAGCGTTTCACCTGGGCAAGGCACGACAGTCAAGCGGTAATAGATGACGGACGCTATATAAACGTTCGCCACCTCCGCCCGACCTTTCAGGGATAGTTTGCGCTCGGCCCACATCTGGGCCAATGTAAACACCCTGGAGGTCTGGTCCGAACCAAACCCCGAGCAGCTTTACCGGGCACTCTGTCCAGCGTCCGACGACGCCGTCGGAGGGCATCGGTTTGTCCATCCACGCGCCGAGTTGCAAACCGACGGACTTGTCCCGCTTCAGCTTCGCCCCTGTAAACCTTTCGTATTCTTCCAGTAAGGTGCCGAGGTACTCGACACAACTACTGTCACATCATCGGCGTATGCCGATACCGCTTTCCGCAATCCCGGTTCCAAGGGGATGCTCTGCAACAACTCCAACTTCCACAGCAGTGACTCGAGAGCCAGCACACACAGAAGGGAGGATGAGGATACCCCTGCTGGATGTACCGCGCGATTTGGAACGGCTCCGAGATATAGCCGTTCACCTTGACCCTCGAGCAGATTACTGCCATGCACAGCATGGCAGTAATCCAGCCCCTGAAAACGGGTCCGAAACCTGCCGCGGCTAGCACCGCATCCAGGTAACCATGGTCGACCCTGTCGAACGCCTTAGATTGATCAAAGTTGATCAGGGCCCCACCAAAGCCGGGTTCATTCCCTACCCTCTCTATGATGTATCGCATGAGGTGGAGGTTGTCGTGAATGGACCTGGACGGAATAGCGCATGTTTGCGCATCTCCCACCAGGTTGCCCAAGACAAGCGCCAACCTCTTTAACTCCGCATTTAGCAGAGTTATGGGCCTGAAATTACTTATTTCACAGCCCCTTGATCTCGTCCTTCCTCACTAGCGAGACTAAGCCCTTGGTCACAGAACAGGAATTCTCGCGTTCTCTTGCCAGTTGCAGTAGACATCCCCGAGGAGATCGAAGAAAAGGTCCGGCATCGTTACATAAAGTTCGTATGGAAGACCATCGAGACCCGGGGATTTGCGTTTGCCGCATTGGCTCAGCACGTCCCCTATTTCAGTAGCTGAAAGCGGCCTTTCGCAGGACTTCGCCTCCTCGTTCGAAAGATGCGATAGGCCGTCGAGGTATGGACCGAAATCCACATCCCCATCCGGCCCCCTGCCCCTCCCGAACAGTTGTGCAAAGTGCCTTTGCAAGGCCTCACACATCTGTCCAGGTTCAAGGATCACCCGTCCATCCTGGTCCTTCAAAGACCGGATAGTGGATTTAATCCCACTTTTGGCTTTTGAGGATGTTAACAGCAGATGGATCTCCTCACCAAAGGAGCCCGCTTCTTTCAAAGGAATTGGAAGAGTGCGTGCTACATTTTGGTGAGCGTTTCACCTGGGCAAGGCACGACAGTCAAGCGGTAATAGATGACGGACGCTATATAAGCGTTCGTCACCTCCGCCCAACCTTTCAGGGATAGTTTGCGCTCGGCCCACTTCTGGGCCAGAGCAAACACTCTGTTCGTTACTTCACCCAAGTTCTTCTCCACCTGGATGTCTGGTCCGAACCAAACCCCGAGCAGCTTTACCGAGCCCTTCGTCCAGCGTCCGACGACGCCGTCGGAGGGTATCGATTTTCCCAGCCACGCGCCGAGTTGCAAACCATCCGGCCCCCCTGTCCCTCCCGAACAGTCGTGCAAAGTGCCTTTGAAAGGCCTCACACATCTGTCCAGGTTCAAGGATCCCCCGTCCATCCTGGTCCTTCAAAGACCGGATAGTGGATTTAATCCCACTTTTGGCTTCTGTTACGCGGGCCCAGCTAACAGCTTTGACCCCCTCGTTTCCTAGAGCACGTATTTTGCTTCTGACAACGCAGCCTTTGTGCTTCGCGTCGAAAAACTGGTCTAAGGCTTTTCTCGACGCTAGCACTCTGGCTACGTTGCTGCTTCTAATCGCCTCTTCTACTCTATCTACCAATTCCCTTTCCTTCCTATTCCTATCTGAGGCTAATTCCTTACTAAAACCTATCGAGACTATTCTAATCTCTCTCTTGAGAGATCCCCACCACCTGCTGTTGACGATAGCCCCCGTCAACCGTTCCTTAACTAAAGCGCTAATCCGATCCCTGTAAGCTTTACTTCCCGGTAAGGACAAGTTCAGCTTTATGTAACCGGGTCCCTGTCTATGCGTTCTATCAAGGTTGACTAAGCAGGTCACTAATTTGTGATCTGAATAGCCAACCATGCGAATCTCTGGACAACTTAGTAGGTCCCTGCCCTTATTTCTAACTAGGACCCTATCTAGGTACGACCTAGATGATCCGCTGAGGTTAGTCCAAGTCCAGATTGGCGCAGTCGGAAAATCTAGTCGATATCTATCGGCCAGGTCAAATCGGCTGATTAACCGTTTGAGGCTGTTACACCCCCTCTATCGAGACATGCCCCTACATAGTCCCAACGTGCATCTAGGATACCATTCCAGTCCCCCTCTAAAAGCAAGGAGCGGGACGTCCCTAGAAAAGTCTCTAGACGTTGGAAGAAGTCCGGCGGCGACCAGCCTAAAGGCTCCACCTTCACCACTGCCAACGTCTAGTACAACCAGTCGACCTTCCGGGTTGCGAGGCCCAGGTGTTTTTGCAGCAGAACGACAACCCCACCCCCACCTCCTGGCTGACAGAGAGATGCATAGATCTCAAAGTCGTTAAAGGTGGCGGCTAGCTGGCGTTCACTGCTGACCCATGACTCGCAAATAGCCATGACATTTATACTGCGCGACCTGAAGTCATTTAGAAGTTTTGCCTGCTTCCAAGGTGAGCTCAGGCCACGTGCATTCAAACATCTTACTCTCAATACAGCCATGTTGTCGGCAAAGGGGAAGAAAAAGAAAAGGCACCTACCTCCTTACGTCGCGGGGACCGGGCTGCACAACTTCCATGGGGGTAAGGGAGGAGTTGTTGGGTGGGGTGGTGGTTTGTGGTGGCGTGGGGACATCAGAGCGTGGTGAGGTTGGGGTGTTTGGTGGTATGTAGGTGTCTGGGGTGGGGGTGGGGAAATATTTCAAGAGGACGTGGTTCATTGGTTTTACACAGACGAGGCACACGTCCTCAGGAAAATGGTCCTTTAGTTCTATATAAATGTCTATCGGAATTTTACTCATTTTTAAAGAGGGGGTTCTCTGTATCCCTCGTGAAATTTGGCCCTTCGGTGCAAACCGAAGGGTTTTGTTCAATTTTGGTTACAAGTTTTATATTTTTTGTGTTGAAGTATGTGTACAGCTGCGTCTGTGTAATTTTTGTTGGTTTTTGTTCTGTACTTTTTGGTGTTTAGTTTTTGGGAGGAGTTATTTTTCTTTGCGCGTGTGCGGTGTGTTTTCTTTTTTTTCGCTTCATTTTTTGGGAGGGTTCCCCCTCGTCTTCTGATATTAAGCGATCCTATTCCATATTGGACGGGAGGGGTATATTTTGGGGTTTTGTTATGTATGTTGTTGGAGTAGTTTTAGGTGGGGAGGGGTTGGGTGGGACCGTGTCAAGTTTTTTGTTGACTTGTTGTGTTTGTTGTTTTTGGGGTGGTGTTGGTGTTGGTGGTGCTTGTGTTTTTGTTTGTGGAGTTGTTTTGCGTGTGGAGGGACTGGGTGGGTCCGTGTTCAGCTTTTTGTTGACTTGTGTTTATTGTTGTTGTGGTGGTGGTGTTGTTGTTGTTTTTGGAGGTGTTGGCAGTAAAGGTTTTTTAGTTTGTTGAGGACAGGCAGCCCCCAGGTGACCTCTGCCTCCACAGAGGTAGCAAGCGAGCCGCCTACCCTCAACTGCAATGTCCATAAATTGGGAGCCTTCCAGGGACACTCTTTGGGGTATCTTTGCGATACGTTCTGGTTTCATACGAACCAGAACCTGTATGCCTATACCGCCAAAGTGGCCCCTGGTGGCTTTACCTATATTAAGGAATTCATCTTCGTCGTCCAGTATCCATCCTAGTATCCACCACATATTTGTATTTGGGTGTATACCGAAGATTGTTATTTCTTGAGTTTTCTTCCCCATGTAGGAGGGGAAGAAAGTGCACTGTTTGGACACAATTGGCGACACCGAGTATTTTTGGGCCATCAATTGGTCCTTCATCAAAATTATCAGACTCCCATATAACTTCCCTCTCTCAATAAAAATCATGTCCTTCAACGCGTCTTTTAACACCCGCTGAATTTCGCTATGCGATAAATGAGCTGGTCTTTTCGACGCATTTGACATAGTTCTAAAATTAATTGTTCTTAGGACAATTAATATCCTTAGGTGAGATTATGGTGAATTCACTGTTTTCACCAAAGCTCACCTGTTTTCTCCCCTCTTTTAGCAATTCCACTGCATTACTGATGTCAACTGGGGTGAAAGTTTCGGTCTCCTTAACGACCTGGGCAAAGGATATTCGTGTAGTGGGGTCTTTTTTTGTGTGTTTCGTTGCTGTTGTTCTTGTTTTCTTGGGTGTTTGCGTTTTGGTTGTTGTTTGCGGTACAGTTTTTGGGTTTTCACCCATTTTTTCGTGTTTTCAGTTCACATTTATGTTGTTCTCTTTGTCATTGTTGCTGCTGTTTTCGCTTTTGTGTGTGTTTCTGTTATTTTCTTTGTTATTTGTGTTTGTGTTGTTTGTGTCAGTGTAATTTATACATTATTTCAATTTACTGTCTCCATTGTTTGGGTTATTACCCAAGTTTTTACAATTGTTCGCCAAATCCGCTTCCATACTCGCATGCGAAAGCGAGAGAAGAGAAGCTTCAGTAGGTTGACTTACTTGTTCCTCTTTATCACTTTCCCTGGGGGGCGTGGCAGTGGTGTTTTCATATATGCTGTCCATTATTGTAAGTTGGTATACACATTTTTCAAAGTAGTTTTTACTCCCAAAAAGGGGTAAAAATAAAATAACCACCCGTCTGCAAGTCCAGGCGTGAGGTTAGGTCACACAAATAAAACAAATGAAACACAAACTCACAGTCAAAAACGTAATACAAATCCAAACAGGATGCAGCCGAAGTAACACACGTCTACTATCAACGAAAGATAGATAAATAATCGAGGTGTATGAAGGTATATACAATTTGTTTATTTGAAATAATCAGGAATATGTCTAGTAGTTGTTGGTATGTTAAATTCAGCTCATTCCAAAGTTACATCAACAGACAAGGCTAGTGTTTCAAGATTTTTAACCATCTTCAGTAACGTTTACTCACGTTGTACTGAGTTAAAGAAGCAACTAGATTCTGTATATTTTAACAAACAGGACATTTCGCAACATACTCATAGAGGGCAGGTTTGCCTGGTTGGCATTAATTAGGAAATGACTGAAGTCATTTGACCACCGATTGTGATAGCAATGATGCCTGTTTATACATAAACATATTGTATGTTTTCATGTATTATGATAAAAGTTGTTTAATGGTAAAAGTTGTTTAATGATACATATATATATATATATATATATATATATATATATATATATATATATATATGTATCTCGGGTTCAATTGAGGGTAGCCACAGTAATTAAGGTACTCAATACATAGCAGAGTATATAATGCTTAATATAGAAATGGCTGCTAAAGGACTAGGACTGTTTCATTCAAAGGGAATCAAGAAAGCCCTGACTACATTACACCAATATATAATTAATGTAAACTTCAAGCACGGAATTGGTTGTGCTAACATTGTTCTGTATATGGAGTGCCATCATTGGATAAATGGAAGATTAAGTAATTAATTTATTAACATAAAAGAGCTATATAAACTATATGCTGAGTGCAATGAATTATGTACAGGTGATGTATGAGTTATACATACATGTATGACTTGATGGTCAGATTAGTGTCATTGTAAGTGAGAATTGATCTCTAGACTACCATAGTGATATATAACTTTGCCATGCAATCAGACATGCAATGTCCCAGAGCTTACCAGGAGTCATATATATAAGTGATTCTAATAAGACCCTGCCAGGTCCTGCGGGTGGACTACACTTACAAAGATCATTGATTTGGAGATCTGACTCTTCATGTAGAATATTCGGTTGTGGCACTCTATGATAGAAGGTAATCATCCTAATATGAATACCTTTAGTACTTCTTGATAGACTACAATGTAATTTATAGATAAGATACTTAAATTTAGAAATTGTTTATAACCTTATATGATAGGGACTCATTTGAGACACCATTAATGTACTTTAGCATGATAAATTTAGCTATAGAAAAAAGCTAGTTACCTCCCCTTACGCATTAACTCCCCTTAATCACACACACACTTCTGGAATATAATACGATGTCAACTCTCACAACAAAAACAACCTGCTCTATAGAAACGAATTAGAGAACGACAAGCTGTGATGTTCTAACATGGTTTACCAGGCACCCAATGTTGAATCATCGTGGATTGTGTGATGGACATGTAGTCTATAAATTGCGTTTCCTGGATTGTGAGAGTGGTGGTGTGTGCGAGGACAGTGGTGCTGTTTTGCTTCTAATTTGTAATATTTTTGATATTTTTGGTGTTTCTCTACACACAGGCTTCTATATCGTACAGGTGTGTGTGAAAAATGCTTTACTAGTATAGCATCCATGATGCTCTTGATTGCCTGATTTGACTGCTTGTTTTACATGTAACAATCTGCCGCACTATAATCTTGTATAAATAGGACACGCGTGCATGCCTCACGTGTGACTGTTGCATATACTGGCTACTCCAAACTATCCTCTTGCTTTATCTTCGTAAACTGCCAATGTTTTATTTTAATTTTAATTTTAATTTTAATTTTAATTTTAACTTTAATTTTGTCCTTTAATATGACTGTAATCTTTGTATGTAAATTGCCATGCTATATTATTATAATGGATGTCAACCCACTGTGGGTCAATATATACATATGTTTCTATATGTCTCTTGTGTTGAAAAGGGGGTCAAGTATGTAAAAAATCACTGAATAATTGCTCCGAAGCCGCCAAACCTCGGTTTGGAAGAAACAATTGTAAGCAAATAAATTAGTTAAACAGAACTTTGATTCATGTACTTTCTATATAACTGCTCTGTAAAACAACTGATGTTGTTACATTGAGCTATTTATCTTACTGGTAATAAGATAGTAATAAATTACTGTCTTTCACTATTTAGCGTTTAAAATATATATAACTATAAAAGGTTTTAGTATATACATAACCATAAATAGTATCCTTAATACTGTATATATATATATATATATATATATATATATATATATATATATATATATATATATATATATATATATATACATACATACATGTGTGTGTGTGTGTGTGTTGTGTTCTGATGATTTCCTTCGAATGAAACAGTTCTAGCCCTGTAGAAGCCATTTCTGTATTAATGATATATATATATAAATAGATATATTTTGAGTTTATGTTGGTTGTATACCAACACCTCAGTATGCAGGCTGGAGCACTCGACGAGGTGCGCAGGTTGATTTGGTTACTCCGGAGTAGTGTAAAATAAAGTTAAATAAAAGTCAAATGATTAAAATTTAGCTTCGTTTATTACTGGTATATATATTTCAGTGACAGCGATCTTTGGCTGTGACCTCTTCAGGCAGTTTGAATTAGTGAGGTATAGACAAGTATATATGTTGTTTAGGTGTATAATATTGTCAATACTCTGATATGCCCAGTTCCTTGTTTGGTTGTTAATTCACTGAGGAACTGGAGATATACATATATATATATATATATATATAACGAAGGAAATGTGGTAAGGAACCAGGTGGACCATAACGCACCAAAGTACTCAATACTTGAGGTAGTAGAGTGGGTAATAGGAACCAGTAAGACCCCGACAGCTGAGCTCAAGCCGTTTCGACGGCTAATTCTGGACTAAGTGAAAATTTATCCTGGTATTTAAATAGCCGATCTTCTCAAGGGGTAATTCCATATATGGTCAAAGTGATTGTCAAAAATCAGTAGTAATTCTGTGGTTGCAAATTAGTAGGGGAGATGGTGGCTAAACCTGCCAGTAGGAGAAAGAGGGGAGGGGGTGGAGTAGACCCAATCAAGCGTTGGTAGTGCCAGCTACAGCTGGGCATGAGGTCAAAGAAGATACAGGGGAGGGGGAGGGGGAGGAAGTCGGAACGGTAGGTAGAACAATGGGGGGTAGAAATAGGAAAGAAAAAATACTGAGAGTGAAGAAAAGCAAATAAGTGTAAAGAAAAGTAAAGTAAATTAAATTCTACGACCTAAGTGTCAGGCTATTGTTAGGCGAGAATAAAATAAAGAAAGAAAGAAGTAAATAAATAAATAAATAAATAAATAAGGAAATAAGTAAAAGAACTAGGTGGGACGAGATAGGCAAGGACCCTTTTAAGAGGTATAAGTACGTAAATGATACGGTGACGGGTCAACAAAAGGGGCCAAAATACTAAAGAGACTACCACGAAATAAACAATAAAGGTTTCCATCCCGGGCCAGCAACGACCCAGTGCAGCAAAATGAACTTGTACGAGATAATAATTCTGAGTCCCGAGAAAAATAAATACTAATGCTAACTCTAAAAGATCTAAAACAAGCTACATGAAAGTTCGTACGAAATAAAGGTAGAATACGGAAAAATAAATTCAGAATCCACCCCGCCCAGAAGAAAAGCGAAGCAAGAAATACTGAAACGAAAAAATAAGGCATAAGTGCCACTAAGAAATATAGAGGGCACAGAGAATAGTGGGAGCGGTCGGAAAAAGGGGGCAAGTATCCGGGGTCTAAGCCAACTGCTATAAAGGGCGGAGTCCGCCAAATCTATCATAGACTAGGGGAGGGGGTGGTGGGGGTACTAAGGCTACATGGGGCCAAAGGGCAGCCTCGGGTGGGCGAGAAAAGACGCCGACAAAGGAGAAGAGCTGGGGTAGAAGGACAAAGGAGAGAGGGGGGAAGGAAATAAAGGAAGCGATAAAATAATACAAAGAAAGTCTTACGTCTTCCTTGGCAAGCAGGGGTTACCCATTGCAAAATCGGCAAGTGGGGTGTTATAGCCCTAGTCTACCCCCCCGGGTCATTATGGGGTTTGAGGGCGAGGTAAGTCCTACGCAATCTATGTTTACATGCAGTAACCAGTTCATCTTTCTTGTTTAGGAGTTGGTCCGTCGAAAACAGCATTTGTAAAGTTTCCTCCGAGCATAAATTGCACGGACGGCGTCCTCCCGTGTAAGAATTGGCTCTGGACAGTAATCTCCAAGTGAGATCATAGGTGATGTTGTTGTCCTTGAGGTCCCATATGTGGCCCGAAAGTGTAGTGGCGTGACGCCGGGCAGGGTTTCGGAAGCTATGTCTATGTTGGTATAGCCGGGTCTTGAAGTCACATGCGGTAAGTCCTATATAGGCTTTGTTGGAGGTATCCGTCCTCACGTTGCACTGGTAGATCACATTACGGTCTCTGCATCTATTGTCGAGTGGGCAAATAGATCTATCCGGGCAGTTACACCTCCTGGTCGGTTCTCCGCTGCTATTTAGGTTATTTCTGCCATCGGGGTTGAGTTTTTTGTTGTTAGAGGAGACGATGTT
>OZ024742.1:138079660-138132160 GCA_964016885.1 Eledone cirrhosa | reverse complement strand
GTAGAAGCAGTTTTAGTAATAGTAACACTAGTAGTAGCAACTGCATCAGAAACATCAACAGTTGCAGTAGTAGTCATAACTCTATAACACCCTCTCATCTATGATATTTGGCATATGGATATGTGTACGTTGTAGTCTGTATGAGGATAGGGATATATGTGTATCTTTCTTTTATTATTTATTTCATCAACTATCTGCATGTCTATATATATATATATATATATATATATATATATATATATATATATATATATATAGTTAGAGAAGCAAAGAATTGGTGATTGTGATCCAGTTTTTGGTTAAGAAAGCCAGTTTCATGGATGGTTTCAACGTACGGTTAGGGGTAACGCCACAAGTTTGTAAGAATTCCGTTCAATCTTGGAGTACAAAGTATAAAAGAGAAAACACAGGTAAGCATTAAGAGAAGGATTTTATCCAGGTATTTACGACCGTTTGAAACGGTCGTAAATACCTGGATAAAATCCTTCTCTTAATGCTTACCTGTGTTTTCTCTTTTATACTATATATATATATATATATATATATATATATATATATATATATATATATATATATATATATATATATATATATATATAGTTAGAGAAGCAAAGAATTGGTGATTGTGATCCAGTTTTTGGTTAAGAAAGCCAGTTTCATGGATGGTTTCAACGTACGGTTAGGGGTAACGCCACAAGTTTGTAAGAATTCCGTTCAATCTTGGAGTACAAAGTATAAAAGAGAAAACACAGGTAAGCATTAAGAGAAGGATTTTATCCAGGTATTTACGACCGTTTGAAACGGTCGTAAATACCTGGATAAAATCCTTCTCTTAATGCTTACCTGTGTTTTCTCTTTTATACTATATATATATATATATATATATATATATATATATATATATATATATATATATATATATATATAAGGAATTTATATCTAGTAACATTTATATACACACAGATGCATATCAATGCTAGCAAATATATAGGTTTTGTCTTATTAACAATGTGGTTCAATGCATGGGGTTGCAGAACAATAATATGAGAGACGTAAAATAAGAAAATTATAAAATTAACTTACTTACTAAAAAATCACTTCCAACTAATTAGTTTCTGGAATGGAGTAAATATATTTTCCGAAGAAACATATAGAAAATCATTCCGTCATCAGGAAAGTCTTTTGCCGTATAGGTCTCCAGGCATAGCGAGGACACTGGAAACTTATTAAAAAAATAATTCAGTGGAATGGAAATAGCGAAGCGTGGACTGGATTCCAAGCCATTGAGAAAATCACTGCCTCTACGTCTGTGGCAAATTCAAAAAGAATCAATCACGTGACATCGAGGTCAATCAGTGGAAAGCGAGTGGTTATTAAGACAGCGGCCAGCTTACTACCATAGTAGCAGTCATGGCCAAATATTGCTCCACAAATGAATTGGAGATAATTATAAGGAATTTATATCTAATAACATTTATATACACACAGATGCATATCAATGCTAGCAAATATATAGGTTTTGTCTTATTAACAATGTGGTTCAATGCATGGGGTTGCAGAACAATAATATGAGAGACGTAAAATAAGAAAATTATAAAATTAATTAGTTGGAAGTGATTTTTTAGTAAGTAAGTTAATTTTATAATTTTCTTATTTTACGTCTCTCATATATATATATATATATTATATTATATAGAGGATACGGTTTTATGTTCACATCTTCTGTTTATTATACAATGCTGATATGTGCATTTCAAAGACATTAAAGTGATTGCATAATAATCCTTTGATGTGTTGTCATAAGACATGTGTTAAGGTGTAATATGATTTTGTATTTGATATGCTCACTTGTATTCAGGCTGCTATCATCGTGATCCAAACTGTAGTGAGCATATAAGAAACAGAAAAACATATTACACCTTAACACCTGCCTGATGACAACACATCAAAGGCTTATTATGCAATCACTTTAATGACTTTGAAATGCATAAAACAGGATTATATAATAAACAGAGAATGTATTTATAAAACTGTCTCTTCTTATAATACTGGCACTCCGTCTGATACGTTATATTTAATGCTTTATGGGATCAACCTCGTGGAGTGCTTACCTCTGTTTATAGTATAGTCGGTCAATTATTTGATCAACCAACGTTTCTTTCCTTGAATAATATATATATATGTTTATATTATATATATATATATATATAAGAACACAGGAGTGACCATGTGATTTGCACATAAAAACGTCAGGAGTGACCATATGATTTGCACATAAAAACGTCAGGAGTGACCATGTGATTTGCGCATAAAAATTTCCCCTCTGGGCCAGTTTGTTTGTGGAGGATCAGCAGTCATCCATCTCTACCGGAGAGGAGACCATGCCACCGATGTTGTCCAAGGGAAAATCAATGGCTGATACAGCTTGGGACCAGTGACACCACCACTCAGTTCTACAGCGTGAAATAAATTGTCCTTCCAAAGGACAGAACGCAGCACCCTGTCCGGAAACCGAACTCATAATCTCACTATTTCAAGCCCAATATTCCACCTACTAAGCCATGCTTCTAAACACACAAAGTCACACACACACACACACACACACACACACACACACACACACACACACACACACACACACACACACACACACACACACACACACACACATGTATATATATATATATATATATATGTATTTCCAATTCAAGCACATTGTAAATAAATTTGTGGGAAGGGTAAAGTTGACTAAATACTTCATTTTATCGAACCCGGAAAGATAAGAGGCAAAGGTGACCTCGGCGGTATTTGATCTCAGAACAAATAATGGAATGGCATTTTATCCGACTGTCTTACATATCTGCCAGTTCACCAACCTTTATACGATACAAATATATTACAAACACTGAAAACCATTATGTATTAAAATGATTATAATATTAATCAGTTAGATTGCAATTCGTTGTTTGTTTCAGTATTGATTGTACAGTGTATTTCCATCATCTACAGATGAAGTTTGAGCACGTGTTTCAATTAAATTAACTTTAGAAATTCATTAATTCATTAATCCAGCTTTGCATTGGTTCATTGATTCTATGTTAAAGATATAACGAAAATAACCCAATTTATTACGTGTGTTTATTTTTTCTTTTATTTTTTTTTTATTTGCTATAGGCTTAGTTATTTATTTGAAGTTATTACAGCATTTTTTTTCTTTTTACTATTTGCAATTTACGCGTGGCTTCCTTGAAGCTTCGAGTACATTTGTCCTTCAAAAGAACGCTTTTATGTAAGAACTTTTTAACCGGAAGACATTCATTAATCGATATAGATCTAGATATTATAAATGGATATTAGATTTCTCTAGTATTTTCACACACACAAAAAGCAAAACAAAAAACTACCGGATTTATGCGTGTTGTTTTCGAACTTGCACATATTCTAAAATTAATTGGGACTATGAATTGGTTTGATGTAATGTTCATGCATTTCCCAAATGGATTAGCCTACATTATTGACATGAAAGGGTTTAAATCGAAAATTGAAATGCAACGTGACGTGCTACATATTGCATACAATAATCAATTTTAACAGGAATACAATACAACACATTTGTAAGGAAGGATCGTAAAAAAGCATTTAATCAACCACGAAGCATGCCTGGTATTATGCATTATTCATCAAAGCCACAACCGAATCTTGCAGGAAAGGAACCACATTGCGTTTCATAACTTATAGAATTTTTAGTTATATAACATACATTTTTATTGTATATCTTCGGATATCAAATATTCAGCATTTTCTTTGAACGACTAGTATGAACATGGCGTATATCAGTTGACAGTGTATTGTCTACGTATGTCATCTTATTTTAGAGAATTGATAAGGATTCGTAGCCAGTACGCTGAAGTTCTTTTGACACGTAATATAAGACATGCATGGCAGGAAAAAATGTTCTGAGGTAGGCCTGGAATGGTATGGATCTTTTTAACATTCGGAAGAGGTCTTCTTCAAATGATTCTAACAAGCAGTTGATGGGTGGTGCCTTATTGGTTATAAACCAAAGCAATTCATTATTATTCGATGCCACATCAGGGTGGTCAATCAAGAAGGCTCTCCGCCTGATTCCCTTGATGATCTCATCAGTTCTTCTAGATAATTGCTTCATTAGATAGGAACCCATAACAACTCTCAACTACCAACTAAGACAGCAATAAATAACAACGCTTAATCAATTTTACCTGACTTTCCTGGTGATTTCATACGAATGAAACAGTTCTTGTCCCGTAGAAGTCATTTCTATATAAAATTAACACACAAAACACACACACACAATACACCCTCACATACCCCCACCCCTCCACACACACACACACACATATATATATATATATATATATTGATTTATATTAAGGCTAGAATGTGATTCTGGTTACTCTAGAGTTTCGGCTGCTTATTACTAATAACCCTGTGGTGAACAGGCGAAACTCCAGAGTAACAAGACTGACTTTTTAACCTTTAGATAAATGAATATTAAAACTGTACTTCAGTATTCAGTACTCCTTTCTCTCAGCTGTCTACCACATACGGATGCACACACACTCACACACACACACACACATACACCCATGTATATATATGTGTGTGTGTGTGTATGTTTGTATATGGGAATGAGAGTGTGTTTATCGCTTGCTTAGTACCAGTCACACACTGGGGTTGATTTAATCGTCTGTCCCCTCCCCCCAAATTGCTGGCTTTGTGCCTATATAAGAAATTATTATAATTAATGTGAGTTTATATTAACTATGCACAAATTTGGTGCAGCTAAAATCATACTTTTCCGTAAACGTTTCCCTGTAACTTACCATATGAACAGGATGCCGTCATTGAGAGTAATTTCACTTCGTCTCTGTTGTATATATCCGAATACCACGTTGCTTAAATTTAACTTTTTTTCATAAATGATAAAGTTTTCTGGCAGCCAGAAAAATGTGGATGGGAATATAAATGCGGTACTGTGGTAAAAATATGACACAAAAAAAATATATTAGTTTTAGTCAAAATATATTTCTTTCTACATTCATTTCAAAAGAAAATATTTACATTAAAATATCACGAAGATATATATTCCAAATTAGTATCGCATGATCGATATTCAGTTTTAGTATTTCATATACTATATTTATGAGAAAACACCTTGATATCTAAGAGAATCTAGTGCCAGTAGTTGTATGAAGAACAATTAGTGCCAGCAGTTGTTTGAAGAGTAACGCTAATATTCAGTAAAATGATTTGTTTGTATTTATACAAGGAATAATAAGAAATGTCATTACTTCCCTTCCCTCCATATCTCTTATGTTAGTTACTCTTTACGTCATTTGACACGGTTTGTTTTTCTCTTCAGAATTATAAACAACTAGATTTTCTAAAATATGATAGTGCACATATCAGTGACATAGACGAATAACATCTGCAGTAAAAAAAAAATATTGGATTTGCATAAGGACACAACATCCTCTGTGTACGAGGTGTGTCAGAAACGTTCAAGGACTGATGTCACAAAAGATTTATTTCAAACCCAAACTTCACACTTACAGTTTTCTCCTTCAAAGTAATCCCCATGGAGTATGTAACTGCAATCTTAGCTCTCTGCAGCGATCAAACTTTTTTCTTCATAATTTTATATGCATGTCCTCTGTTTCAGGTCGTCAAGCAATGAGCACAGAGCAAAGAACATACTTGAAAACTCCGTCAGAAGCACTGGCATTGCTGCAGCAAGTGTATGGAGATGAGACGATATCACGCTCACGTGTTTTTGAGTGGTGCAAGAGGTTTAAAAAAGGACGCGAGGACGTGGAAGATGACCCCAGGAGCGGAAGGCCCTCAACAACCAGGACTGAGGTCAACTCTGAGCGCATCAGGCAGATGGTGCGTAGCGATCGTCGGCTGACTGTTCGACTGATGGCAAATGAGCTGGGCATGAATAGGGACAGCGTCTGGAAGATTCTCACTGAAGATTTGGACATGCGGAAAGTCTGCGCGAAGATGGTACCAAAACTGCTGAACGATGACTAGAGGGCACGACGCATGCAAGTGTGCCAAGACATCCTCGAGTGTGTCTTGAAACCGCACCAGAAGTGCTAGGGACAGTCATCACCGGATGATGAGTCATGGATCTTCGAGTACGACCCGGAGGGGACCCATTTTGAAGACGTGGATGACATCAAAAAGGCCGTGACGACGGAACTGCGGAGGATCCCGGAAGAATCCTTCCTGGAGTTCATGCAAGCGTGGCAGAAAAGGATGGCTAAGTGCATTAGACTCCAGGGGGATTACTTTGAAGGAGAAAACTCTTAGTTTGAAGTTTGGGTTTGAAATAAATCTTTTGTGACATCAGTCCTGGAACTTTTCTGACCCACCTCGTTTAATACAGATAAGTACAATGAATACAAGAACCCGGTTTGTTGGAATTTACTTATGTAATAAAATCAACCCTTAGGATAGAACCTGCTACGAATTGTATCGTGAGCTATATAACATCGTATGATACATGCTTCAGGCCTTTCTAGATCACACGAAATAGTCATCTCTCACCAGCGAGGAAAACTAAACTTAAAACACTATGATACATTCTACGCTTGTCAGTTAAACAAGAAAAGACTGATAACCTATGTATTCATCTGAGGAAATCATATTTTGCGAAGAAATCATCCTAAATATGTTTTGCTGAGTTCGTTTCCGCTACATAGCATGTGTGCAAATGTAATTTACTATTGTCTCGGGGTAACTGACATATTCTCTTTGATAATTGTGAGATAATAACAGTAATTCAAAACATCACTCTCCCATATTCAGTATCATATTGAAATTCTTTGATATTTTCTTTAAATACAGGTGTATATGCCTGTGAATTACCGAACTACTCTATAACTTTAAAATAGAACAGTATAAAATAATTGATATGAAAAGCAAACATATTCCAAATACAAAATCTCACAATGTCATGAAAGACCATTGGCATTACATAAACACTATTCAGCAGTATATAATGCAAACAAAGCAAAATATTAAACGGAACCAAAGAGAACAAAAGAGGAAATGAGAAGTAAAAGAAAAAGAGGATCAAGCAACTAAAGAGAGAGGGGGGATGGACAGACACTACACCCCAGTCTGAGCGGTGCTTCAGGACGGCCAGAGACACTCACTGTAAGAGCCACCGCACATCAAGGGGCTCCCGTCTTAAACTGGCCACCGTATTTTCAACTTTACGGAGGAAATCAGCAGAGCTGGGGCAAAGGACTTCAGATGTCTCGCCAGAGACCGGTACATAGAGGAAATGGTCGGTTAGGCCCCGGTATTTAACTATCTTCCCATCCTTCTTATTGTTGGTAGCGGAGCTACTTAGGCTCTCATTTGATCATATGAGTCTTCTTTGGCGATACAGATGAAGCTTTCTGAATTTCAATCAAAGTTTCTCAGCAAAGATCTGTCTGAAAATTAACTTTGACATGAATAGCATTTAAAGTTATAGCCCCGTAAAGTCGACAGCTGGCTGTGGCCAACGTAATGTACGTATATTGAATCAACAGTGCCTAAGACAATTGTTACTCGAGTAAATATGTCAAATTCTAATTTAATGTTGGTGGCTGATATTTAATCTAAAGAATTACCTTTTTCGTTTCCTGTGTTTCTCATTTCTAAATGATAAAAATATGTCTAGGTTGCGGCAGTTAAATATCATTTTATTACCCCCAATGTAAGTACGGTTTGAGTGGATGCTTAGTACAGTGTGTTGCATTTCTTCTTTTGCTTCTTATTTTTCTTTGCTCACTTATTCCAGAGTGAGTTGTAGGAGTAGCGTCCTCAAGCACGCCTTCCAGGAGGTCCTGTTACGATCAACTGTTTCCAATTGAAGCGATTGGATCCCCAAGCGAGACCAGCCGAGCTCGCGGATGTTGTTTAACCATTTTCTCGGGGTCTACACCTGGGTTTCCTGCTGGTTAGCTTTTCCCGTAAAATCTGTCAGGCGATTCTTTCCTTAGACATTCTAACCACAAGTCCGTAATATCCTAGCTGTAGCGGCTCTACTTGGAGCCACTATCCGATCGCCGAGATACGCCCTCTATTGATTGTTACTCCAGAAGCCGTTCCGAACCTCATTTCGGCCGCTTGTACTTATGATTGTATTCTTTCGGTCATTACCCAAGATTCATGAACATAGTTAATGATTGCAACGAATACTGAATTGAAGATAGCGAGTTTGGCTTTTACACTTACATCCCCTCGTCTGATGACCGAATTCTGAAGTCGAATCAACACTGCACCAGCTACTACAATTTTTGCCGGTAATACAAATTCATAAACACATCTACTTTGAATTAAAATACCACCAGCATTTAATTTGCTGTTTTTCTGTATTTTGATGAGAAATAACTGTGTCCTCACCAAAAACACGTAGGTCTCTAGAATTGATTAAATAATTGTCTCACTTCTAGAACCGTGCTGGTTTTGTTAATATTTATTTCAGGGTGGTGACTGTGAATGGAGGTTTCTCTAATATACAAATATTTTATTAATATCCAAGTAAGACACGAGGAAAATAATACAAAACGAACAACATAAATCATGCAAACAATGCAATGTCAATATAACTAAAGATTTGAATTAAAGAAAAGGAAGATAAGTAGACATTTCGAACAGAATTTCTACGATAAAGAGAAAGGAAAAGAGACAATGGCATGAAAAAATGTGGTTCTTAGAAGCAAATGTTTCTAACAAAACATTGAATTTTGTTCGTTTCAGTCTTTATTTTATTGTAATTTCTTTATTGTTATATTCTTGGGGCATCATTGTTTGAAATGTCAACTTACCTTTACAATGTTAATTACATTGAATACTTATGTTTAGTTGTTTTTGTCTAGTTTTCCTTCAGTCCTCCTTGCAAATCAAATAAAGCATTGACGCAGACTTATCACATATTACACCTAGATCTCTTTTACAATTCAGCCTGTGTTGATCTAGTCGTGGATCAGATTTAGTGATTAAGTAGGGGTTTTCGTGGTATTGATTTTGTAGCTGTTGCTTTTCTCTAGTAAACTCTGCTTCAACTCCATTGAGCAGACCCACGATGAAAAATGTTTTAGCAACTATTACACACTTTTTTATAGGCGCAAATTAGCAGAGTCGTTAAGAAGTCGAATAGAATACTTTACGGTATTCGACCGACTTCATTGCGTGCTCTGAGTTCAAACCCCGCTGGGGTCTACTTTCTCTTTCATCTTTTCGAGGTGGATAAAAAAGTACCAGAGCAATACTGGTGTTGATTCTTTCTCTATAGAAAAGATCGGCTATGTTTAGATCTGGAGAGGGTTGGGCTCCACCAGGTTTAAAAGTGCCCTAGACACGTCATTTCATGGTGCCTCTAAGACACCACAAGGAGATATGGGATATTTATCCTTTATCCTACACACTCTTTTATTAAGTCACACAATGTCGTATGTTATTTAATGTAACACCTTTTTCTTAAATGATACATTGTGATTTCTTAGAAATGTTGCCGGTCTATCTATTAGGTCGCATGATTGCATTGCTTCGTATGTAGGACTGTTATTATCAAAACTATTAATGATGATGGTGTTCATATGGGTGTTGGCAATTGTCAATATTTCTTATGTTTTTCTTTTAGTTTTACTATCGTTGATATTACTGTTGCTGCGGATGATGGTGATAATGAAGCTTCTGCTGCTAATCATAATGATGATGTTGGTAAGGGTGTGGAATCTGATTATGCTGTTAGAAATATGGTTTTATGTTGTTTTTATTTTTTATTTTATTGATCTTTTAATTATTGACAGAGCTAACAATATTAAATAGACCAATTATCCGCAGAGACACATACAGACACACGTATACACACACGTATACACACACACACTCACACACACACACACACACACACACATATATATATATATATATATATATATATATATATATATATATAGGTCTGTGTGTATGTGAGGATGTTTGTATGTGTGTAAAAGAGATAGATAGATAGATAGAGATATATATATATATATATATATATATATATATATATATATATATATATATATATATATATATATATATATATATATATATATAGAGAGAGAGAGAGAGAGAGAGAGAGAGAGAGAGAGAGAGAGAGAGAGAGAGAGAGTATAATTATACAAACATACATGTTTGGTGAAAGATTGACAATAATATAAGCAACAAAGAAATTAGGCCAGAAGCAAGAAACTATAAAACGGAAAGAGGAATGAATCGGCACATATGTTCTTTAAAATCTACAAGATGCTTGCGTTAAAGCTGCGGAAAACAACGGGTTATTAAATGAAGTAGTCTTATACAAATTATGCAGTAATGCCTCTTAAAATGCGGAAGTAGTATAACTCTCCGGGGTACAAAATATCACTTTAATTTCTCATTCATCATTGTTGGACAAACTATCAAATACTGTGAAGAATGAAAGATTTCTATCAATAGAAACAAAACGCTATTTCCTCCTCATCCCCCTCATCCACTTCTGCCTCATCTTTCTCCCCTTCCTCTGCGTGTTATTGTAAAGGTTATTTTGTAGTTGTTTATCTTCTTCCCCATCGTCCTCGATGTTCTCCTCACTCGTATCATCAGCAGCAACTACGGCATAATAATCATCATCATCATCATCGTTTACTGTCTTTTATTCTTGTTCGGTCGTATAAATTGTTAGTTATATGATAAAAGAAAGAATGCTCGGTGTTAAACGCGTAATAAAAAGACAGTTGCGTTTTAAATTACCTTCTGTTATTTTCTGAATACATATAATGATGGGTCGCTTTTAATTTAAATTCTTCTATAAAACACATACCAGTCAAGTTCTGGATTCAATTGTGTGGCTTCAGCCTTTCCACTAAATCAGCGGACTTGTGTCTATGTTCGTTACCACTAATGTCTATACAGCTAGGCTGTATGTGTACACATTGGCAAGAAGGGAGAGTGGGTCAATATATTCATGCTTACGAAATTAGGTTATTCAAAGCATAAAACCCAGTTCTGGCTTCAGAACGAAAATAAATTCATTTTGTGTCCAGAAAGAGAGAAAAAAGAAAAAAAGAATAATATCAGCAAACTCTATTAGTAACAAGGCTAAGCATTCTCTGTTATAGTTACAGCACAAGCAATCGTCACCTGGAATTCTAATTTTTCTCCGTAATGAAGGAGCAAAATGTCGAACGTTATAATCCCTTCAGCAAAGAATCAGCCAGGAACCTAGAGCAACATTTCTAATGCAACTTCATGTAATGACGTAAAACATACGAAGCTTGAAAAAAAAATGGAAATGTATTACGAATCAGTAGGATATAAATCCGAGTATTCCAAATTTAAAGACGAAATCGAAAGACACTCTCGTGGTTTCGTAACCCAAGAGAATTTCCGGCCTTGAGCAATCTCAGAAATTCATAAAAATATATCACCTAGCTGATCTAGAAATATACTCCTTAGTTTCCTGTGCACCAATTTAACACACACACACACACACACACACACACACACACACACACACACACAACACACACAAACAAACACACACACACACACACACACACCCACACACACACACACACACACACACACACACACACACACACACACACACACACACACACACCTCTCACACACACACACACACACACACACACATATATATATCTTAACAGAGAAAGAAGGACAGACACGATAGAGAAATGAATTCTCCTCTCTGAATATGTATGTGAAAATTAATTTTTTTATCCTTTTTTATTTGTTATTATTACTATTATTTGTATAAATATGCAACTTAACAATATTATGCATATCCGCAATTGACAATGCATATAATGCTGAAACCGGTATATTAAATGCGGAAATGCCCACTTTGTAAATAAATTCATATTTTGATATTACACTGAAATATTCTCTTCAGCTGTTTTCTACTGAAAAATCTGTTTCCTTTCTACTATTTGTTTATATATATATCGGAGGGATTTGAACTAAGAACGTAAGAGCCGTAATTCTATGTCACAAACCATGCTATCCGACGATTTACACATACTTCTGACCCACCACCCTTGTCACAGGTAATGATAGTAGTAAACTAGCTTGAGTAGAATTGGTACTGTGTACGTTGGAATGTAATAAATCAAATGCAAAGAAACAAGGAAGTGGCACTAGATTCAAAATAAAATGTATACAGTAAAATCATCAGTATTTAGAAATGAGGCAGTCGTTTTACATCACATTCTATAGAGTGCATTTACCTCGATGATATATTTTCGGAACAACAGCACGACAGAAAAATGTTGTGAACATGGGACATTATATAATTGTTTGTTTTCTATTCAGAACAGAACGTATAGTATGGACGCAGTAGTAGCTGAGACGTTAAGAGGTTAGGCGTTCGCGATTCGATACCATAGCCATCGGATAGACAAAATCTAGAAAATGAAATTGCATTGACCGACACTGTATGAAATCCCACAGGGTGGATTGTATTTGCGATCAAATGTCCAGTCTTGTTACGTTATAGCATACGGTTTGTGAGGATTAGAGTAAGTGTAATATCATTTTGGAATACATGGTTACTTTAAAACTAATGTAATGCTTCTGACATTTAGTTGATTGAAAAACAGAGTGCCCATAATCCACACAGATGGAGAATTCATCTAATATGTTACACACCATACAACATATTATCGATTACAGTTGCTGAAACCAAATTCGTTCTCCCTTAATTGTTAGCAAGGTAACGCCAACTGTAGCGCAACAATAAAAATGCAATTGTCACGTAGAAGCCCCTCTTGGATGATGAGATCTGTTAGAAAAATTGACGAAGTCATTAAAAGACATTCTTAACAAAATTTTAAGTTTACAGGAAAAAATTGACAGGATGAAAGTTCTGACTGGTGATTGGGAAAAGTTTATCAACATCGGAAGAAGTCATTAGATTCATTGTTAAGAATTGAACTACAAAAATATGGATTTCTAGATAAACACCCACTAATTTCTTTGTGTCTGTATTGGAGGAACGTGCCTTAGTGGTAAAGGTGTTAGCCATACGACCATAATATCGTGGGTTCGATTCCTGGACGGGTTGTGTGCTGTGTTCCTCAGCAAAACACTCAGCTGAAAACGAGTACCAGCAATAAATGGCGTTATGTCCAAAGGGGAGTCTTGGAAACTGGGATAAACAACGGAGTTCGAGACTTTTTCAGAATTTTTGTCTGTCACTTTCATTAATCTTCAACCAACGACTTGACTTTATGAATGACTATTAATACAATAACACCGTCACGACATTTTGAGGGACGTTTGACTCCTCACCCTCAGTCCATATGTTTTACAGGTACGTTATATATAAAACAATATTGAGAGAAAAGAAGAGTATATATATATATATATATATATATATATATATATATATATATTATATATAGCGTTATAAACTCAAATAGTCTTTTACAATTAAATAGCTCAAAGAAAGGGATATTTCTGAGCCGTGTAATACAAATGAATATATGATAGGGATAAACACTGATACAAGTATACATGTGTTTCCATTGCAAATGACCAAGTTAGCTGGATTGAAAAATACTAATTAAAATAATACGGTTGGCCTGTCTCGATTTAAAATAATAAATTAATAAAAACAAACCTATATTGGCAATAGCCGTGATACCTGGACAAATTTAAATTTTAAATTTGTTTCGCAACAATTAAGTGAAATTTCCTATTCCTGTGCTCTTCTGCAGGTATCCAGGAATTGGTAAGTTTCACTTCAAAATACTTATACGGCTATTGCCAATAAAGGTTTGTTTTTATTAATTTATTATATATGTATTGAAGTTTCCGTTGAAAATTGAAAAAGTCAAAGGAGTGAAGAGTGCTCTATGTAAGTACCAGAGCAAAATTTAATGTATAATAAACAATACAATATAAATACCTCATTACCAGAGGTTTCCCGAATAAGACGAATACGAAAAACGTCCTCATTCGTTCGTCGGACAAGGCAATTTAAAACATAGTGAAATATTTTGATAGTCTCCTCAAGAAATGCAAAAATATATAAATAAAAATAAAAATATATAAATAAATAAAAATATATAAATAAATAAATAAAATAATGCAAGAGATATATAAAAAATATATAAAAAAATATATAAAAAAATATATAAAAAAATATAAGGAAATATAGTTAGGGTATGTGTATATGTATGTATATACACTCACAAATGTACATATGTGTGTATGTACAAATGCATGTGTATGGTGAAAATGTGTGCGTAAGTACATATGTGAGGGCAAGTATATTTGTGTATATGTGACCACAAATACGTATATAATATGAGTTGAAAATGAAATTGTATGATAATATAGTTGACACGCATCCAGATAGAGGTATTAAATACACATACGAGTATGAAAGCACGCGTATAAACACACACACACGCGCGGTCACTTATATGCGGAAGATAAAGATAGAAGGGAGTGTAATAGTAAAAAGAAGTGTCATTCTCGATATATGTATAAAAATGAAACAATATATGAGAATGAAAACATTTTTAAATCAAAGAGAAAGTAATCAATTAACACTAGAGAAAAGAAAACAAACATAGGTACGCACGTACAAACACATATATATATACATTTATACACACAAATACGTACAGACAAAAGCGCATGCATGCGTACATACACACACACGAGGCACGTATATATATATATATATATATCGCCCCATGTATATCTAATCACACGTACGTACGCGACTATATATATATATACACATATACATACACACCCGTACATACATATACATATATATACATATACATACACATACACATACATTCACCCGCATACACACATACGTAAAAATAAGAATGTAAAAAACATAGATATAATAAAACATAGATATAAAAACACACATACACACACATATATATACGTACGCACGCACACATACGGAGGCGTTCGTATACATATACAGAACATATACACACATAAGCACACTCACACACATAGTTACAGATTATAAATCAGCCATATGAATAAATGAGTACAAATATAAAATCGTCTGCGAAACAACAGAATATATTTGGAGTGGAAAACGCAAGTGACACGAGGTATCAGTAGTGAAAGAAAATGGGGAAGTAAAATGTGGAATGTGAAGATATTAGGTAAGTGAATCGAAAAGTAGGGGGGGGGTTACTGGTGGATGTGAAGTAAAAATAAAAATAAAATAAAAAATAAAGTTAAAAATGAAAGTAAATCAGAAAGAGAAGTCTGTAAAGAGGATCATTTAAGGAAAGTGAAGAATAAGAGCTTATGGAGGATAAGTATCTGAAAGTGAGTTAAGTTTATATGAGCTGGAAAGCAAGTGTGATTTCATGTGTGGGCAACTGGTGAAAATTTCTGTTTTTGTATTTAGGCAGGTTTTTGGTGATTTAAGGTTCTGTAAATTCCAATATTTTTCACTTATGCAGACCGTGCATCTTCTTGTTCCTCTTGCATATTCTTTAGATTGGTTCAAAATTGACCAATCCAATTTATATTGGACACCTTGGTCTTTCAAATCCCATATTCTGCTAGCCAGAGCTGTTGTAAATCTTTTTTCTGGATGTCGGAAAGATGCGACATGTGAGTAATAACGCGTTTTGAATTTGTCTTGTGTCATACCCACATATCGTTCGCTGGTGGCTGGTTGGTTGTTGCTGATGGTTGTCACTTTAGCCGCATATACAATGGCGGGTGAACCAAATTATTTTTCTTTTCCTATTATTATGTTTAAAAGAGTTAGTATTGTTGGGTATGTACTTAATCGGTTCGCTAAATCCGCTATTTTGAAGGGCTTTATTATAGTAGGGGGATGCCTTATTGAAAATAGGTTCTGAGGAAGAGAGGGTGAAGATCCTATGGCTAATATTAGGGATAAGGTTTTTAAAAACTATAGGAGGATGGCAAGAGCCTTTATTTATATATTTTAAATTTTCATTAGGTTTATGGTATGGTTTATAAGAAGCAGTAGGCAAATCTAGGTTTATAATCTAGAAAATTAACATTGGAAAGGTTAGTATCAATAGTAATTTTAAGATTAAAACTAGCGAAGGTTTTTATTAAAGCTTTCCTTAATCTATCTAAGTTATGGCCTATGGTGGTATGGGAAAGTATTAGACCATCGTCGTGATAAAGCCCATATATATATGGTTAGGGAATTTTTCTTTAAGTGTGTGTAGGAGGAATAGGCCGACTAAATCACAAACATCAGCACTGTCAAAAGAGCCCATTGCGACATCGAATGGGTTTTCTGGGTTAGATATTTTTACCCAAGTGTCATTATCAGTAAAGAGTAGAGTGTTTCTAGCATGCAAGAGTTTTTTATATATCTCTTGCATTACTTTTATTTATTTATATATTTTTATTTATTTATATATTTTTATTTATATATTTTTTGCATTTCTTGAGGAGACTTTCCAAATATTTCACTATGTTTTAAATTGCCTTGTCCGACGAACGAATGAGGACGTTTTTCGTATTCGTCTTATTCGGGAAACCTCTGGTAATGAGCTAGATATATTGTATTGTTTATTATACATTAAATTTTGCTCTGGTATTTACATAGAGCACTCTTCACTCCTTTGACTTTTTCAATTTTCAACGGAAACTTCAATATATATATATATATATATATATATATATATATATACTCTAGTATAAGTTTGTTAGATATATTCAAGGGTAAGCGCACTCAGTCCATGGGCCGAGTTGAGTATAATTATTTACAACAGTGGCATATAACAGTACTTAGGTTTTGTTTGGTTATACACCCCAACTCGTTCAGCCTCTTATATACAATAAACATGGCTACTTTTGTGGTTTTAGAAAATACAAGAGAGTTCTTTAAGGGAAGGTAATGTCGAAATTAGCCATAAATAAAGAAATCTTTCAGATAATGTAAAGGGACGTAACTATTAAAAAATACAAACGGGGTGTGGGTAATTTTGCAAAGTTAGTAATTAAAAAAAATTAATTTTCTTGAAATTAATATCAGTTAATCTTTGCATTGACTGCTTTAGTCGCTGCCATAACGAAGCGAATTCCATTCTGAGAAATGGTTTAGACCAGATTAATTGACATCTGCGTTGCTAAGACGAGGAGAGCATTGAGTACTCAATGTAGGGGAGATGCAAAGGAGGCATAAAGATAGGTAGAATCTCGACCTCTTGACACCACAGTCAGGATTTTACCTACAACTTTCTTTCTCTCCCCCTCTCTCTCTTTCTCCCCCCCCCCCTCCTCTCTCTCTCTCTATATATATATATATCTATACAGGGTGGGGCATAAAAACTGTTACAAAATAAAATGCAAATAGTTCTTGAAAAAAACATCTATTTCAAGATCTGACTTCAACAAATAGTAAGTAATATACTATTAAATAACTGCACAAAAATTTATTCGAAATGCTTTCCTATAGCTCTCACTAATGCTCGAAGACTTCTAGGAAAGTCTTCGATAGCTGCACGAACAGTTTCCATGGGTATTTTTTCACATACTTTATTCAGTTTTGATTTTAGAGTTTCAATATTTTGGCTAGGAGTAGAGCAGGCTTCACTCTCAAGAATTGACCATAAAGAAAAATTGAGAGGGTTGAGATCTGGTGATGTGGGAGGCCACTCTTCCTTACTGATCCATGCAGGACAATGGTCTCTACACCACTGTTGTTACGCGAGAAGTGTGGCTCGTCGCTCCATCTTGTTGGAGAGTCCAAATGTCATCTCCATAAACAGATATGCACCATGGCATCAGTGCTCCCTCCAAAATATCCTTCATGTAAAGTTATTTGTTAATTTTAACTCATTGAGGCACAACAATCAGAGGAGACTTCCCTCTTTCAGAAATGGCTGCCCAAAGCATCACTGATGCTGGTTTCTGTGTTCTAAACACTTTTCCTACACTTGAAGGAACTGATTTGAGACTTTGTGCAAGTACTCCATCATTTTGATGATTGTGAGACTGCTGCACAGTGAATAACTTCTCATCTGTAAAGATGATGTTTTGCAGCGTGCCATCCTTGATACGGTTCAATAATAGTTTACTTCTGGAGAGCCTCTTTTCAATTGAGGCTGCAGAAAGAAGCTGCTTCTTTTGTAACTTATAGGGTGACACCCCAAGATCAACTCGACATATCCTCCGCATAGTTCTCGGCGATGTTTCTGCTTCTTCTGCCATTTTTCTCATGGACCTTTTTGGATTATGCCTTATTTTTTCCCTCACACTTTTAATGAGCTTTGATTTTCTTGAGGTGCGAGGGCTTCCGAATTCAGGTCTGTCTTTGGTCGAGGAAGTTTCCTTAAATCGATCGATTGTCCTTTTGATCAACATTCTATTGATCTTAAGAATTTTCCCCAGTTTAAACATGTCGGGTGGAGTCAGGCCTTGTTCATGCTTCGCTATTATAAACTTTCTTTTCAATTCTATGGACATTGCAAATTGTTAATGGTGTAATGTTCTGAAAAATAGTTAATATAGTTATAGTGCATGGATTTGATACAAATATATTAGTTATATTAGCAACATAATGTATTTTTAAATTGATTTAAAACTTTGTAACAGGAATTATGCCCCACCCTGTATATAAACAAAATTAGAATTTAATTTCCCGCTCTAGCATAGTTGATTACACACACGAACACACAAACACACACACAGACACACACGAGCACAGACACACACGAGCACAGACACACACACACATACATGAGAACACACACACGCCCCCCCCCCACACGCGCACACACACACACACACACACACACACACACACACACACACACATACACACACACACACACACACACACACACACACACACACACATATATATATATTTATGTATTAAATATATCAATAGTTTAGTGAGATACTTTTAGAAAACCCAAGTTTGACCTCTGATATATAGATAATTAGTTCACGTTATCATGAGAACAATCGTATGATCTGACTTATAGAAGAAGAATATAAAAAATCATACCAGAATATTATTACATCCTACAAAATAATCACGTGAAACAGAGAGGAAGATGTAAAGAGTGTGAGAAGGGTGGGGAGAGAGTGGTGATAGAAAGAGATTTGGGGAAAGAAAAAAAGTTAGTTAGGATGTCAAAGAATAGTGGGAAAAATTTCATTGGGCGATAAATGAACCAGATCCTATGGTCTGAAATTAGAATGCATACTCGAAAAGGAAATTGAATAAGCCAATGATAAAAAGAGACAAGATGTCAAACGTAAAGGTGTGTTACGAGAGTTGAGATAGATTAGTTGAAATTGTATATGATTAGAAATAATTACTTTGAAAGATATAAATGTCGACCAGTTATTCAGACTTTATTTATTATATTTTATCTTATATCGCATTTTTGAACAAAGGCATTGTTGGTTACAGGTCAAATAATAGGCTCGTAGCTTTTCTGGTGGAGTGCGATACGCACTTATCTGTGTAGAAGGATGTTGGAAAATGCCACATTTAGTATTTTTAGCCTAAAACAAATGGTTTTCAGTATTCTCTCAATTGTTTACAAATTCTGGCGACATATATGCGCGAAAGATAACATACAAATACTTATTCAAACAACAAACATAGATTTATAGATACACATACACGCACACACACATCTCTCTCTATATATATTAGTGTGTGTGTGTGCGCGCGTGCGCGCGCGTGTGTGTGTATGTGTGTGTGTGTGTGTGTGTGTGTGTGTGCACCTATACGTGTATATATATATAATTATATATATATATATATATATATATCGAATTATAACGAACGTTTTGTTCGTTTGTTTTTAAAGAAAATCTTGAGTTAGATTTAAATTTGTCTAACTTCCAAATTACAATTGGAATATATCGAAATCAGTAATATGTTTAATTTTCTTTCAGATCTTGTCAAATTTATCTTAATTGAAATTGTTATTGGCACTATATTCACTGCAGGTAAAGAACACATTCTTTAGGATATTCTGTATGAATTTTAAAAACGTAATAATGCAAAAGCTGCAACAATATCCCTCCAAATCACTTACAAAAATGGTGTAGTGACTGAAAGAACAAGCAGGGATGGCTTTCACGATTCTGAAACGGAGATACCATTTACGATTCTGATACAGGCTGCACGATAAATCAAAAGAAGGGCGCTCTAGAAGGCTGAATTATTATGCATTTGAAGCCGCTGTTGACGCAAGCTCGACCGTTAGAATTCAGAAACTAACGACGGGCGTAAATGTGAATCATTCTTCGTGAATTAAAAAGGATTGGTAAAGTGTCAAAGGTTCTGCATGTTCTCTCTGCAGAATACAGCAAATACCATGTAGACACCTGCGCATCATTGCATTATGGGAGCTAGAAATGTCTCTTGGAAAGTGTCATTATTGGAGATGAGAAATGGATACTTTACCATGATTTTAAATGAAGAGGTGGTGGTGAAGTGCCATTTCAGCAGCTTATAATTGGCCTACATCCATGGAATATGTTTGTGAGTGTTTGGTGGGATATGGAGGGGATAATCCATTGCAAGCTGCTTCACTCACAATATTCCCCGGACCTCGCGCCAACAGATTTTTGCAAAATCGTTTCAGTGGCTTACGACGTACTTTGCGAGAAGAAATAAAAAATGAATCAGTTTAATTTTTTTTCTAGTTGAAAACCTAAAGAATTTTATTCACGTAGCATTAACAGTCTTACTGGCAGATAACGAGAGGTGATAGAGGAGGATGTTGACTACATTAACAATTCAATATATATGATATTGTATATTTTTATTGTTTTATTGAGGCTTAAAAACGGACAGAGCTTTCGTTACAGCCTAATTCATAAAGCGAGATAATTGTGGATTGATAATAGTACTCAATAATTTTCTTCCTCAAAGCGGCTTGCAGAGATCTGTAAATGCCTCCAAATATCTGTTCTCTCCAACAGTAAAACGAAAAAAAGGATACACCGAAACGAAGTTCACATGCATAAATAAAAGAGGTAGTGATATCACGAGTAGAGTCACTCACACAATGGTGTTCAGCAAGATGCTAGAAACAAACAGGTATCAAACATATTTCGCCAACAAAATATAGGGCTCTAAGCCAATGTCCAGAAAGCAGAACAACATCCAACAACTGTTTCCTTAAAATTGCATACGTCGGAAGTAAAACCATGAGGGATTCTATGACAGGTCAGAAGTTTCCTGATTTTGTTGTCCATTTAGAAAAATTTAAATAATGTTTCAATTGATAATAATTAAATTATAGGTGACTACTCAGATTGTAATAATGTTTATTGCAGATGTTATATTCTGTGAGCTGAGCTCAGTTTTCAATGTAGTATATGCGGCTCTCAGCTGAAAAAGGCATGAGGCCGCAAACGTCCGTTGTGCTATCGCCGGTGTCGGGACAAATAAACGCACAACCAACAAGGCTATCACCAGCAGCAGCAGTAGAAGTGACAGCACCAGTAGCAGCAACAACAGCTAAAGCACAACTAACAACAATGTAGACAATCAATCCAAGGGGAAGATGAGGAAAGCTCTCTCACTTCAGCTTCCCCTCACCAACAAATACACATATAAATGCCCACACAAACATCTGAAAGTTACACAAAGACCTTTATAATGTATGCCTGGCATCTAGAGTGTTACCAGGCGCTCACTGCCCTGAACCAGGAAGGTCATACGGTCAGTAGAAATTACATTCTAGAGTTCTATAGACGATTAGTGGTCGGCAACTGCGACGACACTCTCGGAGAGATCCGGTGTGGAAGACATCGAACTGATCAGTCTGTTCCGGAGGTCTTACGAGCCGTGGACTATGGATAACTTTAAGAAATCATTTGGTTGGCTGTGCTACCGAAGGACAATGCGGGTACGAGACAAAATATACTGGCACGGAAATGCGGTCAGATGGACCTGTTCGAGATGAGAGTAAAGCGTTCTGCATGCACTCATCCATTGTCCGTGCATTACTGTGGAGTTATGATGGACAGCTGTTATCGCATGTAGGAAGGAGCAAGCTATCGACTGAGACCATCGTGGAGATCACTCCGCCGCCTTCTTTTGGTCGGGAAGGACAGGCAGTTTTCTGAGGCCTGGCGGCTGTAGCGGAGTAGGTTGCGTGGTTGACGGTCAAACCCTCATCAACTTTTTCAAGTTTCACACGTAAGGAATGGTGGGGATAGAGAAAGAAGCGCTGACCCCTGTGCATTTGCTAAATGTTGGGGGGAATGTTGCGAAGATGGCCCGTGTGTATGGGCGTATTCTGGTCATGCATCTGTAGGCTGGCTGATTCGGAGAGGAGCGGTGCATCGAATGGTTTAAAATCGGCGGAGTTCCTGAGTCACCATTGGTTGGTTCTTCCTGCTATGGAAAAATGTCCATACTTGTAACTATTTTGTTTATTGTTACTCTTTTTTTATATTGTTTACTCGGATTTTCTGTAAAACTCCCCACTGTCTCATCTTTTGTATTGTCCTCTATATGTCGGCCCATGTGACCAATGTTGAACTTATCATTATTATTAATGTTATTATTATTAGCAGTATCGGTAGAAGGTCAGACGCCCTGCTTTGCAGCACAGAGTTACGCCCCTTTATGGTCTGAGTTCAAATCCCGCCGAGGTTCAATTTGCCTTTCATCCTTACGGGGTCGATAAAATAGAGTACCAGTAATGTACTGGGATAATGTTGACCTTGTGCCAAACGTAGAAACAATTATTATTATTGTTGTTAGAGCGGTGGATTAGCAGTATCGATAGAGCGCCGGACCACTATGCTTTGCAGCATAGAGTTACGGCCCTCTACGGTCCGAGTTCAAATCGCGCCGTGGTTAACTTTGCCTTTCATCCTTATGGGGTCGATAAAATAAAGTACCAGTAACGTACTGGCGTTGATTTAATCGACTCCCTTACCACCGCCCCAAAATTTACTGACCTTGTGCCTATATTAGAAATAACTATTATCATTGCTGTGGTTGTGGATTGGCAGTAATGGTAGAAGGTCGGACACCATGCTTTGACGCATAGAGTTACGGCCCTTGCCATTCTGAGTTCAAATCCCGCCGAGGTTAACTTTGCCTTTCATCCTTACGGGGTCGATAAAATAAAGTACCAGTAATGCACTGAGTAATTGCTGGCCTTTTGCCAAACGTAGAAACAATTATTATTATTGCTGTTCTTGTATTTCACCAGGATCATTTGGTATTTGTTTTTCTATTTGTTCAATACTTTGAAATGTCATCATCTTTTAAAATGTGTGAACGGTTATATAGACATTTGTTTGATAACGGAACAAGATTTAGGCTATATTTATCTTTACATTTTAAATGCTAAATATTGATGCAATAATAGATATTGGTATTTTATGTTATATATTGAAATACAGAATATTCTTATTTATACCATTTGAGTTTTCAACCTCACAGAGTGTGTAGTTAACAAGTTATTCACTTGTTGTTCTTGTTTGCAATGATGATGATTATCATAAGGAGAAGAAAGGGTGGATGATGACACAGAAGAATTGTACAGAAATAGTGATTTATTTCTGTTCAACTTAATTACTTCTCATCAAATATATTGTTTCATAAATATGATTAAATTTATATGGGTTTATTTTAATTATTAAACATTGGTATTTCAATTCGTTTTAATTTTTGTCTTTGTTGTTATTGTTGTTGGGCTAGTGTAACAAATCATAACTATCTCTATGCATCATTACTTACATAAGCACGGCTCAATCATATACTTGCCATGGATCTTTTTTATGTTTGTCTGAAACGGTGAAAATATGAACTAGGAAATAATTTTCTTTATATTAATTTAGTAAAATCGTCCTGCTATATGAATACAGAAGATGGGAGTTTTTACCCGAAAAATTACATTTTTTACAAGAAGCAAAAGGTGAAAACATCTAATGTGTTTTAATGTGGATTGAGGCAATGTTTGATGGTTGGGTTATAATATATGAAATATTAGCCAGCATACCAAATTATGTTTTGTGTAAATTCAGACATACTTCAAACGAAGAAAAATAAAAATAAAACAAGATAAAAAAAGAAACAATGTTATTGACGATCAGATTATATAATTTCTGGCCAAAAAAGTATCAAAATCTGTGCAAGTAATAAAAACTGTTTCATGTTTTTGCCCTGTCCATATTAAACATAACTTTTTCGAGATGTGGATGCCATGTAGATATGGGTGTTTAAGTTATAAATGGAAAAATTACGAAACAAATATTGTGTTTTCATTTGTATTATTTTATATTACACAATAAATTATGTCTATGAAGCAAAGCTTGTGACATTTTAAATAAGCTAAATGTCAATACATTTTTTATTCCAATATTATAAGTTACAAAACGGTTCTGATTGCAAATTAATAATCAAACCTCATATTTATAATAATTGAATCGTCGTAATTATATCGTTTAAGATGTCAAAATGTATTGCTTTATATATAAATCTGTTAGTCTGAATAGCAAGAAAAGTTTGAGGCATGTTTATACACTTCTTCTTCTTCTTCTTCTTCTTCTTCTTCTTCTTCTTCTTCTTCTTCTTCTTCTTCTTCTTCTTCTTCTTCTTCTTCTTCTATTATTACTATCCTCCTCCTCCTCCTCCTACCCCTCCCCCTCCTCCTCCTCCTCCTCCTCATCATGATTATCATCCAAATTAACAGAATGAATCCCCAGGCGTGATCAACCTAGCTTATGGATGTCATTGAAACATCATGCTCCTAGTCTACCTCAACAATTGAATGTAAATGCCATCTCATATTTATAATTCCTTTCAACGTATGTTCGTTCTGATATGGTTTGCAGCCAATCAGAATAAACATGTTATCGATAAAATTATTTCTGTGAGAATTTATTGATTGTAAATCCACTTTCCAATATTAGTTCGAAGATCGGTAATGTGTAATTCAATGAAGTTATTTGTGAACATTAATATTTTAATAAATGTTAAAACACCTTATTTATGTATAGATTAATGTATTTCACTGGCTTACATATACAATGGCTTTACAAAAAGAGATCGAAAAAATAATCGAAGAAGTACTGGGTTGCATGTGATAGATTAAATCCCTTGAAGATAATTCCCTCAAATGGAACCAGTAAAAGAAAATTCGAATAAAATAATTGTATATATATATATATATATATATATATATATATATATATATATATATATATATATATATATATATATATATATACATATATATATATATGTATGTATATATGTATATATATATAGAGAGAGATATAGATATAGATATAGATATAGATATATACATATATATATATATATATATATATATATATATATATATATATATATATATATATATACATATATATATTAATATATTATATATATAGACACACACACACATATATATATATATATATATATATGGGGGGGGGGGGGCTTGCTTAGAAAGATATATAATGCGGAAACCAGCCACAGAAGTTAATAATGATATTAATCAGTATATTAATGTACAGTAATGTTTTATATCATATTTTATGAGAATTTGTTCCTGGTGCCATTATAAACAAGCTCTGTACAGCCGTATTACAAATTAATGATGTAAACAGAACATATCTTCTATCAAAATATTACATTGAAACTTTGTGAACGCTGTTATGTTTTAAAGTGACCTATTTACATTTACACGACAGTACAATTTTAATTAGATATTTTCCAAATTTAAATTATTATAGTGGTGCTATTGTACTCTTATAATATTTGTATGACTCTTGATTTTGAGGAAAGATGATGGAATAGTTGTGTCTTTGTATGGAGAGATCTTCATTATAATTTTACTTGTTTTCATAGTCCTCAAAATATCAGAGAATCTCGTTTCTATTTTGCTAAAATGTTTCAATATAAATACAAATGCCTGTCCGTAACACAGAAATATGTCGGTGAAGGATGAATAGTTTGGCAGACAGAAACATCTACAAATACACCTACAGCCACACATGCACTTACGAATACTCACAAATAGACAAATACGTACACCCCCACACAGCACCCCAATATATATATATATATAAATATATATATATATATATATATATATATATATATATATATATATATATATATATATATATATATATATATATATATATATATATAGTAATAATAATAAAATTGAAGACTAAAATCCAAAGAGGGCTCGATAAGGAAAATATATATCAAATATATAAGAACCGTAGAGCAAATATTTATTAAAATAATAGATTAAACTTTAAGCAAAGAATCGGTGCTTTCACCATTAACGGGATCTTCTGAAACTAACAAAGTCAATCTGTAAACGCAGAAATGGATATTTCAAAAAACATTGCAACCGGAGGAAGACAGGAAGACGATACTTTGGTTCGTGGAAACGTTCGCTGGCAAAGAACGGGAAAAAACGAATAATACGTCATTAATAGGAGCGGTGAAAAACATTTACGCGCAAAGACAGAACCACGTGTATGGTATAAAAGAGGTCGTAGACTAATGTTCTCTTAGGTGGTGCATAGAGACGTTCTCTGGCAATGAACGAAAAAACGAAGATAATAAGTCATATGTGGAGCGTGGAGAACAATAGCACGCAAGGACAAAACCACGTAAATGGTATAGCAGAAGTTGTAGACTAAAATTCTAACTAGGAGACCAAATGAACCTCCGCTACAGAGTTAAGTACAAAGTAAATAAATACAATACAGAAGTAATGGAAACAAATAAATACATACACGCAAACAGTTACGTACATACACAAGCATACGCAAAACCTTACCATAGGTATACAAAACCACGCACATATAAATATGTGTGTGTGTGTATGCTTGTGTACAAATAAATAAATAATTATATAAACGTATATAAGTAAATAAATACGTATATAACAAGCTCACACACATACCTACAAATAAATACACGAGTGTTCGGAGACGTAAGTCAACTAAAACAAGAAGTACACATATACACACACCCACCATACGTACGAACCTGCATACTCACGCAGACGCAAAACTCCCGTATACACATAGCCAAACCCTAAATACCAGAATATGTAAAAATTATACGCCATAACAGTTAAATATACGTACGAGAAGGTATACATACCTTCACAAAACATACGGGTAATATATCCTTACCTATGCAAATAAGTAAAGGAATAGGACAGGACCGAACCTCTGGACCCTATCTCTCCCCACTTTACCCTGAAGGATCACAAATCCAATTTTCCGAACAACCCCTCTATTCGGCTTATTAACCCTACGAAGTCCGATTTAGGTAGACTTAGTAAAACGATTCTTGATAGAATTATACCTGAAATTAGAAGTTTGGCCCTCTCGCGCTGTGGAACAATTCTTTCGCGGTGATTGATTGGTTCAACGGCATATGTAACAAGGAACATTGCCGTTTTATCCAATTCGACATCAACAATTACTACTCCTCCATCACTTTACCACTTCTCCTTAGAGCTATCAATTTCGCTAAAACACTCACAGTGGTTAAGGATTTCGAAGTTGATGTCATCCTTAATGCCCGAAAGTCGGTGATTAATTTCGACGACTCTATTTGGATTACAAAATCCAATAGTACCCCCATTCGACGTGAGTATGGGCGCCAGTGACTCTGCGGAGGTTACTGATCTTATTGGCCTTTTCCTTCTTTTCTCTATCAAGGACGAATTCGCCAATGCGGGCGGTGGTTTGTACCGTGGCGATGGTCTTTTGACCATGACTAAGTGCGGACCTCGTGCTTGCGACAGGTTCAGAAAAGAACTCACAGCCTTCTTTAAAGGCTTCAACCTCTCTATACAGGTTGAGGCCAATCTCTCGGTCGTTAATTACCTCGACGTTACCCTCAATTTATTGAATGGGTTGTATTACCCGTATAGAAAGCCGAATGATACGCTTAATTACATAAGTAAGCATTCCAACCATCCTGCCAGCATAACCAAGAACCTGGTAAAAAACGTTTCGTTGAGGCTTTCCCGTCTTTCCACCAACGAGCGCATTTTCAACGACCATTCCACTTATTACAATGAAGCTCTTGCTCGAAGTGGATTTGTCGATAAGGTAGCATATACAGAGTACGAAAATAGACCTAGAAGAAATAGATCCCGTCGCATTTGTTGGTTTAACCCACCATATAATATGGAGGTGGCCACACCATTAGCTAAGATCTTTCTTTCCCTTATTACGAAGCATTTTCCCCCTACACATAAATATAGTAAAATTTTTAATAGAAATACTATTAAAATTTCTTACTCTACGACTCCTAACCTTGCACATAACATCACAGCTTCAAATTTAGCTAAACTACCTAGCCGTAGGAACACGTGCAACCCTGTAGTTAGTACTAACTGTAATTGTAGGAATCGGGCTGATTGCCCCCTATCCGGGAAATGCCTCTCTAGTAACATTGTCTACAAATGTAAGGTTGAAATACCCACGTCCCGTAGGGCCTACATAGGGTTAACCGCCAATAGTTTCAAGCAGCGTCTTTACATGCATACCCATTCTTTTCGTTACCCTCTAAGAAGGAATATGACGTCACTTTCAGCTTATATCTGGAGTCTAAAAGACAACCACACCCAATATAAGTTACACTGGGAGATCCTAGCTAGGGATAGATCGTATAACGGAAATAAAAGACCATTTGACCTCTGCGCCGCTGAGGCCCTGGAAATACTCTACGCCACAGACCACATCTTAAACAAAAACTCTGAGGCAATTTCGGCTTGTAAACATAAATTGCACAAAACTTTCCTGTATTACAGCCCCACGTTATACCCTAACGGATAGCACGATCTATACGTGGATATTTTACGTTTTGATGTGGGAGCTAAGTATATGTTTTGTTTATTCCTTTACTTATTTGCATAGGTAACTATATATTACCCGTATGTTTTGTGAAGGTATGTATACCTTCTCGTACGTATATTTGACTGTTATGGCGTATAATTTTTACATATTCTGGTATTTAGGGTTTGGCTATGTGTATACGGGAGTTTTGCGTCTGCGTGAGTATGCAGGTTCGTACGTATGGTGGGTGTGTGTATATGTGTACTTCTTGTTTTAGTTGACTTACGTCTCCGAACACTCGTGTATTTATTTGTAGGTATGTGTGTGAGCTTGTTATATACGTATTTATTTACTTATATACGTTTATATAATTATTTATTTATTTGTACACAAGCATACACACACATATTTATATGTGCGTGGTTTTGTATACCTATGGTAAGGTTTTGCGTATGCTTGTGTATGTACGTAACTGTTTGCGTGTATGTATTTATTTGTTTCTATTACTTCTGTATTGTATTTATTTACTTTGTTCTTAACTCTGTAGCGGAGATTCATTTGGTCTCCTAGTTAGAATTTTAGTCTACAACTTCTGCTATACCATTTACGTGGTTTTGTCTTTGCGTACTATTGTTCTCCACGCTCCACATATGACTTATTATCTTCGTTTTTTCGTTCATTGCCAGAGAACGTCTCTATGCATCACCTAAGAGAACATTAGTCTACGACCTCTTTTATACCATAAACGTGGTTCTGTCTTTGCGCGTAATTGTTTTTCACCGCTCCTATTAATGACGTATTATTCGTTTTTTCCCGTTCTTTGCCAGCGAACGTTTCCACGAACCAAAGTATAGTCTTCCTGTCTTCCTCCGGTTGCAACGTTTTTTGAAATATCCAGTTCTGCGTTTACAGATTGACTTTGTTAGTTTCAGAAGATCCCGTTAAGGGTGAAAGCAGCGATTCTTTGCTTAAACTTTAATCTGTTATTTTAATAAATATATATATATATATATATATATATATAGTCAATGAAAACCATGACCGCAGGAACACACTTTGCTCTAGCTCACTCTAGTATCCTCCTCAACATCAGGATGTGACTGGTGGTTGATCTTCCCTCTCTGAAGCCGTTCTGGCTGTCCCTGAGCTTCTTCTCCATCTCAGGCTGTTAAGAATCATCCTGTTGAGAGTATTTGCCACAAGTGACGTCAGTGAGATCCCCCTGTAGATGTTAGTGTTAGAGAGATCTCCCTTCTTTGGCACTGGGACGATGTTACTGATCCTCCACTGATTCGGGGCAACTCCTTTCTCCAGTGCCTGGTTACAGAACCCCAGGATGATATCAAAATCACACCTCTTCATCACCTCTGATGCCACCCCATCTTCTCCATGAGCCTTGCCCTCCTTGATCTTCTTCTTGGCTCTCTGAAACTCCTCTCTGGTGAAGGGCTCTGTCTCAATATCCAGCTCTTCAAACAGTCGCCTGATCTCCCCAGTGCTCTGGGCTGTGGAGGGCGGCTCTCCTAGTAGGGTCCTGAAATGGTCTAGCCATTTCCTCTTCCTATCCTCAGGCCCTGTTCCCTGGATCTGACTCGTACAACTTCACTTCCTCCCTGTGATCTCGTTGATCATCATCCAGCTCTCCTTACATCCAGACCTGTTAACCGCTCTCTCCACACTTCTGATGCTCTCTATCAGTGCCTCCTCTCTGGCCTCAGTGTAAGCGGTACATAGTTCTTCCCTCATCACCTCCACAGTCTCCATCCTCTCCTCCGTAGGATCAGCATAGAATTGGTCCTTGGCAGCTTTCAGGTGTTCTCTGGCTGCACACACTTTTAGGTCTGCAGAGCTGACGAGCTTCCTTTTGTTCATTCTCCTCTGCACCAGCGTCTCACTTGCTTCCGCCACTGCATTGGTGAAGTGCCCGTACCTCCTCTTCACACTCTCATCAGCCCATCCAATCTATCTCTCCTCTGTCTCTCCACCCAGAGCACTGAACCTGTTCCTCACTTCCACTGTGAAGTTCTTTTGTAGCTTATCATCTTCCTTGAAAGCTTCCCAGATTGCTCTCCGGGGTTGAGCCTTGCTCTTTCTTAAGCTCACCCGGACTTCACTCATAACAAGGAAAGCCTTTGATTCTGTGGACCGTCACTGCCTAATGAAGATCTTACAGGCTTATGGAATCCCCAAGAAGATAGTGGACCTGATATCACTACTCTACACCAACACCAAAGCCCAAGTCATTACACCTGATGCGATGACAGAGTTCTTTGAGATACTGGCTGGAGTGCTCCAGGGAGATACATTGGCTCGCTACCTTTTTATCATCGTCGAGGACTATTGTATGCGCCTTGCACTGGAGAAAAACCAGGACTCTAGCTTTACTGTAGCACCGGCTCAGAGCAGAGGAGTTAAGGCGAAAAAGATATCGCATGCTGAATTTGCCGACGACATAGTTTTGGTGACAAATACAGTGATGGAGGCAGAGGTTTTGATGCAGGAGGTTCAGATTGTGTCGATGAGTGTGGGGCTGAGAATGAATGAGACTAAAACAAAATATATGGTAGAGAATGTTGAGAAGCCAGAGGGGATGACTAATGTAGAGGGGAAGCCGCTAGAATTGGTTGAGGGCTTACTGTATTTGGGAGCAAAGATTGGGAATACGGAATATGATGTGGTTGAGAGGAAGGGAAAATCCTGGGCGGCGTGCCACAGCTTGAGATCGGTGTAGAAGTCGAACCTTCGTAAAGACCTGAAAATCCGCCTCTTCATTGCTGTAGTGGAGTTTGTGCTGTTGTACCGTTCTGAGACTTGGATACTGACCAAGAAACTCACTCAGATGGTGGATGGCTGCTACACGAGAATGCTGAGGATGGCTCTGAACAACTCAGAGTTATATGGGAGCCTCCCAAAAGTCAGCTCAAAAGTGACACAGAGGGGACTGAGGTTAGCTGGACATGCTCACTGACATCCAAAGTTGACATTGCACTCAGTGAGAACCCATACATGGACACACTGGAAGAGGAAGACCAAGGTTAACGTATGTTGATGCCCTAAGGACAGACACTGGTCTGTTGGAGACATGGCAGCGATAATGAGGGACAGAGACCGCTGGAGAGAACTCGTCCATGGATATCGGGAATTTTACCCACCCTAGAAATATATATAGTGAAAAGCTCTACTCCTCGAGACTGAGGTGAACCTAGACATCGAGTGCTCACCCGGGTGAACCCACAGTAACTCCAACTTACACTCCCTGGATATATATATATATATATATATATATATATATATATATATATATATATATATATTATTCAAAATATTAATAAATGAAGACATTTACATAATCAAAATATATGTTTTATTATATATATTTCGAAGGTACTGTGCTGTTTTTTCAGTACGTCCTCGTCAGATAAAATCATGTATTTTATCTGACGAGGACGTACTGAAAAAACAGCACAGTACCTTCGAAATATATATAATAACACATATATTTCTATTATGTGAATGTTTTCATTTATTAATATTTTGAATAATATTATAACTCCAGAAAACTTCTTTGTAGAGTGCTTTTAATCTATTGTAAAACTATATTCATTGAGTAATCAATGAACCATATTAATATTAATCTTTGGTTATATATATATATATATATCATGTTTAATATAGAAATGGCTTCTACAGCAATAGAACTGTTTCATTAAGAAAGCTTTCTCCGAGAAAGCTCTCTTTGAAGATTTCTTTTGTTGTTATTTTGCCTCTCCCTGAGACAGCGTGGTAAAATAACAACAGACTGCCACGATTGTCTTTGATTCAAAAACAAAAACACACCTTTTTCTATCTTGTAATTTTTTTTCTTTGCTGCATTTTTTCTTTTTTTTCATTAAAGCCTCTTGACCATTATTCCTTTGGTATACAACGATTATGCAATTTACACCTGATGATGTCACCGGGTTCATACGCAAACTGGCCAATGAAATGCGCATAGTGTTTGTAGAAATAAATAATTAAAGGAGTTCAACCTGTTCGGCCTCGTGTCATTTTACTTTATAAAATATTTAACTCTGTTCCCGCACCACCAGGATGATTCAATATCAAATATGGATGAGTTGCAGAATGTCGAGTGTTTTCCTTATATTACATCATGATTAACATTACAGAATGACTAATTCTACAATCCTACACAGTTGTATATATATATACAGGCTATTTTTAAGTGTGTTGATGACACATTTCTTGGCTTCAACTTTCCTTGTACTAATTCATTTTTTTAAATATATTTTTCAGATACGTAAGGCTAAACATTAAATTAACTTACCAAACGAAATGACATGAGCTGATATTTGCCTTAAATGCACAACATAGTGATGCAGGGATAGCTTGTGAAAAATACCCGATCACTGAAAGTTACCCAGCCTGCTTCGTTAAAGTTAGAAAGGATCTAGAAGATGTTGACGCGGATCCAACATCAGCAGCCTAGCGCATAACGAATGATAATGTTCTAATACAATCAAAACCGCAGGAAAGTCAATTAGAGCCATCGAAATTGAGCACAAGGTTTCAGAATGAACTATCAGAAGAGTTGTCCATGAAGACATCCGATACAAGCCTTACGTGGTGGAGAGAGGCCATTTTATGAAGGATGTGACAAAGGAAAATCGCTTGGTCCATGCAAAGCGCTTGCTGAAAACATCAAGAAAAGGGAAGACTTTGGTTCTTTTCTGATGGGAAAAACTTTGATTAGTACCAAACTGTATACAGAAAGTACAATAAATGGCTATGCAGATTCGCAAATGAGGTTCCAACAGCCATGCACACCAAATTTCCAACAATACTCAACGCGCCCACATAAGGGAGGAACGACACAAGCATGTATGAGTAACAATCCCCATGACCACGTATTAAAGTAGTCATTAAAGCTAACGCAGGCTTCACTGAAGAGTTATCATAAATATATTGTAAATAATATTTGAAACAACTTCTATCTAAATATAGCATTTCCTTGATCCACTATGTATCCTTTTCTAAATTCATTCAAACATCCCTGCAAAACCTCAGATAATCTCATGTATAAAATTGTATCCGATTTTATAATAGTAAAAATAATTAGTAAATGCTGAAGCACTTCTGTAATTCTGCAATGCTTCTTTTCGGCTCCCAATGAAGGAAACATACCTGCAAAGTAGGAAACCTGGTGATGGAGGAATACTCTTTTCAGTGCCCCACAGCCTTGGAATCTCAGCGATGAATGCACTGAGTTGTTTTCATTATGCAGCTGCATGATTTGCGGGGCCCACAAATTTGCCCCTTTTACTGAACTGATTCACAATTATGTTGGAAGATTTCCTGGTAGCCGTCCTTTGTAACTGTTTGTACTTCTGGTGTACCTTATTGATGGAAAACGTCTCGGTAATCGAGGAAGTATTTAGAATCAGTTCGATTTTACATCAAACCTGTAAAACGTCGTTAAGACCTGAATAAATTGAACATATCATGGTGATGATTAAGCCTTGGTATCCAAGTCAATCACCCACACCCTATCACCAGTTATCTCGCAATTTGGGAACTCGTGGTCGTTCTTGGCAATATCAGGCGGAAAGAAAATGCGATGATTAAGTAGTACAGCCCGCACATACGAACATTCAACTACGAAAACACAACACATGGGGATGATATATTTATTTAACACTTGGTATAGTAGGAATATAGTTTTAAATTTCGGATATCAGCACTTCATGAGAACATACAAGGAGAGATGTCAAATAAATAGAATGATAGACGAGAGAAAGAGAGAAGGAAACGAACAGAAAACATCTTGCGGAAGGAAGTACGTACGTATATATATATATATATATATAAACGGAAAAAATGAAACGAAATTTCATTTCTCACTCTTAGTACGGCTGTTACTTAAATATAAGTATGTATACGTACATACATATATGTATACAGACGTACAGTAGTATGTATATATATATACATACATTCACCCATATATATATGTACGTATGGATTCACCGAACATTTATTATAATGCTCGGTGTGTTCCTTTGTCAGTGTTGAACAAATGAGCAACGATGGTTGCTAGACACTGTACGGCTTAATTCGGGATGTTTGTTTACAAACACACCGAGTATTATAATAAATTTCTGTGTGTGTGTGAGTTCGAATCCCTAAAACTCGAGAACCACCAAGCAGACTGTTTTCAACCTTTACACATGTAATACTTATGTTTTAGGGAGTGTTCTGAGTGTTTCGAATGTTTAATGCCCTAGGGACCACATTAGGCGATTTTACGAATTGTCTCTATAATTCTTAGTCTTTCTCTTTTTAGATAGATACATGCATATAACATCGCGCTCTTATAATATATGTCTGTATGTCTGGCTCTATGCATTACGTCACTTCCCTGGGGATGTCTGTATGTGTCTGTGTGTGTGTGTGAGTTTGAATCCCTAAAACTAGAGAAGTACCCAACCGATATTTTTCAAACTTTACATGTGTATTACTTATGTTTCAGGGAGTGTTATGCAGATAAAAAAAAATTCAACTTTTTGTTCTCCTAGGGCCCGGATTAGGTGAAAAACTGCGTTTTTAGGGTTTTTAGGGGTCTTTTGAGGTGTTACGTCAGACCGATTTCCTTGAAACTGTTACTATGTATTAGTCAGTCTTCTTCATACCGTGAGCAAAGAGAATGTAACTTTTTGATGGCCTAGGGCCCGCATTAGGTGAAAAACTTCATGTTTTCAGCTTTTTATGGCTTTTTGGAGGCGTTACGTCTAGCCGATTTTCCTGAAATTTCAAGGCATATTATGCGCATAAAAAAAAATTCATTTTCTTGATCCCCTAGGGCCCGCATTAGGTGAAAACCTGCATTTTTCCTGCTTCATCGAAGAAAATCTTAAAGATTATCCATCCATTAGAGTATTCGGTTTATTTTCTTTACATATTGTTCAGGCATGCAGTTTTTCCACGATTAGGTCTGTTGGCAGCCCACCTTCCAAAATACCTTATCCCGTGCAACGCCGGGTACCACTGATAATATATGTATATATATATATATATATATATTTCGTTTCTGAATTTGTTTAGCAAGATTCTTTATCTGAAATCGTGTGTTGAAACCGATATTGTTATACTTTGGGAGGGTCATGTTGCCAATAAGAAACACACGCACCAGTTGCTTTCACTTCAATTTAATTTATTATATATTTATAAATTTACAAATTTATAAATTTCTGGTTGGTTGGTTGGTTGGTTCCACAACCAGATAGTTGTTTATATATATATAGTCATAGTTCTTTCGTCACACACTCTGTGACCTCTTCAGTGACTGGGGATTTCTTTCTTCGTTTCTGTGCCTTTCCTTTCTTCTATCCTACGCCATTTTGTTTGTGTGTCACACAAACAAAATGGCGTAGGATAGAAGAAAGGAAAGGCACAGAAACGAAGAAAGAAATCCCCAGTCACTGAAGAGGTCACAGAGTGTGTGACGAAAGAACTATGACTATATATATATAAACAACTATCTGGTTGTGGAACCAACCAACCAACCAACCAGAAATTTATAAATTTGTAAATTTATAAATATATAATAAATTAAATTGAAGTGAAAGCAACTGGTGCGTGTGTTTCTTATTGGCAACATGACCCTCCCAAAGTATAACAATATATATATATATATATATATATATATATATATATATATATATATATATACATACACTACATATATACATATACACACACATATATATATATATATATATATATATATATATATATATATATATATATATATATACGTGTGCATGTGAAGTTTGAAATGACTGTACTAATAATGATCAATTACTTGAACAAGTATTTGAGAAACTCGGGTAAACTACACTTGGAAAGGGAAAAGTGTGGGTAGAGACGCCTGCGAGAAACCGAACCACACATCTTTCGGATATCGGGTAGTGCGATCGGCAACTATTTCCGTTTAGTTAGAAACTGTTAAGCTTGTAGGTAGATGTATAAACAACCGTTGAGATAAGAAGGTTTGAGGGAATTTTAAATTTAAACGCAAATGAGAAAGAAACTCAACCATTCTTTTCACTTCTATGGCAAAGGTTTTAAATAATTTAAAAGATGGAATTAACAATCAATAGCACTTTCATGCCGTGGCTAATGCAGTCGCCCGGCATCTGAAGATGCGATGTTAAAGGCGGCTTTATCTACATGTCTCACTATTCCTATTTTCTCAACTAAAATGTGTAGTGATTGACTATTATTATCATTTGCGGTGGATTGGCAGTAAGGGCGGTGGATTGACCGTATCGGTAGAGGGTCGGACGCTATGCTCTGACGTATAGAGTTACGGCCCTTGCCATTCTGAGTTCAAATCCCGCCGAGGTTAACTTTGCCTTTCATCCTTACGGGATCGATAAAATAAAGTACCAGTAATGCTCTGGGTAATTGCTGGCCTTGTGCCAAACGTAGAAACAATTATCATTTGCGTAGGAATATGCACTTTTCATAATTCAAGTTTTTTCCGCTATTTCCAAAATCATTTGAAGTTAAATGTTTAAGTTTTCTAAGTAGTCTGAAATGATGACCAGCGGATCTTTAGCGATATATGCTGGCTTCGATTCTCAGCCCCCTCCCTCAACATTTCATCCATTTCTTGATAAAGTTTATCCGATTTTCTGAAGTATTATGTTGGAATGGACATATTTCTAATTTCAAATCTTCCTAATGTTTCTCAAGTAACCCTCTGTTTGAACACACACAGATACACAACGACACACCAAATTCCCACATACAGATACAGACACACGCATATATTTATATATATGTATGTATGTACTTATCTCTATAGTTTACTATTCGGTGAATCCGCAAAATCGTTAGAACCTCGGATAGAACGCTTTGGTTATTTGTTCCGGCCCTCTGCACTCCGAATTCAAAACCCATCGAGGTCAACTTTGCCTTTCATCATTTCGAGATTGATAAAAAATATTCCAGTCCAGTAGCGTGTTCGATTATTCCTCTTGCTCATTACCTCTATTACAATTTATCTATCCTTTTGGACGAAATAAGCTACATTTATATCTGGAAAGGAGTGGGTTCGGCCAGCTTTAATATTCACACGAAAAGCCATATGTCATTATGGCGCCCTTCGACTCCGTCAGCTGTTACACATCTATATATATATAATACATGTATAGTTTACACACACAAGCATACACATATCTATCGATGTTAGCAGGAATTGAGTTTAAAATAAATGCATTTGGCAGTAACCTAAAAGACGCGCTTCACATATATTCCGATATTCTTTACACAATCATCATCTTTATATTTCCCTTTAAATACGCGCATACATAATGCCCATCCCCATATATATATATATATATATATATATATGTGTGTGTGTGTGTGTGTGTGTGTGTGTGTGTGTGTGTGTGTGTGTGTGTGTGTGTGTGTGTGTGTCTGTGTGTGTGTGTGTTTGTGTGTGTATGTATAGATGTATATATGTACGTACGTATGTATTTGTATATATATATGGATGTATATATATATATATATGTATATAGATGTATTTATATATACATATACAAGTTTGTGTGTATATATATATATATATATTTTTTTTTTCTTTATATATATATATAATCTCTTTATCGGTTTTTTTGTTTTGTTTTTTCCCATACATACTTTTATATTCCATTAGAAGGAAAATTGGTTTCATCAATTATTGTTGTTCATATATCAACAACGTTTGTTTGATGTTTACATTTTTTGCTCCCTGCTGTCTATAAATTTATGAAAGGAAAATTAGGTAGCTGTTATCATTTCTATATTTTTGTTGATGCTGATAAGAATGCAACTCCTTCAGCTTTTACTTCACAGTTCTTTCCTTTGAATTTATCTATTTAAAGAATGAATATTTTACGCAAACTTTTCTTATTGTCACCATATTCAATTACATCAATATATAAAAATAAGGAAATATGTGTTGTTTATTTTTCAGTTCTTTTTTCTATTCCTTTTTATTAGAGAAATAGACCGTTTCTAATCCACAGGCAAGTTTCTGTCAGTTGAATTTGGAGACGTATCTAGTCAGGATATATGAAAGTGTGTACGTATGCATGCATTTTTGTTTGTATGTAAATATGTGAGGATATGTGTGCGTAAGTAGATATCTGGAAACATGTGTAAACAAGCATGGTTTTCAATCCATATGAGCTTCGCTGAGTTTTGGCTTAACTATTTAAACTCATACATGCTTACATGTCTAAAAATGTGTATACACACTTATTTCAAGGTACATTCTGCAAGATTTCTCGTATATTCATATTTGTAGTCATGACTTTTATAAGTATTTTCAAATTAATTAACTCTTTTATAGTTTTATGAATACTGGATATTGATGATTGACAACGAGGCAGTCCGTTACATATACAAGATCACTAATGGCTTCATGTATGAAACTAATGCTGCATTTCAGCAGTATTATTTGCAGAGCTTTCAGTTGTATATATTCTTGTCACTCGTCTTTAACATTATGGTAACGTTTGTTGGCCAACTGGTTTCCGCTACATTTCTCATATTTCCCCTTCCTAGAATATTTTATCTGGTCTATTATATTAAAGTTTTAGTGATGTTTTAACAGAAATATTCCACTAGTATCGATTCGAATTTCTGGAAATATGCTATACGTATCACTGTAAAATAAGCTTCAGTATAATCATTCTTCTGATGAATACACAACGGTTTTACCATTATAACCTCCCTCATATAGACTAGATACATTCTCAGACATGCGGAGTATGACGTGGGTCATATAGTCGGTAATAGGTCCACAGATTCTACATCAATATTTGCATCTTGGTGTTTCCAAGAATGTTAATCTATTCCATATACCAGGTACTAATTATCATTCCCTGTTCCTGTATTGCAAATACCTCATCAAAGTGCGATTGTTGGTCAGCAATACATTATTTTTGTTATGTATTTTACAATCAATTAGAAACATTCTGAAAAGATAGCTGATCGCGAGCAATGCTACTCGTGAGAAGTATTTCGTTTGATGAACTTTATTAACGATTACTCGTAATCCCTTGGTGAATAATTTCCTAGCAATTCTTCTCAATTCACATAATACTATTTGCCGATTCTACAAATACGTATTACAGGGATGCACCTCGGCACTTGAGATTAGTGGGTATTTTTGTAGGGATAAGGACTCAACTTTCAAAGGCTCTTTGAATTGGCGTTAAAATTGCCCCCTTTTATTTGCTTTAGCTAAAATTGATCGTACCACTCTTGATCTAAAAAATATCTAATTGTGGTAAATATTTTGTACATTTTAGCACTAAATCATCCAGATAACATGTACGGACAATTGTATAGCCAAAATGCTTCATAGTTATTATTACAACAGAGTACACTACATTTGTATTTTATGTAAAAAGGTCTAGGGATCACACTTTCTTTTTATACGCGTGTTACGTATTTACTTATATAAGTGCTGTTACATGATATATTTCCACTCATACGTAGCTACCTACATTGTTTCTTATTAGTTATCAGATATACAAGATCCCACAATAAAATGTGTACGCACTCCAGGAAAAGAAAAAAATTGTATAAATATGTTAATACTAATTTACTAGGGTACATAGAGTCATCGTAATAATTTGACAAAACTTCGAAAGAGGTATTTATATTTATAGAGGCGTTTAAACAATTAAATATCTATACAAGGTTTGTATACATATTTTTGTAGACGCTGTGCAGACAAGCCATTAATAAAGATGTTTCTAGATTGTGTTGCACTTGATTTCTTAGTTTTATAGTCACGCACTAACCTTATCCAAGCCAAACTTCATCCTCTTTAATCCTTAAATATATAAACACCAGATACAATCTCTTTTTATACAATTCATATTCCTGTGATAACGTTTGACTCACCTACAAATAAGCCCTGTTAAAGTTCGTATTACTATCTTCTTTTAGTCATATTCGTACATTTCAGATTTTCTCATCTGAGTAAAAACTAGATTTCTAAACAGCATCACGGAGAAACACGCCTGAATAAATATACAATGTGGATATTGTATTTTAACGGTCACTGCTGGAATTTACTTTCATAATAAATGTGAAGAACAACGCAAGATTTTTTATGGCTTTGAATATGGTTACTGTAATAGAATATCGTAAAAGTCCTCTAACATCAATGGTTGAGGAACCGAATAGAAAGGCTTGTAATTCAACTTATGTTTTTGCATCACGGATATGTCGCTTAAGAGAAGCTCAGTGGACCATGTCTGTCTTCCAAGCTAAGTACTCAGTTGTAATGGCATTTTTAATACACACGCAGACACTCATACATAAAGACACACCGCAACACATACACATCCACTCACACACTCACACATTCACACACATATACACATATATATATATGTGTGTGTGTGTGTGTGTGTCTGTGTGTTTATGTGCGTGTGTGTATATAATATTTACATATCTAAAGTCTTTGGTGACTCGAGAGTCATATACATGTCTATAATCATCAGGCGATAAAAACATTCTATGCATATATGAATAATTCATATGCATTACTATTTTTTGTACAACGTTTTCGACGTGTTTAAATGTCCGTTAAGGAAGTTGACTTGTTACATATTAATGTACCCTCAGTTCATTAGAAAAAAAAATGGACGTAAACGTTTTGGGTTGCCAAATTGTAGGAGTCGTTATTTAACTAAGTCACTGTTATGAAAGTGTCAGTAAGTGCATTGGTATTTAGGTACCGACAGAGATTTCTTGTATGTAAATAAAAGTTTCTATAGAATTATTTAGTGTGAGAAAGGTTTGATAATAATTGTTTCTAATTTTGGCACAAGGCCAGCAATTATCCCAGTGCATTACTTCATCGACCCCGAAAGAATGAAAGGCAGAGTTAACCTCAGTCGGATTTGACCTCAGGCCGTAAAGGGCAGTAACTCTATGCTGCTAAGCATGGCGTCCGTCCCTCTGCCGATACTGTCAACCCACTGCCCTTGGTTTGGTAATAATTGTTTCTACTTTTGGCACAAGGCCAGCAATTACCCAGTGTATTATTGGTACTTTATTTTATCGACTCCCCGTAAGGATGAAAGGCAAAGTTAACCTCTGCGGGATCTGAACTCAGAATGTCAAGGGCCTTAACTCTATGCGCCAAAACATGGTGTCCGACCCTCTACTGCCAATCCAGCAATAATGATGAGAGAAACTGGGTGTTTTTGCTCTTTTTAAATTGTTAGATATTGATCTTTTCAAATGGGTATTATAACTTGTAATAGTTTCACTAGATATTTACCATTACTACACGGTGTCTTTTCTTACTAATGGTGGTGAAGGGTTAGTCGTACATGAAGTTTACCTTCAGTCCACTAGTTTCTCGTGATATATTGTCAAGAATGTGTACTTGAGGACAGGTTGGAGATATATTTTACTACACAAGTCTTGGTAAGTTTTTATTTCTAGGCTATCATAACATAAACATAATTGAGCAGCATCTAATTAAAAAAGACACTCTATTAAAGGGAACAAAGAAGGAAAAAAAAAAGAAAATAAAAGAAAAAGAAAATAGGGATTGAAATGGAGAGAGGGATTACAGCCACTACACCCCAGTCAGAGCGGGGCCACAGCCGGCTCCCGTCGACAAAATGACAAAGGCATTATCGCGGAGAATGTCCAGAGACACCCGAGGAATTCTGAAGTAAGGGGACCAAGGATACAAAAGGTTATTCTATTGAAATAATTCAGCTTGTTTCCTTTTTAAACGACGATAGCTGCCAGAATTATGAACTAATACACCCGAGTTTCTCATTGGAGCTGTTATGTGTATTCTACTAGTTAATTTGTACGTAACATTTAAGTAATTCATCATAAATAACATTGTCTGCATTATTTGGTGTCATGAGACTCTCTCTCTATATATTTCTCTCTTTCTCTTTCACACACACACACACACACACACATATGTCAATATGAATGGACCTGATATTTTTATCTAAAGACATTTTTTTCCAATTCCAACCCGCCCGTCCTTTCAATCTATCTTATTTCCCAATCTTTCTTCTGATGAAGGACTAGCGTCCGAAACGTTAAGACCCACTTTCTGCTATTTCAAGCGTTAACCTAATATATTCCTTCCATATACTGTAGCGATTGTGTTGTTATTTCTGTTTACCTTTTACATATATATATATACACACAAATACATACACACACACACACACACACACACACACACACACACACACACACATATATATATATATATATATATATATATATATATATATATATATATATATATATATATATATATATATACCACATATATTTAGATGTACACATTTCTAATACATGTATGCGTACAACTATGCCGAACCTAAATTTGAATTCTAAATCTAAGTTAAGCTAACTTATAGAGGTTCATATGAAAATGAATGTAATCAGTCCACTTATTCAGGCAAAAGACTTTTTTTTTTTCGCTTGTTTCAAATTCCAGCAGTAAGCAAGGAAAGCATTGTACACATTTTTACCTCGTTGCTAGTTCTACTCATGGGTACAGTACATTATGCTGGATCTTTGGACGTACATAATGTTCAGCAACAGCTAAATATAGCCCTATTCTGGTGGAATGTTCTATCCTCATTAATTAATCAAGTAATTGAAATAGTCAATTCTTTTCTTTTGTAGGTTAAACTACAGTAAAGAGAACATTTGTTGAGCCCTCTAGCTTTAGATCACTTAACAAGTAATCTACTCTATTTTAAATTATTTTACTGTGATTTTCCCTTTGGTCCGTCTGTGCCTTATTCAATATATTTCTATATTTATATTTATAAGTTTCTCTAAATTATATTCAAAGCCCTTTGTTTATTGTGATAACATGTATATTAATGACAAAGTTATCTATATGTATATACACATACATACATATGTGAGTGTATTTGTGTGTTTATGAGTGTGTTTATAAGTGTGTGGGTCTCGATGATTTTGCCTAACATTTCGCGAAATAGTTTTTATCTTTATCATATTAAGAGAGTTATTTGGTTTGGTGCAAACGTTTATATTGTCTTTAGAATACAAGCGAACACATGTCTCAAAGGAAAGCTGGAAATGAATTAAATATGAAAATATAGTATTTCAGTTAACATTTTGTTAAAGCAAGTAAAACACTTAGAATGAAAGAATGGTAAACGATTCTTTCATTCTAACCCATTACTGAAGTTTAAACAACGGAAATTAAATTTAAATATTTAGAAATTACTGAACTCTAACAAATGAATGTAGCTTTTGATCTTTTAATGGATTAATTTGTATCTATTATTTACGTAACATGATAGTTTAACTAGTAGTCGCAAGAAATGGAGCTTTTACAAGTTTTGTTCCGATATATGACGTTAAAGAAATAAATGATGATATATATCTGTAAAATAGTATATGACCTTTATTCTGCTTATTTATTTAACTTCTATTATGTTTCTTTCTGCTTTATATTTCATTTGGTAAATGTTATTTTTGATATATATATATATATATATATATATATATATATATATATATATATATATATGTGTGTGTGTGTGTGTGTGTGTATGTGTGTATTAACGTCGGATTTTAAGGACATTACATTTTGGAAAAGTTAACCAAAACTTTCGTATTTAGGTTTAATATTTTATGGTATACTCTATGTATTTGTGTTTATTATTATTATTATTATTATTATTATTATTATTATTATTATTATTATTATTATTATTATTGCTCTTATTTGTATTCTTTTCTGCTTTAGAAAACATCATGCTGTATGCCGAATATCCATAGACTATTTCTATGACATTTAAGCTATGATTTATGTTTATTTTCTTTCAATATTATATTTTTCCTTTTTTTTCCCCAGACATAACATGAGGGTTTCTGTGTAAGTAGTTCATTTAGACTATATCGATTTTAAAATAACAAACCCTTATGTCGTTTGACATGAAGCAGGTCTTTCTTTTTCGCCTCCTTCATCATTCTATATCGCTTTCAAGCGTTTGCACATGATGTTACAAAAGCTGAACATGAAATATATCTACATGTGTTTGTATGTATATATATATATATATATATATACATATATATATATATATATATATATACATATATATATATACACACACACAAGTACACACATATATATTTATATGCATGCATATGTGTGTATGTGTACCCATGTAGGTGAAAGCGATATCTATTCTATATAGCCGTATAATAGTTTCTTTTTACAGAAGAATATTTTCTTTTAATTTCACCATATAATGTAAATAGTTAGTAGGGTATGGGGACTGTTTAGGGTTACGTTTGCCCTAGTTTTAGAGAAATTGTTTTTAAAAGTAGCAAGTATGTTCTGAACGCAAGAATCATAGAATCCATTTGGCAAATTCCTATACATAATGCCAGACAAAACACAAAAGAATACTGAACATTAAAATCAATGTATACATGAATTGCAATGCTGCTCTCATCACAATACTTTACGTGATGTCTAGTTTTTCTATGGCTTAATAAGAGGAGACATTGTAATTTTACGACAGTTTCAAGAGTCTCCGAATTTGGTTTTAAGGTGGTTGAAAAGTATGCTGTGCCAAATGGTTATATCTGACTGAACATATTAATGTTACCCAAAATTTATTGAGTGCAAGGATTGTATTTCTAAATGGAAGATAAGGTGGAATTTCAAATTTCATTTGAAAACACTTCATCTCCTGGAATCTGCCGAGGTAACAACTTAGTAAACAATGCTGAGCGATCCAACACGAAGCTACGTAGCAGATATATATTTAAAGTTTTTAGATGTATATGATCTAATTTTAGTCACCTCGAGTGCCACTATAAAGCATATAATTGTGTTCCTTGAACAATAAAGTAGTACAATAAGCATGAAATTTAAAGATTAAATCTTATAATGATCTATTCTAATCCAGAGTAATTTCATTCCTGTTGGAGGAACCCCTCCCTGCTTGACCGCTTTCTATTTGGTTTTGGTCAGGTGAGGAGTGTGCTGTTCTTTCTACTCTAATATAGCTATTAAACACTTTGAGCTAAAGAACTTGTTTATCGATATTACAATATTATCAAACATTTCAACTGCTGCGGCAAATATGAAATATAATGGTTTCTTATATAGGCACATGGCCAGCAATTTTCGGGGAGGGAAAAGTCGATTAAATCGACCCCAGTACATTACTAGTACTTTATTTTATCGATCCCGTAAGGATGAAAGGCAAAGTTAACCTCGGCGGTATTTTAACTCAGATCATAAAGGGCCTTAACTCTATGCTGCAAAGAATGGCGTCCGACTCTCAACCGATTCTGCCAATCCACCGCAAATATGAAATATAATGGCGTAATTACAAAACGTTTCAATTTAAATGTTACTGAATGCCATTGAAGCCTTACAATTCCGATGATCTACCTAAAATGTAATACTTGTTTCTACTTTAGGCACAAGGCCAGCAATTACCCAGTGAATTACTGGTACTTTATTTTATCGACACTGTTGGCCTATTGATAAACGCAATTTCAAAAAATTATTAGACATATATCCAGTGAAAGGCTGAAATTATTCAAAAGAAACTAGATATAGAAGACACCTTTCTGATCCGCGGAGCTTAGTGAAGTGACATATAGTCTACGCTCGTACTTAACGTATTTCGTATTATTGAAATTACTATTTATCGACTCGTAAAATGGTAACATAATATTCCCATCGAACGGCGCAAAGAACTATAGAAACATTTAGAATTCTCATGTGACTAATATGTGACAGATATGGCAGAAAACCAGATGAAAGTAAAATATTATATCTTATCAGTTTTGCGAGGGAATAAAGATGTTAGATATATGAAATGAAATAAATTTGCACTCAATATTTTATTAATGGCCTATGAAAATAAATAACAATAAGTTTAGCAATGTTTTACCATTTCAGCAATTATAACATTAATAGAATGTTGGTCTATAATACCTTTGAAATCTCAATTCTTTAAATATCTTAGTAAGCTTCAAAATATTTTAAATTTATATTATATATGGCTATCGTTAAATTTGATATGACATGTTTTAGTCTAGAGATGATCACGATGAAATAGATTGCAGCATTAATTAACAAGTTTCAATAATAATACGTAAGTATTTCAGTGGCGCTTGCTATTGTCAGAAAAGTTTACCAACTAAAGATATTTCTGCCATAGAGGTTCAGCGTTGTTTATAGTATATATAAGAACTCATTTCATTAATGTGCTTAAAGAAAGTCTGCATATTTTAATGGTCTATCGATCGTATAGAGACCTGAGACAGAATCGCCAAAACAGCATAATAAACGCTTTACGTATATCAAAGTTATACAATAAATAGTAGCGCAATGTACTAAATCCGTTGTGAGCTGTGTACACATGCTACTAGACTAATTTTGATAATTAATCAACAGGGATTGGTAATGCAATTACTGATTGGTTGGTGAAATATTTTGAATCTCCAATATATATCCAAAATATGACATCGCGTTAGATAACATAATTACATTTATGTTATGTATATTTATATATAAGAATCAGTTAGATACAACATATTTACAATTCTCCTTGTCCATGGTTTATTGATTTGCTCGCATATACCCTCATTTGTAAGGTTCTATAGAACGATATGTCTGTTGGCAACTGATAAATGCATGGCTAATGACATAATAGAAACCACCAACGCCTGTCCTGGTTTCCGGTGTGCCTTATTCATTTGACATATTTACATGTCGTAAAACAACCTTTTCAAAAATACAAGCAAGAAATTATACATGTCACTATGGCTCCTCTACAATTCCATCAATAGTTACTGGCCCAACTACCCATGGTTTAATATATGTATATCTAACTATACATCCAACTATCTGTTCCCCTCTCCTCCCTATCTGTCTGTCTGTCTCTCATTTCTCTCTCTCTCCCCTCTTTCTCTCTCTCTTTATCTATCTATATATATATAATAATAATAAAATGTGGAGAAGGAGCACACGAGTTAGGATATATATATATGAAAACAGGGAGAAAAAGACGATTATTAGGAAGAAAAATATATTTTATTCACTTTTTTCTGGGTTAGAAAATGATTAAAATAAAATATTTTACTTTGTGTGAAGTGTTAAGGTATTAGTTAATTTATTTAACACATTTTGATCTGCTTATCTTCAAGAACTATGCCTGTAAATAATATTATTTTTTCTTTCACATTGCCCTATTATGTTCTTTTCACTTCATAAACCTTGTTTATAAATAACACTATTCTTTCTTCACATTTCCTTAACATGTTCAACACCACCATAGTACACTAATACATATTATTATCATTTGATAATGCATAAAGATGCTGAAACCGGTAATAGACAATTATGAAATATATAAATAAATAAATGCTATTGTTAATTAATAAATAAATTAACTAATTCCATAATACTTCACACGAAATAAAATATTTTGTTTTAATCATTTTCTAACCCAGAAAAAAGATAAAAAGATAAAGAGGAAGAACAATATTTTTTTTCCTCTTTATCTTTTTTTCTTCCTAATAATCGTCTTTTTCTCCCTGTTTTCATATATATATATATATGCATGTCTGGGTGTGTATGTATACATGTATAATGTATGTATGTACATATACATACACGTATGTATGTATGTATATATATATATATATATATGTATATATATATATATATATATATATATATATATATATATATATATATATATATATATATATATATATACATACATATGTATATCTATCTATATATATATATATATGTGACGTTTGAGGGAGATACCCCACACAAACACATACCCACACAAGTAAGAGAAATGACACAGAAAAAGAAGCTAATTTATAGAACAGTTGACATCACTACCAAAAAACCAACAAGGCTCCCAACAAGCATTATCGAAGCTGCACTAAAAGACATCAAGCCAGACGCGGCATACCTCCAAAGAGTTAAACAGTATGAAAGTGTGTCATTGCTCTTTAATAGCGAAACTCTGGCACACAAACACTCGGTTCACCCAATAAAAACGGATCAACACATCTTCTTACCCACATACATGGAAAGAAGATCCTACAAAATAAAAATAACCAGGAACCCAGCAGAGGTCAAAATATGGTAGATCCTACGCTGCATCCTGAAGAAGGATGAGGACACCCTCCTGTCTGTAGAGAGGACAGACCGGCATAAATGGTTTGGAACCTGCATCGAGGTTCTGGTACAAATGAGGCCAGAGAGAGTTGAGAAAATACCGGACAGGATCGTCTTTGAAGAAGATTTCATCTCCATTTTAGTGGAGGGGAAAAGACCTCAGTGCCATAAGTGTGGGAAAACAACACACTTAAAGGCCTGTTGCCCTCTCTTAAACAAACCGAGGACAAACAAGATGTTATTACCAACACCAAAACCCCAACATAAACACGCCAAACCAAACACAATACAAACACCTGTAACATCCATTCCCACAACACCACAGACCAGAGACAACCACACACACAAAATCCCACTGAAAAACCATCTATTGCTTCTCCCCCTTGTCAAATACTTCCACACACACCTGCACAAACACTCCAGCACACGACATACCCCTCCCATCTACCCTTGATTCAGAAGTCGGGAACCTCTACATCTCCAAGTGAGAATGAACAGGAACCCCCAAAATCCCCAAAACAAAAGAGATACAAAAAAGACCCCAAAACATCTACAGAAAACATGCACACACCCAACCCCACCATAAACACACCGCCACAAACGGCAAACACATCAACGACACAATCACCACCAATACAACCAAACACTTCACCAACAAAACAAACACCCACACCACCACAATCACAAACACCAACCACAAAAAGAAAACTACAAACAGAAACAGTACACATAAAAAACAAAACACACTACACAAACATAAAACAAGAAACAAAGAACTGGTGGAAACTCTCCGAAAGGACCCCGCAATACAAACGGAAGGGAAAACCTTCCCCATCAACGACCCACCTCAAACCTCGAACTTATCAGGGTAACAACCATACAGTATGAAACTTTAAAAGAGAACTTCCCACATGATGTGCCCCACCCCCCTTGCCAAAAGCCCCTTAACCGTATTCTGCTAAAATGAATCCATGCCTCCCCAAACACCGCCAATCTGGACATGGAGATCGAACAACCGGACCTCCTTAACTCTTCTTCACCAACATGGCGACTATACAAGCTGGATGTTTGAATGTACGTGGTCTGGGCATGTCATGGAAACAGGGCCAGCTTTTAAATGATCTCAAGTCACATTGTATAGATGCGATAGCCATCACCGAATCCAAGATTCACGACAAGCAGCAGCTAACCCCTATGTTCGATGATTTTCAGATCTGCGCCTCTCTGTGTCAGCCAGGATGTGGAGGGGAAGTTGCTGTTCTGTTTCGAAAAAACTTGGATTTCAAAATACAGACGATTCACTTGGACCCGGAGGGCAGCCTGGTGCTCCTGGACGTGAATGGTAGTGAAGGTGGAGCTTTCAGACTGGTGGCCGTATATGCCCCGACTGGGACATCGCGACCAGAGTTCTTCAAGCGTCTGGAGCCATTCCTGGGAACGTCTCGCTCCTTATTGTTAGCGGGGGACTGGAATGGCATCTTAGACACACGTTGGGACTATGTAGGAGCTTGTGATAATTGAGGGGGGGGGGGGGGGCGTGTAATAGCCTTAAAAATCTCATCAGCCAATTACAACTGGCTGATCTGATAGGAATCGACTAGACTGCCCAAGTGCACCACTGTGGACGTGGAGCAACTGCACTGGGTCCTCTAGATCGTATTTAGATAGATTTTTAATTAGACAGAAAGATAAGGAAACATTAAGCTGTCCACAAATGCACATGGTTGCCTATTCAGACCACAAATTAGTCACCTGCGTCAACCTTGATAGAACACATAGACAGGGACCCGGATACTGGAAGCTAAACATGTCGCTCCCGGCGCGTAAGGCCTACAGTAAACGGATTAGCAATTTAGTTAAGTGCCAGTTGACGGGGGCGATCGTCAACAACAGGTGGTGGAGCTCTCTCAAGATAGCAATTAGAATAGAATCGAGAGCATTTAGCAAGGAAGTAGCATTATCAAAAAACAAAACTGAAAAGGAACTGGTAGCTAAAATAGAAGAGGCATTTAGGAATGGCAGTATAGCTGACGTGCTAGCGGCGAGAATGGCACTAGACCAGTTCTTCAACGTGAAACACGAAGGTTGTATTGTCAGAAGTAGAACACGTGCTCTAAGAAACGAGGGAGCCAAAGCTGTTAGCTGGACCCGAGTGGCAGAGGCGAAAAGTAGCAACAAATCTACAAATCGGTCTTTGCAAGACAAAGATGGACGCATTATACTTGAATCCAAGCAGATGTACACGGCCTTCCAGCAGCATTTTGCACAACTGTTCAGGAAAAGCGGTACATCGAGCGAGGTGATGGACTTCAGCTTCTACCTCGACGGCGAACCGCGACTCTCGAGCACGGATGCGGAGAGCTGCGAAAGGCCGATCACAGCGAGCGAAATAGAAGATGCCCTAGGCCGCTGCGGGAAACGCAAATCACCAGGTTTAGATGGTCTACCCTATGAGTTTTATATAGGCATGCCAAACTTGTTCTCTGGCGTCCTCGAAGCGGTCTACTGCAACTGGCAGCAGAACGGGAGGATTCCCAGTTCTGTAGGCAGAGGCGTAGTAACGTTAATCAGGAAAGATGAGAACAAGGGGGATGAGATAAGCAATTTCAGGGCCATAAATCTGCTCAACACAGAGTTAAAGATTTTGGCCAAGGTGTTAGCAGCAAGGCTGGCGCTTGTCGTCGAGAACCTGGTAGGTGAAGCCCAAACGTGTGCAATCCCGACCAAGTCTATACACGACAACCTCCACGATATGCGATACATCATAGAGAGGGTAGGGTGTAAACCTGGCTTCGGTGGGGCTCTGATCAATTTAGATCAGTCTAAGGCATTTGATAGGGTCGACCATCAATACTTGGAAGCAGTTCTCAAGGCGGCCGGCTTCGTTCCCGTCTTCAGAGGCTGGATCGCTTCCATGCACACCAGCATCTGCTCGGCAGTCAAGGTGGATGGCTACCTATCAGAGCCATTCCAAATAATGCATTCCATCCGTCAGGGATGCGCTCTCTCCTCCATTCTGTATGTACTGACTCTCGAGCCGTTACTGCGGATGTTGGAGCTGTTGCAGGGCATCCCGATCGAACCAGGACTGCGGAAAGCAGCGTCAGCGTATGCCGACGCCATAACCGTAATGGTGTCGGAAACCTCGGAAATCGGGTTAATCGGCAACCTTTTACAGGAATACGAAACGTTGACAGGAGCAAGACTAAACCCAAACAAGTCTGTCGGTTTTCAACTCGGCACATGGAGAGGCAAACCCATGCCTTCCGACTGTGTCGTTGGACACTGGACGGAAGGAACGGTGAAATTGCTCGGGGTCTGGTTCGGTC
>OZ024742.1:138037160-138074660 GCA_964016885.1 Eledone cirrhosa | reverse complement strand
CTTTACGCGGTCGAAAAATAAAGCACCAGTAATGAACTGAGGTCCATTTAATTGACTGAAACCCCCCCCCCCCCCAAGAAATTGTTGACCTTGTGCCTGAATCAGAAACAATTATTATTATCATTAGCAGTAGTAGTATATAAGTTTGCAAATTGTTTGGATATAATGTTCATAAAGACATCATCCGCAGTCACGGAATGCCTCCTAAAACGTTCTCAATAAATATCAATCATTGCTTCTCACAAAATGTGAGTCGAGGTACAACTGTTGTTAGGTAAAACATAAAGAAACAGAAATATATGTTTCCCACATTGGTCACTTACATCCCAGACATTTTCATCTATCAAGTGGTTTTTAACAGTTTTGTTTATTATCGTAACGATATTTTACAATCGTAAGATCTCTATATTTCTCTTAGTTTTAGGCTTTTATTTATTCATATATATATTTACATGTTAATATTTATATATTTATTTTCTAATGGCATTACAAAGAAAACCACTTAAGATGGAAACGGAGTTAATCGAAAACTACTTATTTTACTGACATATACTTACACAGATATTAAAGAAAGCACAGTATATATGTATGAATGAATTTCTTTATGGATGATGTTATATTTGTGTGTATGTATATATATATATATATATATATATATATATATATATATGTGTGTGTGTATATATGTATGTATATAAGTGTGTGTGTATGTATGTATGTATGTATGTATGTATATGTATATATATATATATATATATATATATATATATATATATATATATATATATATATATATATACGGTTCAAGAGTAAACCCATCTTAAAGAGAGAGATGGAGATAGGAGAGGAGAAGAGAGATTGGTGAATTTGTTAGAAGCCAAAAGCGTAAAGGAATGTGCTCAATGTGCAATATGCAGTGGAAGGCAGATAGATGGCTGACTTCATGCTGAGAGTATGGTGCACAGAGCTGGAAATATTCATTAGTTAAGCAAAGCAAGACCACACATTTCACAAGGAAGACGTTATTTAAAGTCTAATTAGTAAGGTAAATATCCTTAGGTGGCCATTTTGTTACGCATAGGCAGATCTCGCTTTATAAAGCCTCAACAGAAGAATAATGCTTGCCTATAGCAGACAATAGATAGATCCAGGACACCGTCGTGAAATACCAATATATGGAACATTACATTCATGTAACCATTTTTCTTTACTTTACTTTATATTCCTTATTCCATCGTATCTTTATCAATATTTCATTATCTCTTTTGAAGTTCTGAAGAGCCGCTCCATAATTTTTACCTAAGTTTCTTATCTTCACCTGAACCAGATCAATAATGATCTATAATCAATTGATCCAGAAACATTATATGGAGTAGCGAAACAATTATAAACGGACATTATTGTGGATTGGCAGTATTGGTAGAGGGTCGGACGCCATGCTTTGACGTATAGAGTTACGGCCCTTGCCATTCTAAGTTCAAATCCCGCCAAGGTTAACTTTGCCTTTCATCCTTACGGGGTCGATAAAATAAAGTACCAGTAATGCACTGGGTAATGCATTGTGTCTAACGTAGAAACAATTATTATTATTATTATTACTCCTTACATTAAACTATAATTACACACCTTATTCCTTACATTAAGCTGCAACTATGTTGACACTCTTTAAATAACGTCTTCCTTGTGAAATTTGTGGTCCTGGTTTGCTTAACTAATGAATATATATATATATATACATAATAACTAGGAATTGATCAACATATATATAAATAAATATAAACATGAAAAATCACAGGAGATAATTTCTACAAGCGTGTAACCACGCATGGCTAGGAGGTAACAAGTAAATAAAGTTAACTAGAACTTCAAAAATATATACCTTTTAATGATTAATCTTCCCTGTATATATTTCATTAAAGAAATATATTTCACCAATTAATCAGATGGTAAGTCACGGAAAGTGGATATTATTGCATTATCAACAAGGAAGAATAATATCAAGCGATCCATGTTTACACTTCGAGTCAAAATCTTAAACTCGCCGTTACCCCGTGTTGATATTACACATCACAGTGGCTTCGTTTCAGTGGCGTGAATAGGTATTCGACAACTAGAAATAGCAGTCAATTCCCTTCAACAGAGTTAGCTCTACAATTAAGGAGCAGTATTTATATATCTATATCCAAAATTAAGATAGATTAAAAGAATTCAATCAGAATCGAAATTGTGGGTGTCATTCCTTAACGGAATGCGCCATATCGCCCGGAAAATAAGCTCTAGGACTTTGTAGGTACGAGCATTTAATAATAACTAGGAATTGATCAACATATATATAAATAAATATAAACATGAAAAATCACAGGAGATAATTTCTACAATCGTGTAACCACGCATGGCTAGTAGGTAACAAGTAAATAAAGTTAACTAGAACTTCAAAAATATATATCTTTTAATGATTAATCTTCCCTTTTGGATATAGATATATAAATACTGCTCCTTAATTGTAGAGCTAACTCTGTTGAAGGGAATTGACTGCTATTTCTAGTTGTCAAATAGCTATTCACGCCACTGAAACGAAGCCGCTGTGATGTGTAATATCAACACGTGGTAACGGCCAGTTTAAGATTTTGACTCGAAGTGTAAACATGGATCGCTTGATATTATTCTTCCTTGTTGATAATCCAATAATATCCACTTTCCGTTACTTACCATCTGATTAATTGGTGAAATATATTTCTTTAATGAAATATATACAGGGAAGATTAATCATTAAAAGGTATATATTTTTGGAGTGCTAGTTAACTTTATTTACTTGTTACCTACTATTTCGATTCTGATTGAATTCTGTTAATCTATCTTAATTTTGTATATATATATATATATATATATATATATATGGGTTTGTGTTGGTCTTGGTTGTACATAAAGCTAGAGTGAAGGGAGACAGGGTGCATAATCACATACACTCGAGAGGTTAAACTTCCCTGAAGTGAGCCAACATACATTTCCATATGTATATATTAATATGTTATAGATATATACATATTCAGATATATATATATATATGTGTAGGAGGTGAGTTTTATTGTAGTACAATAAAGCAATGCAGATATCGGATAAGTAGCACTCTACAGTTTGTAGGACTGGAGTATAAATAATATATAAGATCAAAACATGGAACTCTTTTAACCATATTTTGATCTTATATTATATATATATATATATAAGGGATTAAAAAATATCGTTATAGGTAATCCAGTTAGAGGTTGTGAATACTTCTTATTATGGATAGTTTTAGCGTTTGGTGTTTGTTTGACTCAAAAAGAGGTTAACGTACATGACGAGGTTATGATTTCACTAGTATTCCTATGTAAGTTTATCTTGGAATAATGTAATTGAAAAAGTGACGAATAACATGGTCAACAGTATAAAAAAAGGGGATTTATTTACAGTCTAACAATTGTTTTTCGGATTGAGTTGTCTAAAAATTGCTGAACACTAGAAGCAGTGTCTCTCAATTTCAAATACGATGTGAGCTCAATGAGATCATGAGAAACTGATGATCTGATTGAGCTACATCGTATTTGAAATTGAAAGGCACTGCTTCTGTGTTCAGCAATTTTTAGACAACTTAATCAGAGAAACAATTGTTAGACTGTAAATAAATCCCCTTTTTTGTACTGTTGATCATGTTATTCTTCACTTTTTCAATTTTATATATATATATATATACATACATATAAATCTCTCTCTCTCTCTCTCTCTCTCTATATATATATATATATATATATATATATATATATATATGGCAATATATATATATATATATGGCAATATATATATATATATATATATGGCTATATATATATATATATATATATATATATATATATATATATATATATATATATATATATATATAGGAACAAGTAGGACTCCGACGGCTGAGCTCAAGCCGTTTCGACGGCTAATTCTGATATATATATATATATATATATATATATATATACATACATACATATATATCTGGCAATATATATATTATATATATATATATAATATTTTTCTTGTACAAATTCTATATAATGGAATCTCGTATAGCAAAAATACTTAAATATAAGTAAGTTAAAGAATCATATGTCGTTTTCTATTTAAACATTTTCTGGAAATCTCATAATCAAATTTGAGGATCATTTAAAAAATTAAAACACACGAAAAGTAATTTTAAAACAAATTCATTTTAAATATAAAGAATGCAATGATTGTGCAATATACACAAAAATGAATGAACTGAAAGAAAGTTTGCTTTCAATTTATGTTTTATTCTTCATTACATCAGTTTTCTCTTACTTAATTCTTTTTCTTAACCTAAATGTGTGAACATATTGAACAATCACCAAATTATCAAGAACCCAATAAACACTAACAGCACAATCACCCACCATAAAATAAAGCTAACTGAATATAAAAGCTATCCAAATATTACACTAATACCACCACGTATATAATTTGTGTGAACGAGTCTAAGTCAACTTTCGTTGCGTACGTATTGATTTTCTGTCTTTCTCTTTATATGCTAATCGCTCGTTGGCATAATTTCTGTTATTATAAGCATTGAATATCTAGGGATACATCAGATATATATATATATATATATATATATATATATATATATATATATATATATATATATATATATATATATATATATATATATATATATATATGTAGGAGGTGAGTTTTATTGTAGTACAATAAAGCAATGCAGATATCGGATAAGAAGCACTCTACAGTTTGTAGGACTGGAGTATACATAATATATAAGATCAAAAGATGGTTAAAAGAGTTCCATGTCTTTTATTATGCGCATTTCAAAAACAAATATCATCATGCAATAACATTTGTGTTTTCATCAGATAAAATAGGAAGACATAACATGACGGTTAAAAAACACTTGTGGATAGTGCAGTTTTAAATCTACATATGAAATCATATTTAAAACTGCACTATACACAAGTGTTTTTTAACCTTCATATCATGTCTTCCTATTTTATCTGATGAAAACACAAATGTTATTGCATGATGATATTTGTTTTTGAAATGCGCATAATAAAATAAATGGAACTCTTTTAACCATCTTTTGATCTCATATATTATATATATATATATATAGGAAAAGGTCAGGATTCCGACGGCTGAGCTCCGGCAGTTTCGACAGCTAGGACCGAACTCAGCTCCGACCATGCTGTCGAAATGGCCGGAGCTCAGCCGTCGGGGTCCTGACTCCTTTCCTATTACCCACTCTACTACCCTAAGTATCGAGTATTCTGGTGCGTTATCGTCCACCTGCTTCCTTACAACACTTTTCTTTGTTTTTTGCTATTTATATATATATATATATATATATATATATATATATGTAATAAACAACATAAGGCAATTATTCCATTTACCAGTGGTTTCTTAAAAGCAAAAGATTTTGCTTTCAATCCTCAGAATGAAAAAATCCTGGTCTGTTTATTGAATTTGGATTTTAAACAACTTTTCCGACGGAATTACTTCATTTATATATATATATATATATATATATATATATATATATATATATATATATAAAGAGACGATGCACTCTTCACTGTAGTGGACCACAGCACCACAATGGTCGAAAATATGAAGAGGAGAATTAGGCACTTCTTTAGCAAAGTAGGACTTAAAGTAGAGATGCAACCCAATAGAAAAGTAGTGAATTTCTTGGACACCACCCTCAACCTCAACACCAAGCTACACCACCCATATCATAAACCCAATGAGAAGTTGGTGTATATCAACGCTGTGTCCAACCACCCTAGATCTATAGTTAAGGCCGTAGTTAAGAGTGTCTCTGACAGGATCTCTGACTTGTCAGCCAATAAAGAATTCTTCAATAGTAATGCTCATTACTATAACTCAGCGCTAGCTAAGGCGTCCCACAGCCATAGGATCAGCTATAACCCTAAGGGACATGATCGAGATGACCCAAGGTTACCCCGGACCGATACCCTCAGGGGCATGAGTCGCCCACTTAATACCTCGGTGACCAGTAGTAACACTCCCAGACCCTATCCGTGACCACCCCCGGTAGAAGGTCCCGCATACCCCACCGGTCTAATATCTACAACGCTGAAGACCACTGTGCTGCGGAGAATAGGCACCCCTGCACCGGCCCCACCACCCGCCGAACCCTAATTGAGCAGGGAGACCGCACCGCACAGGTTTATAGCCCCACGGTGGGCCCATATAACCCTCATGATAGTGACCGCTCCGCACACCTGAGTGACACCAACCGAGCTCGACTTGAGCTGTGCACAACCCCGCGATGGGCCACGGCGGACACCCAACAACCCCGCAAGAATAGGACCAGGAATGTCACATGGTATAACCCTCCGTACTCGGTGGGTCTACGTACCAGCCTGGCTAGAACAATCTTTAGAGTACTGGATAAATGTTTCCCTAGGGCCCACAAGTACCATAAAATATTCAACAGGCACACGGTGAAACTTTCCTACTCAACCACACGCTCCGTAGCTCAGCACATAGTCGGCATAAATAGGAATAGGCTCACTGCCTCTAATACCACCGTAAACCCCGGAGCCACCCAACTGAACCAGCACGCGGGGACACCAAACCCCGAACAGGCCTAACTAGCACCGGAACCCAACGACCCTGTGCTGATTGCGGCGGCTACCCAGCCAACCCCGAGTGATGGTAACCACGCGGTACATGTGCTGGGGCTTAAGAAGTCATGTAATTGCAGAGAGCCATCACTATGCCCCCTTAGTAATGAATGCATGACGAAAAACGTAGTCTACAGGTGCAAGGTCACAACCCCTAACTCGGAGCACCATTACATAGGATCCACAGCGACTAGCTTCAAAGATAGGTGGTATAACCATCGCCATTCCTTTAAGAGAATAGAAAAGGGGAAATGTACGGCCCTTTCTGAATTGATCTGGAAGCTCAAACTTGAAAATACCCCGCACTCTCCGGTCTGGTCCGTGATTAGAAAGGTTCCCCCAGACAGAGGCGGGTCTGGTATTTGCAACCTCTGTCTTAGTGAGACACTCGAGATACTTCATGGCGGAACCAAGCTATTAAACTGAAAGGCCGACTTATTCGGCGCCTGCAGACACCTAAGGACGGGAACTTTCCTCAAGCTATATGGATAAACACCGGTTAACGCCTCCCACAACGCCCCCCCCCACACCTGTAGGTCTCCTACACCCCTAACCAATGACCAATGGACAACAACAACCACCCATAGCTAGTGGTCCATATGGTGGATGGTCTATCGGATCCTCTACTGTTTGGAGACAACAAAACCACATTTATTGAACCTGACGAATCCCCCCCCCCCCCCCGAGAGCGGCCCACCCAGGAAGAACAATTATCCCAAGGTACTAACCCTATACGCATGAATGAGTGCCCGCAACCGTGCATTGTGTGTGTATACTGGGACTGCCTGAATATACACACTCATGTGAACGCAACGAAATACTAATACCCCAGGTTGGATTTGAAAAATGTTCGAGTGTATGCTTAAGAGTATATTTGTATATGCTCTCTTGTATGAGTGCACATGTGTATATAGACATACACGCGCATCCAGAAGTATAAAAGTGTGGGTGGGTATATATGTCTGTACTAAGGGATTCGCCTAAGCTCCAAAGCCCCCAAGCTATTGCTGTGAAGATATATATCACACTCTACTTTTGTCTAGTCAAAACAATAACTTTTCCAAACACCCACTTTACTTTTCTTTAAAAATAAGACCCACCTAGTTTTATGTCTGCCTTATACTTGGATTTGGGGGCCTCTGTTGTATATATATATGCACTTGTGCGTACATATATATATACACACACAACTAAATGGATTTGTGTGTAGATGTGTGTGTGTGTCTGAAGGGGTAGGTGTGAGTGTATGTACAAGTCAACCAACATAAGTCTTTTTATTTCTAAAATTTCTAAACTTTCTAAGTATTTGACTCTAATCACTATTTTCAGTATTACCACCCCACATTAATTCCTCAATTTGTATGTGTGGACGTGTGTGTCTGTGGAGGTGGGTGTGAGTGTATGTGCAAGTCAACCTATATAAGTCTTTCTATTTGTAAATTTTCTAGTATTCAACTCTAACCATAATTTTCAGCAGTACCACTCCACATAAATTCCTCAATTTAAGATTTAAGAATGACCTGTAGTATCTATTTCATACTATTAACCTCAATGGAATATATATCTGACCAGGAATGATTTTTGTGAAAATCAGTCATATGGAACTATTGTCATCTTGCCTGACGCTTTGAACTTTACAACACCACCTGCCTCTTTGAGGTCAAATACCAACCCTACTAGGATCTTCAAACTGACCAATGAGAATTAAGACTATTCCTGCTGACAACATTAAATTATTCCTAACAAGCTCATATGTCCCAAGGCTCTGATACCATCAACACCATAAACACAGAGCTGGCATATCTAAAAACTGACTAACTGCCTGATGAGGTCATAGCCATTCAATGGCTATCATCGAAATATATATAGCAGTAAATAAAGGATTATGAGTTCATGCAATTGACTTATGTTTCGTCACTATATATATATATATATATATATATATATATATTGTTATACTTGGGGAGGGTCATATTGTTGTAATAATATTTCCAGAATTAATAACAGAACACTGTTTGGTTGGTTTTCGCTTCTGCATCTTTTACATCAGTTATTTCATTCGGTCCTCAATGTTTACCATTGACGGACCAAAGGAAAAAAAATACAGATATAATATATATATATAAACACATATATATAGTCTAACAGAGTTCTTTCGTTGCACATCTGCAACATCGTCAGTGGTGCTATTATGATCCTCCTGTTGTATTGTATATTTACGCCATCTTTATTTGTGTGTTTATGAGTGTGTTTTTTTTTATTAATTCTGGCAATATTATTACAACAATAGACCCTCCCGAAGTATAAAAATATTTGTTTCGACACACGATTTCATATCGAAAACCTCGCAAAACAATATATATACACACACACACACACACATACATATATATATATATATATATTTTTTTTTTTAAGTCGTTTGGAAGCCTCGACAATGCAGATGGGTAAGTCTCCGGGTAACAAGATCCGGTGGTGGAGAGAGAGATCTAAGTGGGTGTACGTTGAGATGCGTGGCGTGTAGAAGACTGTAGGAAAGAGCGTAAAGGATAAACATAAAAATAATAACACGAGATAGAGTTACCTTGGGAGAGATTTAATTGTCGTCCCTATATATTTCGGATTAACATCCATCAACTGGGTTTTTTTCGGGGGGGGGGGGTAGAAAGGTTGTCTGTCGGAAAGGTGCGAAACGTGTCCTCCGCTGTTCGTTGTATATATATATATATATATTTAGTAATTCATGTCTAACCTTATTGCAATGATATCTGTGTTGGGTATGTGCCCCAGGTTAATGTTAACACCTTCTAGAGAGTTATTTGTGTCACACAAACGATTGACACGGTGTTATTTAATAGGCGAGCAAATATTGTTCATGTACAATTTTCTTTTTCTTCAGCACAAATCTCGATTAGTACAAGCTTGAAACATTGTACTGGCATGCTAGAATGCTCATTACTGTCACAGAATTGCCGACTTCTTATGATGTTTGCTTAATAACTATTAGATCTCGGATTCGATCCCACTAAATAGGATTTGTGTGTTAGTGACGTTTACCCTACTCTCGCATCGACCCATTCCTTGTGAGTGAAATTAGGTAGACGGAAATTGTTTGGAATAATGTAAAATGAACTGTAATTTCATCTCACTGGACCGGCTTTTGCGCCTCAGTGTGTTATAGTGAATCTACTCGGGAATTACGTTTATGTTAAATGTGAACTCGGAATACCCAGCAAGCAATGAGTCTTCTGTGATTCTGAGAAAGAAAAATGAAATAGTTCATCGGATACATTAATCTACCTAAATGCTACATCGTAGGCATTCAATACCTGTAAACATGCCACAGTCCCCACCGGAATGAGATGAGTTAAACCCCCGCAGACTGGGGGTAATTTGATGCAGACTTTTTGATTATCCTTTTTTGTTTCTCTATATTATACTTATATTCATTTACCATATATTTTCGTCTTACCATTATCAAATTAGAATCGTTATTTATTCATACAGTTTTCCAAAACAACTGTACATTCAGTTTAAAATTAAGTAATTTTCATTTAATAACTCTAATTTACTTTCACAATACGTGATTATTTATTATTTAGTACTGTATTTTATATCAATATTTTACTAAATTATATGAAATCATATTGATCAACCGTTAATCTTGGTTTAATGTTTTGAATATGATACAGCATGACCGCTTAATAAATCTAACCCCTTTAATTGTTTCACAAGATGTGTCCCGTGACTGCTGGCGTAGTCATACCTGAGCCTGTTGGAAACTGGTAGTTCTGGAGCATTTTTCGACATGGTACGGCCCATCCCCTCTCCAGGTCTGAATACAGCAGATTTCTTCCAGAAAAAGACATAAATTGAGAGAATCGAAATAAGAAAATGATACAGAGAAAAATCAACCGCAGTACTAGACTGGTATTTCTCTTTTTATTTTATCGAACTTCAATGGATGAAATGCAAACTTCACCTCGCCGGGAAATGAGCTCAGAGAACAGAGAGCAGAAACGAATACCGCAAGTGATTCTACGTGACGCTCTAACGACTCTGCCAATTTGCCGCATTTACCAGACACATTCTTAGCTTTAACCGTTTTTTTTTTCACAATTTATGATTTCAGATTGATTACACCACTTAATTTCTTTTTTTTTTATAAACATGCTTTAACCAGAATTCTCAGGTGACTAACGTAAGGAAGGGTTTTGCACCGAGAACAATGCTGTTTATGGATGATATATATATCTATCTATCTATATATATATATATATATATATATATATATATTGTTATATTTGGGGAGGGTCATATTGTTATAATATTTCCAGAAATAATAATAAAACACACTCACTCTTTGGTTTGGATTGGTTTTCACTTCTGTATCTTTTATATCTTCATAGTTAATTTATCTGGCAATCAATGTTTATCATTGATTGACCAACGGTTAAAAATACAGATATAAACATATATAGATAGAGAGTCTATGAAAGTTCTTTCGTCACACACCTGTGACATCAGTTGGAGTGCGGAGGAAGTAACACAGGACTGGTTCGATGCTATTTTAATATGTTGTAAATCTGGTTCTAAAAGTTTATGTGGTAACTCTTGTGGCATATCTTTGTTATCTGTTGTTGGAAATATATTCTCTTGTATTCTATCAGAGTATCTTCACACATACATCGTTATGTCTTTAAGGAAGACACATTATTTCACATTGCTTTTTCTGCCTGGATTTGTAACCGGTCGATAGTACTAACAATGGAAACATTGTTTCCTCGGACCGATTTGACGAGTTGCACTCCACTCGTTAAGAGAATGAAGTCTGGGATGTTGTTGATCGACTATTATTATATTTAACTGTGTGTGTATATTTGTGCATGTGTTTGATTACATACATGTGTGCATGTGTTTGTGTCCCTGCATACGGGTTATAGAATATTTATTGATTAGCTTCCTTTCTGCTCCATAGAGTAGTGCATGGGAAACACATTTTTAAACTTATAATTTAATTTATAATAAATTGGAGAGAAAGCAACTGGTGTGTTAGTTTCTTATTGGCAACATGACCCTCCCAAAGTATAACAATATCGGTTTCAACACACGTTTTCAGATAAAGAATCTTGCTATACAAATTCAGAAACGATATATATATATATATATATAACGAAGGAAATGTGGTAAGGAACCAGGTGGACCATAACGCACCAAAGTACTCAATACTTGAGGTAGTAGAGTGGGTAATAGGAACCAGTAAGACCCCGACAGCTGAGCTCAAGCCGTTTCGACGGATTGAATGAGATATGGCTTCTATTTAGAACATACCAAGGAAACTCGTAGAAAGTGCTTAGCTGTGTGTGTGTGTGTGTGTGTGTGTGTGTGTGTGTGTGTGTGTGTGTGTGTGTGTGTGTGTGTGTGTGTGTGTGTGTGTGTGCGTGCGTGTGTGTGTGTGTGTGTGTGTGTGTGTGTGTGTGTGTGTGTGTGTGTGTGTGTGTGTGTGTGTGTGTGTGTGTGTGTGTGCATATGTATGCATGTTTGCTTGAACTTAAATATACAACATATTTTTTCCTTATTTTTGTATCGGATGCAGTTACGGAAAGAAGGTTTATGCATGTGTATTTACGTTTAACAATTGAAATGCTTCACTCCTGCCTTGAATTATATATGTATAATATATTCGTGGGTAGTTTTTCACGCGGTATTTATATGTGTAAACGTTTGGTTGGGTTTTTCCCCTTGTGTACAGTTTAAGGCCGGATGCATTTGTTGTCAGTACGAATACTGTTTATGCAGCTATCATCTTAAAGCATTTCGGATAAGTGAAAATATGCTTGGTTATTAGAGTTGGGTTATGCAAAGGAGCAAATGTCTACTTTCTGTTCGGGCGTTAGTGTATAATACCGTTTCATTCTGGAGTATTCTAGCCTATTTCCTAGATGCTATCATCTAACGTGGTCACCCACACTTTTACACTGCAGCTACCTATGAAATATTTGCTAGGGGTTTGAAGAGTCATGTCAACTAGGGTGGTTTTGGTCACCCGACCAGCTCTCCCGGCTTGGTCTGAGGTGAAGCATTCTGTTTCCAAGAATATTTTGTGTAAATATCTTATAATAGATTGATAAGATTATTCACGCGATGTTCAGTTTAAATGATACAGAGACGGTTGTTATTTGAAAATGCAATCGAATTCGGAAATAGATGCCGGTTTTTCATGGTGCATTATGTCTTTCAAAATATATTTATTAAAACTAAAACTTACCGTTACATAGAATATAATTCGGGTTTGAATCAGGAATACTGGTATTAGAGGGGGGAAAAAGTCAGGAAAAATTGTGGAGGTTGTCGTCACCGAGAGTGACGAATTCAGAGAGGGGTCAAGACACATATATGTATGTGTTTGAGATAAAACGAGAAATGTTTATACGATAATTGGTGGATTTTAGTGAGTATTAGAGGATGGAATTTAATTTATGAATGAGAGAATATGAGATTTTGTATCAGAACATCTTGACATTTTTGTAGCTGATATAGAGTTGGAATAGTTGAATAGTAAGGAATGCGCAATCTCTCTCTCTCTCTCTCTCTCTCTCTCTCTCTCTCTCTCTCTCTCTCTCTCTCTCTCTCTCTCTCTTTCTCTCTCTCTATCTCTCTCTATCTCTCTCCCTCTCTCTCTCTATATATATATATATATATTCCTGTATTTATATGCGCAGGTATTATGTTCTGATCGATGTTTGAATATAGAGATGTTCAGTAGACAAAGGTTGAAAAATATGTGTCCCAGAGAGGATAAGATTAGTTGTTTGAGAGTTAGAAGATGATAGATTGGGACCGGCGAGAAGGGGCATTGATGGATGTTCGTAAAATCAGTTATGATTAACGGCCGCTTCGAACAGTCCGTGTCCTGAGTCGCTGTTAATAGCTAAGGATGTGTTCAACAAAATCATGTGCTCGTTGTGGCACCAGTTTAAAAAAGGAGGGGGTGTAGCAGTAGCAGCAGCAGCAGCAGCAGTAGTAGTAGTAGTAGTAGTAGTAGTAGTAGTAGTAGTAGCAGTTGAAGTGGTAGCAGCATCAGCAGTAGCAGCAGCAGTAGTAGTAGTAGTAGTAGTAGTAGTAGTAGTAGTAGTAGTAGTAGTAGTAGTAGTAGTAGTAGTAGTAGTAGCATCAGCATCAGCAGCAGCAGTAGTAGTAGTAGCAGCAGTAGTAGTAGTAGTAGTAGTAGTAGTAGTAGTAGTAGTAGTAGTAGTAGTAGTAGTAGTAGTTGCAGTGGTAGCAGCAGCAGCAGCAGCAGTAGTAGTAGTAGTAGTAGTAGTAGTAGTAGTAGTAGCAGCAGCAGCAGCAGCAGTAGTAGTAGTAGTAGTAGTAGTAGTAGTAGTAGTAGTAGTAGCAGCAGCAGCAGCAGCAGCAGCAGTAGTAGCAGTAGTAGTAGTAGTAGTAGTAGTAGTAGTAGTAGCAGCAGCAGTAGTAGTAGTAGCAGCAGCAGTAGTAGTAGTAGTAGTAGTAGTAGTAGTAGTAGTAGTAGTAGTAGTAGTAGTAGCAGCAACATCAGTAGCAACAGCAGCAGCAGCACCAACAGCAGCAGCAGTAGTAGTAGTAGCGCTGGTAACAGCAGGAGCAGTTTCGACAGCAACAGTATCAGCAGCAACAGTAGAGGCATCAGTGGTAGCAGCATCTATAATTTGCAGCATGAGAGAATGCAATAACCGATCGGTTATCAAAACGACGTTGCACTGTACAAAATGTCTTTCTTCTTTTGTCTCTACATTTTTCTGTTCATTTATATATGCCTCTATCCGTCTATCAGTCTACAGTTGTGTAGCAATATGGAGTGTATTCATTTCTCCACTTATATTTCCCCTCTTTATATGATGTATTGCCGATATATATCTCACTTTCGTCTCTCCCCATCTATCCATCTATCTATTATCTATCTACCTATCTATCTCTCTATCCATATATCTGTGCATCCATCTATCTATATATCTATTTATCCATCCATCTATCTCTCTATTTATCTATCTATCCGACTACACGACGGTGGACGTGGGCAAACCGCAGCGGGACATCTAGAGCGTATTTAGATAGGTTTTTTATTAGAGAGAAAGACAAGATGATGTTAAGCTGTCCACAAATGCACATGGTTGCCTATTCAGACCACAAACTAGTCATCTGCATAGTCAACCGTGATAGAATACATAGACAAGGACCCGGATACTGGAAGCTGAACGTGTCGCTACCGGCACGTAATGCCTACAGTGAACGGATAAGTAGATTAGTTAAGCAACAATTGACAGGAGCCATCTTCAACAACATATGGTGGTACTTCCTCAAGAGTCGGTAGACTTTAGCAGAGAGTTAGCCTTAGAGAGAAACAAAACTGAAACGGAACTAGTAGCCGAGGTAGAGGAGGCGCTTAGGAGTGGCAACGTAGCTAGAGTGCTAGCAACGAGAACGGCACTGGACCAGTTCCTCGACGCGAAACACGAAGGCTGCGTGGTCAGAAGCAATCCCGTACTCTAGGAAACGAGGGAGCGAAAGCTGTTAGCTGGGCCCGAGTGGCAGAGGCGAAAAGTGGCAACAAGTCCACGATTCGGTCTTTGAAAGACCAAATCGGACGCATGCTACTTGACCTCAAGCGGATGTGCGCGGCCTTTCAGTGGCACTTTGCGCAACTTTTCGGCAGAGTGGCGGTGCGTCGAACGGGGAAATGGACTTCGGTCATACCTCGACGGCCTGCCGCGTCTCTCGAGCATGGACGCCGAGTTCTGCCAAAGACCGATCACAGCCACTGAGAAACGAGACGCTCTGAGCCGCTGTGGGAAACGCAAATCACCCGGTCTACATGGTCTACCTACCCTATCAGTCTTACATAGGCATGTCGGACTTGTTCTCTGGCGTCCTCGATGCCGTCCACTTGTACTGGCAGCAGAACGGGAGAATTCCCAGTTCTGCAGGCAGGGGCGTAGTAACGCTGATCAGGAAAGACGAGATCAAGGGGGATGATCTTAACTTTAGGCCCATAACTCTGCTCAACACAGAGTTAAAGATTTTGGCCAAGGTGTTGGCAAAGAGGTACGCGCTTGTCGTCGAGAACCTGGTAGGGAAAGCGCAATCGTGTGCAATCCCGACCACCACCTCATACGATACATCATAGAGAGGGTGGGGTGTAAACCCGGCTTTGGTGGGGCTCTTATCAATTTAGATCATTCTAAGGCGTTCGATAGCGTCGACCATCGATACTTGGAAGCGGTTCTCAAGGCGGCCGGTTTCGGACCCGTCTTCAGAGGCTGGATCGCCGCAATGCACACCAACATCTGCTCAATGGTCAAGGTGAACGGCTACCTGTCGGAGCCGTTCACAATCACGTGTTCCATCCGACATTGATGCCCTCTCTCCTTCATTCTGTACGTACTGACTCTAGAGCCACTACTGCGGAAGTTGGAGCTGCTGCAGGGCATTCCATTCGAACCGGGACTGCGGAAAGTGGCGTTGGCTTATGCCGACGACGTGACGGTAATGGTGTAGGAAGCCTCCGAAATCGGGCGATCGGCAACTTACTGCAGCAATACAAAAGACCCACAGGAACAAAACTGAACCCGGACAAGTCTTTCGGTTTGCAACTCGGAACGGAGGGAGGCAAACCGGTGCCGTCCGACGCTGGACGGACGGACCGGTGAAATTGCTCGGCGTCTGCTTCCGTCCGGACCTCTAGGTGGAAAAAAACTGGAACGAGTTCACGGCCAAGGTATTTGCGCTCACCCAGAAATGGGCATAGTGCAAACTATCCTTGAAAGGTCGAGCGGAGGTGGCGAACATTTTCATAGCGTCCGTCATTTACTAACGCTTGACCGTCGTGCCTTGTCCCCGCGAACACCTCGCCAAGATGGAACGCATGTTTTTCCAGTTCTTTTGAAAGTAGCAGGCTCCACTGGTGAGGAGATCTGTCTGCTGTCAGCACCCTTCCAACGCAGGGCTGGGAAAGCCGTGGCTGATGATGCGCAAGCATGCGCTGAGGCTACGGTATCTACAGGTATACCTCATCGACCCCCAACCGATGTGGGCACCGTTTGTGAGACAGGCCTTCCAGTAACTTGTCTCGCTGATGGAGTTGCAGTCCTGGATCAAGCGAAGACGAAGATGGGCGCCTGGCACATTGAATGCGCTCAGGCGCTCACAGTCCTCTGTCAAGCGGGCACGGCAATCAGTGGAGACTCCACTTCGACATTCTATAGAGGGTTAGTACGTCACAAGGAGGACCACGTGCTTGTAGAGACTCTAGGCGTCGAAGACGACAAACTCACCAGTCTGTTTGGTAGGACTTTCCGCCCGGGACCCATGGACAACTTCCATAGGTCCCTGGCCTGGCAGTGCTACCGAGGAGCTCTACCAGTTCGTAACAAGATCTACAGGCACGGACGCCCCGGCAGGGATCCTTCCAAGAGGACGTGTGCAAGATGCGCGCAGGACATTGAAACCGTCCTGCACGCAATTTTCCGAGCGTAACCAGCATGTGGAACTACACGGAACAACTGCTGTCGCGTATGGGACAAATCCAGTTGACTGCCGAGTCCATAGTAAGGATCAAACCGCCAACTTCTTTCAAAAACGAAAGAGACGCGGTTTTCCGCTGTATAGTGGCTATGGTGAAAGAGGTTATATGGTGGTCCAGATTGAGAGGACTGAGGACAGGTGCCTTTCTCTCCGGACAACAACTCATGCCCTTCTTTAGATACCACTTTAGAAGGAGAATCAGAGGGGAGAGAGAGGCACTGCACCCCAATAAATTTACTGAAAGGTGGGTGAATGTGGCGAAAATGGCCCGAGTGATTGGGCCTTCTCTGTATATAAACCTGCAGGTTGAACAAGAGAGCAAAAGGAAGAAAGGAACACCTGCACAACACGCTCCTGTTCTATCGACGGGGTATTAAACAACCGATTTGCGGTGCCTCCTCCCTATTGGGGATTTCGATTGTCAAAATTGTTTGTTTTATATTTTTTTTACACGATTGTATGTAAAATTCCCGGCATGTCTTTGTTTTGTCCCCTTTTCTTGTGCGCCCTTGTGGCTAATAAAGAAATATAACTATTAACTATCTGTCTATCTACCTATCCATCCTATGTAAAATCCCCGCCGTCACGTCTTGTAATGTCCCATTTTTGTACGCCCCTGTGGCAAATAAAGAAAGATATCTATCTAATATCTATCTATCTATCTATATATCTATCTATCTATCTATATACCTCTATCTGTCTATTTCTCCCCCCATCTCTCTATATTTCTGTCGCTTTCTTTCTATATATCTTTTCTTCCCACCTCTCTATCTTCATATGACACTGTTTTTCATTCTGTATCTTTATCAGACTACATATTTATAAGTGTATCTTCATTTTCACTAGAACCAACTGTTTATTTCTCCCTCTCTAACAGTCCTGCCACCATTGATTGCTTTTTCGCTTTTTGTCACTTTTTCACTTTCACTCTCTCAGAATATTTGTATTCATCTTTATAATCTATTCTATCTTCATCTCTAAGTCTATATTTAAATCTATATCGGCCTTACTCACTTACACTCTCTCTCCTTCACTCTCTCTCTCATTCTCTCTCTCTCTCTCTCTCTCTCTCTCTCTCTAGCTCTCTCTCCTTCGCTCTCTCTTTCTTGCTCTTTAACTTTCTCTCTCTCTCTCCCCCTCTCTCTACCTCCCTCTCTCCCTCGCTCGCTTTCTCTCCTTTGCTTTCCCTCTTTCTTGCTCTCTCTTACCCTCTTATACCTCTCCCTCTGGCCGTCTTGTATATCGGTATGTTTGTTTTTACATGATACTAGAGTAAACTATTTCTCTTTTCTCTTCTTTCTTTCCCTATTTTATTTTCTACAACTCCCTTTCTTTCCATATATACATATTTAGCAAACCATCTTTTCCTGTTTCTCTGTAAATGTGTCCGTCTCTTTATGTCTGTATAACCCTGTATTTATATATAGCTATCTATCATATACAAGGTTTCCACCGTCTCCCCTATGTAACAGAGTATCTGAAGCTTTAATAGTGTTTTGTTTTACTCTTGGGACTCCGATACCTATCTTCTCCGTTTTTTTTATTTGTAATTTCTTCTCGCGTTTTCTAACAATATATAAACTATTCGCCTGCTCTCGCTTCCTCATTCTCTCTCTCTCTCTCTCTCTCTCTCTCTCTCTCTCTCTCTCTCTCTCTCTCTCTCTCTCTCTCTCTCTCTCTCTCTCTCTCTCTTTCTCTCTCTCTCTTTCTCTATTTGTCTCTTTCTTCCTCTCCGTCTCTATTTCCTCTTATCGCTCTGTCTCGGTCGTTGTTTCTATATTCATCACTCTCTAAAATTGAACGAGTGTTCAGTATGTCAGCATTTTAAAGTTTAATACAGTGTTAAACAATGTCTTCCTATTGGCACAGATGTTTGTTTGCTTTTTTCTTTAGATATTTAAAATGCTTTAATTTTTATTTTCATATATATTTTCATATATTCTTTCAATCAGACTCACACGCTTTCTTATGAATTCTGTTTCATTCTTTTTCTCTCATGTATTACACGAAACAGGGTGCATCCACGTGATTTCCAAACCTGCAAAAGCAGTCAAAATTCATACAAGTCACATGCTGTCATTTTGCACAAGGGAGCACGCATGGGATAATGAAGTCCTACGCATCCCTAAAAGAAGGAATGCTTTGATGTGAATGCTGACCTGGGGCAAAAAAATAGTAACAATATTATACCAATATTACACCTTTCTCTATTTTTCTTTGAACCACTCACAATCTGTATCTCTAATTCTGTATCTGTTTATCTCCGCATGTTTTTCTACTTTCCTCACTCTATTGTATTCACTCACACTCAAACTAACCAGCACTAGGGCTATTCTTCTGATCTCGTTATTCATGTAACACTTTAACTGTAATATGCTTCTCTTGCTCTGTCTCTCCATCCTTGTTATATCAACTCGTCTTTCTATCTCTCAGACTCTCCTTTCTTTTTTTCGACGTTATTCATTCATACACTAATTTCAAACTACATCTAATCCCCTCTATTTTAATAGATAATTGGTAATAGTATATAGCAGAAATACCAAAAAGAACTTACAGAAGATGTAAAATTTCTTGTTTCTTTAAAGGATAATGACCATGGGATTTGCACCTCTAAGACACAAACCCGAGTACGGTTGTTTTGTGGAAGACCAGCAATCGCTGTTGCGTATCTGTCTCTCCACTCCATGTCACTGGGAAAAGGCAAAGTGCGATACAACTTGTGACGTCGCAACTCATTTCTGTAGCTGAGTGAACTGAAGCAACGTGAAATGTGCTTTGCTCAAGGTCACAACGCACTGCTCAGTCCAGGAATTGAGCCTATACGCTCACGATTGTAAGCTCAACACTCGATATACTAGACATTGTTTCTAAGATGTACAGTTTATTACAATATGTCAGTTATGGGCAAATGCTACAGCCATTTACTAAAAGGATGATTCCACTAATGAACTTCAAGAAACTAAACACATTGGGCGACATCTTTTTATTTCTTCCGTCAGAGAATAAGTTTGATTTATCTTCAAACACCGTATTTAGACGTACTCTATTTATTCAAGTAATGGTTTGTTTTCCAGTTGCTAATTTGAACAGAGGGCCCAACTCCTCCTGTAATTAGATGGTGCATGCATTAAAATTCTTAGGGTTGTACAGAAGACGAACTGGCGTCAATGTATGACAAATGAAAATTCATAGAGAAACTTGCTCAATATAACAACTATAATTGCTCAAAGACGGTTACGATTTGCAGAACATTGCTGGAGAAGTGTGCAGGAAAATATACACAAGCTACTATTGTGGGAACCAACTCATGTGAAACGCAAAGAAGACCTGCTCGGACATTCATCACTCAACTCTCAGATGATACAAACTTCAGTAGGAAGCAGTTGCTTGGGCAATGGAAAATCGTGAATCCGGGAGTAATTTTGTCAGGATTAGTCGACTGGGATCGCAATGATGATGATGTATTTATTTCTGATGAGAAAAACATTTGAATCAAGAAAACTACTCTGTATAACACAAAGCGTAGCCTAATTTCAAATAATCAAATGAGAACAACACAGACCAAAAATGACAAGTGCTATGGTAAAAGAATAGTATTATGAATGCCTTCAAGTATCTTTAGTAAATTAGAGAGGTATACAAAAGAAAGATGGAGATTGCTATGGTAATATAACACAATCTAAAATGTATAACATTGATTATTCATAATTTAATTAAATCATTATATAGCTGCAGTATATTTCGTCGTTATTTTATATATTTCTATATTTTGCTGTTGAATTGCAATATTTTCCGTGTAGTATGCAATGGCTTTCTCTCCTGTTGCTACATCTGTGTTTATTGTAGTATGTTGCAATGATGTTGTTGTTGTATAGCTGTAGGTAAGTTATGATCAAGCAGAACTATGATAATTAATCAGGTGCAAGAATAGGTGCTATCTAAATACATATAATATCATAGATATGCCATACTGCTGCAGATCATTGATATCCAGTCTGGGCGCTCTGACAAGAAAGGTTTTGATTTTGGTTGTTATGAGATCTTTTCCGTGTATACTTTCTGAATATATCTTCTGGCAATGGTCACGGTGAAGGAGAACGTACATCATTCTGTTGGGTGCTACAATCATTAGTATTACTGGGTCTACTTTTAGGCATAATCTTTATAGCTTTATTTTTTGGCTTACAAAAATGTTGCTTTATAGTGTGTAAGTCGTTTTAACTGCGAAAAACCTGAACTTCCACGGATTGTTAAAGTAAGAAGGGTGCAATTTACTGATCAATACCATAGAGCAGACAGTGAGGTAGTATCACCCTTTTATCCTCTGAAAACCGGAGCCTGTCGACCGTAAATCCTCCAAACTGACTTATGCTGATCCCATATCAAGGGACTCTGGTATTGGGCGGGGTAACCTGGGAGTTGCCAGGCAGGACAACAACTACTGACGGGATATTGCGTATTTTATCTCTACTGAGTTCGAAAGATGATAATGATGATATAATTGTTCAATCTAAATGTCATGTTATCCACTGTATTCGTTTCTATTTCCATCAGTTCGGTGTGGTTTGAAGGATATTCAGCTGGTATTTGTGACACATTGAAGTATTCTAGAGAAGCTGTTACAGAGATTATGTTTATTGTTACTGATAGTTGTAACGTTGATGTTGCTCTTGTTGTTCATTTATTTTTATTTTTCATTCAGATCAACATTAAATAGAAAGTCTAGTGTTTTGTTTTATTTGCTACTAAAGTTATGATTTAATATTGACAGTGTCATTCAATATATTTTAGTTGCTCATGCTGCTGATTAGCAGTCATGTCCATTCCAGTTATGACCAACTATTCGGTTACAATATAAAAGAATCATTTTCTAATATGTAAGGCCTTTCTACGTGCTAGAATGTGCTTTGAGGGGGATTTAGCTGGATGGAATATTTCGAAACTACTTTGTTATTTAAGTTATTGTAAAGTTCTAAGACTTATTCTGTGCAAAGGTATATGTTATATATATATATATATATATATATATATATATATATATATATGTGTGTGTGTGTGTGTGTGTGTGTGTGTGTGTGTGTGTGTGTGTGTGTGTGTGTGTGTGTGTGTGTGTGTGTGTGCGTGTAAAAGTTAACAGATATAACAACACAATCCAATCGGTATATATGGAAGGAATATATTAGGTTAACGCTTGAAATAGCAGGAAGAGGGTCTTAACGTTTCGGACGCTATATATATGTAAAGAGGAATCTGATGTAGTTGTAGATGTTAGAGTCTTTTATTAATTGAACAGTTATACATATTTCCATGACGATAGATATCGTGATTTCTTCAGACAGAAAAATTCAGTAAAAGGTAACATTTCCGAGGGAATTATTGGTGGAAAGGAGCGACGATGGGGGGGGGGGGGGACTATATATATAGTAATAATATTAATATTTATACATATGGTTTATATATAATTATAAATATGGAGGGTAGTACAAAGTACTAGCCAGTTACCGGTAAGAGAAATGGCTCAATGTAAATTATCAAATGTACTACAGAGCCGAGATACAAAATATAAAACAAACACATCTTAGTGTAATACATTTAATTGCTAATTTTGTGTGTGTGTCTGTATATAAATATATATATATATATATATATATATATGTGTGTGTGTGTGTGTGTGTGTGTGTGTACATATATATATATAATTTAACCATGCACATGGTTTTTGTTTTTCTTAATTTAGTTTTTACTGTTGTGTTTATGCTTTTGCAAATGAGTTGTTCTTGCAGATGTTGTTGTTCTTTTTTCAAAGGCGTTCCATTCTCGTTGCTGGTATCATATTTGCAGACAATTCATTTATGTAGGAAAATAGTTTCCAATGTATTCATAATCTATTAATGTGTGATTTCAAAGATGCCTGGCTCCTACATTGAGGTCAAGTGCCCAGAAAGAGCCCACACATGGAACATGTCTGACTGTTGTCGTTCCTTTTATTATGGTTGCCGTTCTTGCAACTTTTAGCTAAGTTCTAACATGTAGTATTAGCTGTTGTTTTTCCTGTTGTTTCTACTGCTGTCGTTGTTGTTGTTGCTACAGTCGTTGTGGATTTTATTGCTGCTGTTAACAATGCCCAAAATGTTCTGATGTCAAATTTCTTCGAACAAACTGGTGACGTGCTGAGGAATAGGTTTCGGGTCTTCTCATATGTCTGAGAGAGACACAGTAAATATGAGCGAGGGAGAGAAGGTGAGAGAGAGAGACCGAGAGAGAAATTTAAATAAATTATCAAAACGTCATTATTCCAAAGAGGAGTCCTGTTGAGGAGTCCTTGGAAACGCATTTTATTTTTTTTTATTTTTAAAATTATTTTGGCTTTCTAAGAGCAGATCGAGTAGTCATGAGAAGGCATTACAGCACTGACGGTCCCGCTTTCTTTAAGCATAATGTATCACGTACTGCATTATTCAGTGTATTCTTTTCATTTTTATGCTGCCATATTCTGCTATTTCTAGCAAACTAAGAGGAAAAAAATGACCCTTCAATTTTATTTTCCTTGTAAGTAGTAGTGTTTTATTTATGTTATGATAGTGTTGTGGTAGATGTAGTCGTCGTTGGTGTTAAGGCTGTTGTCGTTATCATTGTTGTCTTCTTTGTACTGCCCTAGGCCTGTTGTGGAAAATCAGATACGTGCTAAAACGTCCTGCTATAATGAATATTCAAATCTCCATGATATTTTGTATTCTTCTCATCGTTAGGTTTGTGAAATATAGAAGCTGCTGCTACTGCAACCATTTGTTTTTCAAACATTCCCGTTACTCTATTCTCCTCTTATTGCAGCAGTACATTTAAAACCAATATGCAAGTACGGCTGCAATTGACCGATGTAGTCCTTAAATGTATTTAAAGCACAGATAGGTGGTATAAGTGGATTAATAAAAAAAATCGATACAGGAAGGGCTAAATAGATATTTAAAACACACGAGAGATAGAGAAAAAGGCAAAAGAAGAAAAAGGTGGATGGAAATGAAGAAAAGGAAATGGTGATGAAAGATGGAAAGAAAAGAAAAAAGCAGCAGGGTAGGAGGGAGAAAACTGTTAGATAAAAGAGAATGAGTGTAGGAAATAGGAAAAAGTATGAAAAAGAGGAAGAAAGTGATGGTGTATATATAAATATATATATATGTGGGGGGGGGGGGTGAGTGTGTGTGTGTAGTGAGAGTGTATATGTGAGTGTGTATATATATATATATATATATATATATATATATATATATATATATATGTATATATATAGTAATAATAATAAATATGAAGACTAAAACCCATATACATATAGATATATGTATGTGTGTGTGGGTGTGTAAGCATATTTGTAAATATGTTTCAAAATTGTGATGAAGGAAATGAACACATGAAAGAAAGCGACAAAAATAGAGTGAGATTGTGTAGGGTGGGTCGGGGTGGTGCGAGAAACAAATGAAAATGTAAACAAAAGGTAAATCAGGAAAATAGGCGTAAATCTGTAATAAAAAAATGTAGACTAAACGTAGGTATGGTGTATATTTATCTGTTTATCATAATTTGCAAGTCGATGATTCTGGTAACCAGTCATCACAGCCATCTTTCTATCTATCTTTCTATCTATCTTTCTATCTATCTATCTATCTATCTATCTATCTATCTATCTATCTATTTATCTGTCTGTCTGCCTGTCTCTGTCAGTTTATCCGTCTTTCTACCTGATTCTCTTTCTCTCTCTCTCTCTCTCTCTCACTGTGTATATAAATATATCTGTGTGTGTGTGTGTGTATATATATATGTGTATGTGTGTGCCTGTATATCTATCTATCTTTCCTTCTATCTATCTATCTATCTATCTACCTATCTATCTATTTATATATCTTTCTATCTACCTATCTATCTATCTATATCCGCCGCTCTATCTATCTATCTATCTATCAATATATTTCCTTAAATATTCCATTATAAAAGCCTTTTTTACTACATCTAATTCAATAAAAATCAATTATGTAATTTTTCCTTCTAAGTGATTTTTCCCATATCCCACACCAATCTACCTACTTATTTAGTTATATTGCAATTATATCTCAGTGGGTATACACACACACACATGCGCGCATACATGCATACATACATACATACATTCCTATATACATATATATATACATATATATATATATACATTCATATATATATATATATATATATATATATATATATATATATACACACATATATATATATATATATATATATATATATATATATATACACACACACACATATATATATATATATATATATATACACACACACACATATATATATATATATATATATATACACACACACACATATATATATATATATATATATATACATGACTTTTTTCTAAAACTGAAATTCCCTGAACATAATGACGTTAATAAAGTGTATAGACAGTCTCTAGAACGTGCGATGACCTTGGACGTAAGATTACTGATAAAAAACACATCCATTACCGTATCGCACATAACGACGGATATATATCATAGGCTTACGCTATATACAAGCTAACATAAACTAGAATCATACGTACATTATATACATACATGCGCAGGTAAACCTGCACTTTTATATATATACATACATTTTCGAATATACACATGCATATATATATATATATATATAAGCAGGCACATCTAAATTGAGGAATGCCTATATGATGAGATAAATAGATACGTTTATATGTACGTAATTAGTAGAACATCAACAAGTATTGTCATAACAAGTATTGTCATTCTAAACTCGGCTTAAATCTATGTACAGGCATTTCCACGAATAAATACACTTTACCACATTAATGACAACGCACTACTATATATATATAAAGGCATAAAATAAAAATGAACGTATAGAATTTCATATATATACAGTTCTCCTACGGTATTCTCGGGGGCTACAATCCTAGAGCAAAACGAAGAGTGAAATCGCGAATATTGGACGTGGTCCATAAAAATGCCTATAAACCTCAAAATATAACGTAATATATAATAAAAGAAGTGGGAGCGTCTTATGCGAAGTGGCGTCCAATAGGCAATATTGTTATTAGTAATGAAGCGTTAAAAAAAAATATATTGCCTCGAAAAAAGCCATAAAAGAATCGCGGAAGATATTTACGACTCCACGAATATGCCATGGTTTCCAAGAAGGATTATTAGTATGGTTCTAAGGAAAATTCCGCGAATAACCGGGACTGCGAATGCCGGGGGTACACTGTATATATATATATATATATATATATATATATATATATATATATATCAATGATAGTAACAGGTACTGCGAATGTTAAATAGGTGTCAATAGATTGCATCCAAATCAAATGATTAATGTACGTGGTTATTGGATATCGTTCTATGTAAATATCTTTTAATCCCTAATGCCCATTTGACAAACATGCAATACCTTTTCATTTATTGGGTTAAGCTAATGAAAAACAATATACTACTGGGAGATTACGACAATATTTCATCGGAAACCTTCCTAACTGCTTGGAATTATATTTTTTCCAACACATTTTATATTTAATTTGTTATAGAAGAATACACCTAAAACTATACAACCCATCAGATATATCATAGTGGAAACGTAACGATACATTAAAAAAACGTTGTTATGTCTCATTACACTTCTCCTTTAACTGGGGTTGTTTGAAAAATCTATGATAGAACAATTCGTATGCTTGGAGTAATAACAGACGCTGGTAATGCAAATTTGTAATGCTTCACCTTCATGAAAATAAATATTAAGAATTTTCTTGAACCAATTAGTCGAAGGACGAGGGGTGAGAGCCATTATAATAATAAGGCCGTGTAGTCTGGTGAAGTCTTAGATGGATAACATTACGATGGAATTTGAGGATTTAGACATTTATGAGAAAACAAAACATTCCAGATAAAGGCGTAAAGTCTGGCCATGTAAGGTTGGATAAAACTTTAGTTTCAAAGATTAGGATGCATTATGAATTAATTGGATAAGGGCGGTGAATTGGCAGTATCGGTAGAGGGTCGGGCGCCATGCTTTGACGCATAGAGTTACGGCCCTTGCCATTCTGAGTTCAAATCCCTCCGATGTTAACTTTCATCCTTTCGGGGTCGATAAAATAAAGTACCAGTAATCTACTGGATAATTGCTGGCCTTGTGCCAAAAGTAGAAACAATTAGGAATTAATTGGATAGAGACGGTTCTGACTGAGATGAAAGAGTGATAAAAAGCTCCTAATGACGTTTGAGAGGGGACGGAATACAGCAAGAAGAAGAAACGTCGAAGCCATCCGCCTCCTTCTATATTAGAATAGATATGTTACATAACAACCTTATTAATTAAGATGTTTCCTGATGCAGTCGTCTTAGCAATTACATGATGAACGTTTCCTGATGCAATCGTCTTAGTAAATGCATCATGAATGCCACATTGTATTCAGAATCTGCCGTATTACATATTTCTGTGGCATTCATGATGCATTTACTAAGACGATTGCATCAGGAAACGTTCATCAGGCAATTGCTAAGACGTCTGCATCAGGAAACATCTTAATTAATAAGGTTGTTATGTAACATATCTATTCTAATATAGAAGGAGGCGGATGGCTTCGACGTTTCTTCTTCTTGCTGTATTCCGTCCCCTCTCAAACGCCATTAGGAGCTTTTTATCACTCTTTCATCTCAGCCAGAAACGTCTCTATCCAATACATATATTCTCTCTATATATAAACAAATAAATAAATAAATATGTATGTATATATATATATATATATATATACATATTTATTTATTTATTTGTTTATATATAGAGAGAATATATGTATATACAGAATGAACCCTTCATTCTTGCTCTTGTGTTGGCAGATGAACAGAACTGCAGACACTAATGTTTCTGGGTATCACCCTTCAACAGTACATCTCACTGTTCACCTACCAAACTGTCAGATCTAGAGAAAATATATGCTATTTTCAAAAATACAGAGTGACTGATCGGCCTGATTTGCATATTAGCAGACTGGCTGCTCGGTCAGATCTGCATATTAGCAGATCCACTGATCAGCCAGATTTGCATATCAGCAGACTGGCCAGTCAGTTTCCTATATACGAGAGATAAATGTCCGGCTTTGCCAAATTCAAATAAAAAAGAACATTTCACTCTACCATAGGATATATTTTCACTAGCTCTGACAGTTTGGCAGGTGAACAGTGAGCTGTACTGATGTTGGGTGATACCCAGAAACATTAGTATCTGCAGTTCTGCTCACATGCCAACACAAGAACAAGAATGACGGGTTCATTCTACTGACATGGCTATAAAATGGGTTGTTTGCATAATTGCAAATGAATCGAACTTTATTATTAATATTCGAAAAACTCAGATTACATTTATTATATATGTTATATATATATATATATATATATAAAAACAAATAACGAAACGAAATTAAATTTCGTTTCGTTTGTAACTCACTTTTGTATGACTGACGCTTAAACAATTAAGTTAAAAATGTACATCCACATATGTATACTGAAATACTAGTATGCATATGAATACACACACGTATACATATGTAGATGTACCGATTTTTTCACTGGTCACTTTACTGTGAGTGTCCAGCTATTCTGTATGTAAACACACAGACAAACCGGTTTTTAGAGTCATACTGGTTTTTGAGAAAAAGCATATAACGATATGTGTTTTTACGATTCTCTAGAAGGGCCGGAAGATAGGTAAATATTGCTGATGAGATGTAACAACATCGAAACTAGTTCAATATTCCTTGTCTGGCTTTCTGGAGAATAGAGGAAAGGTGTTTCCTCAAAAACCAGTATGACTCTAAAAACCGGTTTGTCTGTGTGTTTACATACAGAATAGCTGGACACTCACAGTAAAGTGACCAGTGAAAAAATCGGTACATCTACATATGTATACGTGTGTGTATTCATATGCATACTAGTATTTCAGTATACATATGTGGATGTACATTTTTAACTTAATTGTTTAAGCGTCAGTCATACAAAAGTGAGTTACAAACGAAACGAAATTTAATTTCGTTTCGTTATTTGTTTTTATCGTCTCCGTTGAACCGGTACGTACTCACGCTCTATGCAAATTAGTCTGCCCACTACTAATTTTCATAGAAAAAGCATATAACGATATGTGTTTTTACGATTCTCTAGAAGGGCCGGAAGATAGGTAAATATTGCTGATGAGATGTAACAACATCGAAACTAGTTCAATATTCCTTGTCTGGCTTTCTGGAGAATAGAGGAAAGGTGTTTCCTCAAAAACCTGTATGACTCTAAAAACCGGTTTGTCTGTGTGTTTACATACAGAATAGCTGGACACTCACAGTAAAGTGACCAGTGAAAAAATCGGTACATCTACATATGTATACGTGTGTGTATTCATATGCATACTAGTATTTCAGTATACATATGTGGATGTACATTTTTAACTTAATTGTTTTTATATATATATATATATATAGAGAGAGAGAGAGAGAGAGGGAGAGAGAGAGAGAGAGAGAATATATATATAAATATAAAATATTTATGTTATGGATATATGATTTGAAATTAAAATCTACATTTTAATTTCAAATCTTATATCCATAACATAAATATTTCATCTGATTGAGACAGTTAAAAAGGAGTTTAGTGAACACACCAAGAACCTGATTTGAGTACCACAGTTGAAACTCTTAAAAAACAGGCCAATAAATTAACCAACTGGAAATTACCTTGCCCAGATTGAGTGCAAGGATATTGGATAAACAATATAACACCCTTCCATCCAAAACTGACAGCCATGTTCAATGACTGCTTGGTGTCCGGTGAAGTACCAGAGTGGTTGACAAAAGGTACTACAGTTCTAGTAATGAATGACCGAATCAAGGGTAATGAGGTTAGAAATTATAGGTCTATCACATTTCTGTCCGTAATGTGGAAACTGCTAACAAGCATTGTGTCTGAGGAAATCTACTGTCACCTCCACATAAACAATTTATTGCCGGGCGAACAGAAGTCCAGTAACTTATTGATAAGATAGTAATAACCAAAAGCCTAGATATCTTCAAGCTGACAGACAAAATCACACAGTTATCAAGTAAATGTATGACGTCCTGGGAAACAGAACTAACATCATGTGGAGATAGTTTGTCCCCTTTATTATTTGTCCTTACCCTCATGCCCTTGTCACTCATATTGCGAAACGTGAAAGCAGGATACCAAAGGAAGAGGAGAGCTTACCATCAACCACCTCCTCTTCATGGACGATCTAAATCTCTTTGGTAAAAAGCGCGAAGGAGTTAGATGTACTTGATATATGTATGGAATTTGTTGTTAATAAGTGTGGAGTCCTAGTGATGAAGCGGGGTAAATTGAATAGTAGCGACGGAATCCCGCTTCCAACAAGGGAAAGGATAAAGGAAATCGACACTAAAGAGGGATACACATTCTGGAGGCAGATAAACATCAAGAACAATAAAATGTATGAATTGATAAGATCTGAATACGCAAAGAGAGTAAGGAACATATTAAAATCACATCTAAATAGTAGGAATATCATATGTACCTATAAATTCTCGAGCTGTGTCTATTATTAGGTACTGTACGGGAATTCTGAAATGGAATGTTTCTGAACAAAAAGAAATAGCTAGAAATACTAGGAAGCTAATGACTACCTACATCATGTTCCACAAGAGAAGTGATATTGATAGGCTCTACTTAAGGAGATCTGAAGATGGAAGAGGTCTTATTAGCATAGAGGACTGTGTTCAGATGGAGAAAAGCAGTCTGCACAAATATGTGCCTGGGAGTAGGGAATCAATGCTCAAAGTTTACTGAAGGAGAAGACAATAGACCAGGGGATATCCAAGGAGGAAGTAACAACAAAGAGGAAGAGCAACCTTCATAAAATATCTCTACCTAGCACCTTTTTAAAGACATGGAGCTGGTTAAAAAGAGGAGATCTTAAAAAATCTACAGAAGTAATGCTGATGACTACACATAGCAAGTCCTCAGAAACACCGTTTTGACAGGAAGGAGGCTTGCTCAATCTTTAGGATCTGTAGAGAGAAACAGAGAGAGAAAGGGGAGACTGTGGCTCACATTGTATCCGAACGTAAACATCTAGCCCAGACTCACTATAAAGGCTGGAGGAATTATATAATAGGAAAGGTGATTTACTGGCATTTATGAAATAATTTACCACATTCTGAGAAATAGTATGAGCATAAGCCTGAGTCCTTGATAGAAAATGATCAAGTGAAGGTGCTATGGTATTTCAGGATACAGACGGACAAGAAGTTAGAATATAGTCCTGACCTGGTGGTTTTTTACTAGGAAAACAGATCGTGCCTAATTGTAGATGTAGCCTGCCCCTTTGACACGGGAGTGCAAGAAAAAGAGAAGGAGAAAATTAACCGATACCAGGATTTAAAGTGGGAGTTAAAAAAGGATTTGGGACTGTGATGAGATCAAGGTCGTCTCGATTGTCATAGGAGCACTAGGTACTATCTCAAAGAGTTTTCAAGGATGGTTAAAAGACATTAATCCAGTCCCATTTTATGGAACACTTCAAAAGGCAGGTAGCGGATTGATATTCATTTGAACAAGATCTAGAGATAGAAATAACTCGAAAGTGAAAATGAGAACAAAACAAATCCCTATAATAATAGGTACTGTAGGAATGATGAAAAACACACACAGACAGTTACATAACCAAACCTCAGGACTTACACATATATGCAGCATACAGAAGATAGCACTACTAGGCACTGCACATATATTACGAAAAGTATTATCAATACAATAGAAACAACATCAGCAAAAACTACACTGCTCACAGAGCAAAAACTACACTGCTCAAGGCGCACAGAGCTGTGCTATGTAAAGGAGTAATGATACGCAATAAAAACAATAATGGAAACAACAACAACAACAACAACAGCAACAACAACAACAACAACAGCAACAGCAACAACAACAACAACAACAACGACGACGATGAGGATAATAATAATAGCCGAACCGTATAACAAAATAATATCAAGAAAAATGTGATTATTAATCAGAGAGAGGAACCATGTAATTAGCTATAAAAAAAAAAAAATTTATATAGATTGGCAGAAAGTGGAAAAGATATTTTCATTGATTTTGCAATTCTTTGCATTAATATTTCCGCTATACATTAATGAATCTTCGTAAGTGTTTATGTTCCCGAGGTGATTTTCATTTGGCCGCACTGCAAATATTGTTGTAAACACACCCACGTATCAACGGGTCAAGTTCACATGTCACAATTCTGCAATTATTTCTGGCAACACGTCCAACGACACACAAACATCGAATACAAAACTCTAGTTGTCTCTTCCATTTATATTTGACGACCGATTCGTAATCATTCATGCAAAGCTTCTGATGCGTTAGAATTATATTTATTGTATGTTTCAGGTAATAAGTGTTTGATGGCTGATTTGCTCTCTATTATTTAACCATCAAAAGCACATTTGGACATCTACATATATTACTAAATAATTATTTCTAGAATTGGTAAAAGGCCAGTAGTTTTGGGGAGAGGAAAGTCGATTAAATCGACCCCAGCACGTTACTGGTGTTTTATTTTATTGATCCCCTAAGGATGAGGCAAAGTTAACCTCAGCGGGATTTGAATTTAGACTGTAAAAGACTGTAAATCTATGCTGCAAAGCATGTTGTCCGACTCTCTACCGATACTGCCAATCCACCTCCCTTGTATTGCAAAATAATGAAATAAAAATGGAAATATTTCAGAACATATTTATATGTATATAAGCTTATATTGGTTTAGAAATTATATAACTTGATTAAGACAGTAGTAAAATATTTCGTTATAATTTCAGCATATTCTACTTAAGTGTTTACATTGTCGAATATTTCTTTCATATATTTTTAAATGCACTGTTAATTCGAGCAAATACATCCCTCAGCAAAGACACCATCATTCACTATAGGTGACAAAATATGAGCTTTGTAGTGAAAACAAACGAAATTAGGCAATTCCAGAGAGAAATATAAGGAATTGTCAACTGTAAGAGGTATAAACACCTAGTAAAGAAGAAGAAAAAGACACATGAAATCAAATCCGTGTCACATTTCTCGAGTGGACAAAAACCGTAACTGAATCCGAAAAACGCATGGTTCCAAAGAATAAACAATAACTACGCAATCTCATAATTGTCACACAAACACACACACACACACACACACACACACACACACACACACACAAATGTATATATATATATACGAGGGTCAGCTGAAAAGTTCAATGTGGCCAATTGAGATATATTTTTCAAAATATGACCCCCCCCCCCTCCTTACGTTCCACACACTTCTTCCATCGGTGTTGGAGTGTTTGGACCCCATTGGTGAAGAAGCTTTCTTCCTGTTAGTAAAACCCCATCAACATTAGATATGACGTCATTGTCACTGATACTGCTTCCCAGACAAGTGTGTTTTCATTCTGGGGGACAGATGATGGTCAGATGGGACCAAATCAAGAAAAAAGGGAGGCTGAGCAACCAGTAAAAGCCACCTTCACGCAAAGCATCAATTGTAACCAGAAACTTGTGTACTGGAGCATTGACCTGATGAACCAAGATCCTTTTCGTCAGCTGTCTTGTTAACCTTTCGTAACTGCCTCAGCAATCTGGTATAGTGCTTTCCATTGATCATGTAGCACTTTGTAACATATAAACTCAATGCCTTTTGCATCCTCCAAACCTGAGGCCATTACCTTTCCCAGATTTCTTTGGAACAAATGAGGAGTGGTGTTTCCACTGCATGGATTTTCACTTTGTCTCTGGATCAAAGCGAAGGTGATGAACCCATCACTCATCATGGGTTAGGAAACGTTTAAGGGAAATCAGCTAGATCTGCTTGAACCAATATCATCTTTTCCTGTGATGTGATCAGCCAAATTCACTTTTCATCAGCCGTCAGAAGACGTAGCACGCACCGAGTAGAAACCGCTACTACTTATTTTTTATGGCAATGTACCTGAAAAGAAAACAACAAAAACAATCCAGTTATTAATAACAGTTGAAATTAATGCAACAAAATTTCACAGCCCTAACATCATTCCTTCAGCTTAGCTTATGAACTTGTTAGCCCACTCTCGTATACATATATATATATATATATATATATATAAATATATATATATATGTGTGTGTGTGTGCGTGCGTGCGTTTGCGTGTGTGTGTGTGTGTGTGTGTGCATGTGTGTGAATATGAACACCTATGTATGCATGTGTGTAAATATGAGCGTGCGTGCGTGTGTCATATGATTATTTTCAATTATGGAAATTTCATAACATTTCCGAAAGTGTTACTGTTTTCTTCTTTTTTTAACAGCTCATCTATTTTCCACTTTCCTCCTCCCCCATTCTCTCTCTCTCCCTCTCTCTCTCTCTCTATCACGGATCAACACAAATATGGTAGCTGTAATGTAGTAAGTCCTGGCTTACATGTATACTTACACATATGCACACACATATACACACGTGCGTACATTTATAATCACACATATATATATATATATATATATATATATATATATATATATATATATATATATATATATATATATATATATGTGTGTATGTATATCTATATAGTTTTAATATAGAAGAGCTTCTACAGGACTAGAACTGTTTCATACGTGAGAAATCATCAGGAAACTGGCTGTCCAAGTAAGTAGTGGTATTTATATCTTTTCTTTTCTGGTGGTAGGAGAGGGTGGGGATTAGGATGGGTGTAGGTCAACCTAAAGTCCAACCCATCTTCATCGTGGCAGGGCGGTGGAAACGGGTAGTGTCATAGCTATGCCGTCGGGAACTTCGTTTCCTGGTAGGGCCTCCCAAGGCGGATTGGTCTGGCACCCAGCGGTATTAGGGCCGCAACCCGGCAAAAGGGGCTCTGGTGAAAATCCAAGAGGTGTCTATTCCGGTAACCGGCGGCTTCGGGTCGTTTCTGTCCCTGCGTCTGTGGAGAATCTGCGGAAAACAAGACGTGTTTTTCCCCTCGTTCGGGATATACATTTTGGGGGACCGCTTGTGAATTCACTACTCCCATGACACTTCTTCATGAATCCTACAAATACGAACTATGAATACGAATTGCCTTCTCGCTACGAACGCAATGCAAAGCAACAGCGCTCCTGCCGCTATGGCTCTACAGACTACTCCCGCAGTAGTCCCGCTCTTCAGACGAAGGAAGGAATTCAGGGTGGCGTGCTGGAACGACCGAACACTTTGTGACGATGGTGTCCAGGCACTTACAATGAAGGCTCTGCACAGGTACTGCGTTAGTGTCGCTTGCCTTTCAGAAGTTCGACTTCCCGGTGTTGGTCATCTTCCGATCAAAGTTCCTGGCGAGGACATCTCCTACCACTTGTACCATTGTGGCGTGATTGACAACAGTGGCCTTCACGGAGTCGCCGTAGCGCTCAGCCCCGACGCGCAAGCGGCTCTGCTGGCGTGGCAGCCGATCTCACACCAACTCGCCCTGGTTCGATTGAAGGGTCAAATCTCCAACGTCAGCGTAATTCCCGCCTACGCTCGCACACTCAATGCGGACGAGGCGGACAAGATGCAGTTCTATGCCGATCTCCAAACAACCGTGGATGGCGTCCCCTCCAGTGATGTTCTCATTGTCGCTGGGGACTGGAATGCGCGGACGGGGTCGAGATAATACAACACGGCATATTCTAGGACGCTTCGCCCTAGGCGTACGCTGTGACAATGGTGAACGGCTCGTGTCTTTCGCGGATGCCAATCGTCTTATCGTCAACAACACCCGGTTCCAACATCCTCGGCGTCACCTAATCACGTGGCGATCCAATGACGGAAGAACAGCCAATCAGATTGACTACATCCTCATCAGATCTCGGTTGGCCAGCTCAGTGATGGACTCGCGTGCGTATCTTCTGGTACGGGTAGTAAGCATGGGTCAGACCATACTCTTGTTCGAGCAAGCCTTCGTCCGCGGCTGCAGGCGAAACCTCCTCCCCACCACCAGAAAAGGATCGACATCTCGCGACTCAAGCTCGATGCTGGAAATGCTTTCCGGCTAGAGCTGCGAAACATATTCCAAATGCTGAGTAACGAAGTGGAACAGCAACCGGAGCAGGAGTGGAACGCGCTCAAGGCGGCGACGGTTGAGGTGGCCAGAGAGCATGTCGGCTCGACCCGAAGACGCCATCGGGACTGGATCTCCGACGGCACTGTTGAACTCGCGGAGAAGGCGAGAGTGGCCCGACTCGAGGGTGCACCCAATCTTCGAGATCTCCGACGTCGCACATCTCGGGCTATTCGGGCCTATCGCAATGCACACTGGCGCGAATTTGCGGAGCAGACGGAGAGGGCAGCAGCCTGTGGTCTCTCGTGCATGATCTACCAATTGGTGAAGCGGGCCAGCCGAAGCAGTACGGGTATCAGCGAGACGATCTGTGACTGGTACAGGGCGGTCATTACCAATCTTAATGACCGGCTAGTCCGATGGCGGGACCATTTCTCCGAGCTGCTCAACCACCCGCCACCACACACGCCAACCTACGTGCAGCCTTCCGGAGAAGAATACGGGTGCAGCACTGCCGCTCCAACGGTCGAGGAGGTAGGTGGTGTCCTGACACATCTCCGGAACAACAAGGCGCCGGGTGAAGATGGCATTCCAGCTGAGGTCTATAAGGCCGAGCCTGATGTCTTCGCAGCTAGGCTCCATCGAGTCTTCTCCTCGGTGTGGGCGACGGAGCGGTTTGCTGGTGACTGGAGCGAGGCAACTCTCCCACCGTTCTTCAAAACAGGCGACAGGAAACAGTGTTCCAACTACAGGGGTATCAGTTTAATTGACGTTGCTGCCAAAATCTTCGCAATTCTTCTGCTGAAGAGGTTCCAGGCCATCCGTGTTGTCCCTACCCGTCCTTCTCAGGGCGGCCTCCGTCCGGGGAGGGGTTGCGTTGATCAAATCTTCATTCTCCGGCGTATCCTGGAACAATGGTAGGCACTACAACAGCCTACCGTCCTCTGCTTCATCGACTTTGCAGCTGCCTTCGACTCGGTAGATCGGGAAGCCCTATGGCGTATAATGCAGGCGGACGGCATCCCAGTGAAGCTGCTTTTTCTCATACAGGGCTACTACCGG
>OZ024742.1:138019660-138032160 GCA_964016885.1 Eledone cirrhosa | reverse complement strand
AGTGCGTGTATCGTACGGTGACGGGTCAACAAAGGGGGGGGGGGGCAAAATACTAAAGAGACTAACACGAAATAATAAAGGTTTCTACCCCAATCACAGAGCCAGCAACCACCCAGAGCAAGAAAGTAAACTAGTACGAGAATATAATTCAGGGTCCCGCAAAAAAATACTCGTGCTAACTCTAAGGGTACCGCCACGAAGCAAAAAGTCTTATACAAGCTACATGAAAGATCGTACGAAGTAAAAGTAAAGAACGGAAAATTAATACAGAACCCCCCCCCCCCCCCCCCAAAAAAAAGGGAAAAAGAGGAAAGAAATACTGGATAAACGAGAAATTAAAGCAAAGATGCCATTAAGAAATATAGAAGGCACGGAAAAAAGGGACAGCGGTCGGAGAAGGGGGCAAGTATCCGAAGTCTAACACCTCTGCTATAAAAATCGGAGTCAGCCAAATCTATCATAGAATGGGGGGAGGGGGTGGTGGTGCTGAAGCTACAAGGGACCGAGGGGCTACCTCGGGTGGGCGAGAAAAAGACGACGACAAAGAAAGGGAAATGGGGTAGAAGGACTAGGGAGGGATGGGGGGAAGGAGGAAATATAGAGGAAGCGATAAAAAATGTAAAAGAAGATCTTATGTCTCCATTGGCAAGCAGGGGTTACCCCTTACAAAATAGGCAAGTGGGGTGTTATAGCCCTAGTCTACCCCCCCCCCCCCGGGTCATTATGGGGTTTGAGGGCGAGGTAAGTCCTACGTAATCGGTGTTTACATGCAGTAACCAGTTCATCTTTCTTGTTTAGGAGTTGGTCCGTCGAAAACAGCATTTGTAAAGTTTCCTCCGAGCATAAATTGCACGGACGGCGTCCTCCCGTGTAAGAGTTGGCCCTGGACAGTAATTTCCAAGTGAGATCAGTTGATGTTGTTGTCCTTGAGGTCCCATATGTAGCCCGAAAGTGTAGTGGCGTGAGCTCAGCCGTCGGGGTCGTACTTGTTCCTATTACCCACTCTACTACCCTAAGTATTGAGTACTTTGGTGCGTTATGGTCCACCTGGTTCCTTACCACATTTCCTTCGTTATATATATATATATATTGAGCGCGTATAGTCAAACGGGATGTTGTGAAGCAAGCTTTTGTTTGTGCCACGTTTTCTAGTCTTTTAACCTTCACAGGGGGAAATAATGCGCTCAAAATAGCTTAAATGTTACACAAGCCGGATTCGAACCCCTCTATTGCTTCGCCAGAAAGACGATGTTCATCACATTTCAGTGAAAGAAGCGAAGAAACAAAACACCCACAACGGGTCACTCCACCCAACTTTGACTCATGGACGTACAGAACTGGAAGAGGCACACAACTACACACAAGAAACAATGTCCAATTCGCAGCACTATGAGGTCGCAATAGTTCTGAATTATCTTACCAATTTGAAAGTCCATGGTCATGTTTCCATCTCATCAAAGATTTTCAGATCTAGTAGTGTCATGCTGAGAGAGAAACTAACAGAATAGTCGAAACTGTGTGTGATCAAAAACAATTCCCTCAGAACTTCATAGAAGCTTCTATCATCCACCAGCACAAAAAGAAAAAGAAATATCCACGTCTGTGACAGCCATCCTGGCAACACTCTATGTCCATGACAGGAAAGGCCTTCGCTAGAATATTACTCAACTATCTGTTTGAACACCCAGACAATGATCTTCCTCCAGAGAGACAGTGAGGGTGTAGATATTGCCGCAATGCAGTGGTTATAATCTGTGCAACGCTCATCTACAGGAAAAGTGCATTTAGTAGAATGAGGGCTTATAAACTACATTTGTGGATCTGAGTAAAGCTTCCGTCATCGTTTCAAGGGTAGGTCTATGGAAAAGTTCGGGTGTCCAGAAAAGTACATCGCAACAGTCAGGTAGCTTCCCGAAGGGATATTTACAAGTGTCCAAAATAATGGCGAGATCTCTAAACCATTCCCAATTACGAATGGAGTAAAACATAGCGTTGCCTTATTGCTCCTACGCTTTTTAGCATATTTTTCTCTACTATGCTTTCTCCCGCTTACAGAGAGACTCCGACATAGGTGTAGGTATCCGTTATATATTTCGTGGAAGCGGCATCTTCGACCCGAATAGGCGTAAGAACATGATATATGTCAAGGTGGACATAGCTCAAGACATTTTCTTTGCCGATGACAGTACAGAAACTTAACATTATTGTCTGTGTACAGTGCCCTCAGTCACTTGAAATTGTTTAGCAATCGTCAAAAGCGATGCACAACGGCCCTCGTCCAGCGTTGTTCAATTTGACATTTGTAGACCAACTTTGGCTTCATGATGTCTCTCTCCCTTCAACACGTCTCGTTGCCACTCACTTGCCCCTTGCCCTCCTGGAACAACTTGCGCCAGCGGAAAACTTGCGCCCGGCTCATGAAGGTTTGTCCGTAAGCAGTTTTGATCAGTCCATAGTTTTCTACAACGTGTTTTCCGAGCTTGACACAAAACTTCATTGCATATCGAGTCTCCAATTTGTCCTCAACTCCCGCATTGTGGAACCAGTCAGGTGTGACAAGCCGTGTATGACGGGTAGTGTTTAAAGTGCTGAAGCCGCCGAAACCTTCAACCTGGAAAAAATGAATGGGCATTCTAACTTATAACAATATCAAGGATGTATTAGAGGGACTGATACATAAAAGTGCCTGAAAAGAAAAAAAGGGTTAAACCTTCTTGAGTGTGCCATGCATATATATATATATATATATATATATATATGATCATCAATTTACCTGTACCCCGAACTAGCCGTCACCGCAACACTCACTATATTAATCTCCTACCCCCTTACCCCACCACATACCGAAATGACTACCATCATACTGACCCTCACCACTACCACTAGCATGCAACTCATTAGTACATTGCTATAGCTACCTATATAGTATTATCGATACAAGTCCAACAGACTAGTACTGACTACTAAAATATCCGCAACAGTGACAACGAAAACTTATAACATAGCTTTTACATCAACATAACAACCACCAACAACAACTCCCATAAACACCAACAGGACAACTGCCAACACCAATGCCATAATCACTATCATAACTTCCACCGCTAAATTCACCACTATTTACACGTACAGCTCCATCAACAACACCACCGTTGTTACCATTATTATTATGTTCAACCGCATCAGGTCTATCATCACGATCACTAAAAACGCCAAAACTACACACTTCGGGACCACCACCATCACATTTAACATTAACACGACAAAAAAACCACCACCACTACCACCGCCATCACCAAACCAACTTCCTCATTACCATTACCGATAGCCGCAAGCAACATCACCCACTGTATTCAATCACCTTATTCCTCCACGTCCACCTCAAAATTATAGCCAACACATCTCATGTGCTACCTTCAGCTCTATCACATGCATTTTACCTAAAACGAAAAACACCTTTACATATCTCTATTACCAAATCGCCCCACCCCATCTACTCCAGTACTATTACTGCTGCTGCAGCTCTAACCGCTGCTGCTGCTGCCACTACTACTACTACTACTACTACTACTACTACTACTACTACTACTACTACTACTACTACTGCTACTGCTGCTGCTGCTGCTGTTGCTGCTGCTGCTATTAGTAGATGGTGGCGAAAGTAGTAGTACTATTAATACTACTACCGACACCATGAGCCCAACTACTACTACTACTACTGCTGCTGCTACTACTACTACTACTACTACTACTACTACTACTACTACTACTACTACTACTACTACCACCACCACCACTTATACTAATACCACTACTACAATCACGAACACGCATAAAAGGCCGGCCCGTATGTGGTCACTCAACCTTGAAAAAGCAGCCAAATATCCTAAAGACCACCTCATAACTTTATGTACAACAACGGGAAACTTAGATGTTTATAATTATGCATAATTATGTATCTGCTTGATAATAGCTGACTTGTGGTTAAACATCAATAAAAAACAATAACTGTAACAACAACAATAGCAAGCAAACACCCCCAGACATGACCAATACGAAGATACTTTGTTTCTACGGGTTGTAAAATGTCCCGAGCATACACTGCCAAGTGCTCAACATCAGCCATTAACAGCAACACCAGAAAATCAAGATAATGAGCAAACCCAACACTAGGCACAACACCATTTGGACGAGCAACTCAACCACAATACCAACAACAACGCAAATATCAACACCAACAACACCGAATATACAAACAGCCATCCCACCACCACTATTAACAGTAACAGCAACGCGACCAGCAAATGCACTACCACTACCACTACCACTACCAACACCAACACGAACACAACCAGCAAAACCACCACCAACGACAACAATATCATCATCATCACTACGACCAGTAACACCAACACATCCACCACCACCACCAACAACAGCACCAAAAGCAATATCAACATTACAAACAGCAACAGCACCAGCAACAGCTACATGACTGGAAACACCGCCACCAGCAACATCCATATGATAACATCACCGCTACCATCAACACCCACATGACTAGCAATTCCAACAGCAGCAGCCTTAACGCAGCAAGCAACATCAACAATACAAGCAACACACACCGCTACAAGCAACACAACCACCATCAGAAACACCATCATAGGCCAGCAGCAACACAAACATAACCAACACAGACACCACTACAAGCAACACCACTATCACAAACACCATCAGAGACACCACAATAACCAGCAGCAACACAAAGATAACCAACACAGACACCACTACAAGCAACACCACTATCACAAACGCCATCAGAGACACCACAATAACCAGCACCAACACAAACATAACCAACACAGACACCACTACAAACAACACCACTATCACAAACACCATCAGAGACACCACAATAACCAGCACCAACCCAAACATAACCAACACAGACACCACTACAAGCAACACCACTATCACAAACAACATCAGAGACACCACAATAACCAGCACCAACCCAAACATAACCAACACAGACACCACTACAAGCAACACCACTATCACAAACACCATCAGAGACACCACAATAACCAGCACAACACAAACATAACCAACACTGACACCACTACAAGCAACACCACTATCACAAACACCATCAGAGACACCACAATAACCAGTACCAACCCAAACATAACCAATACAGACACCACTACAAGCAACACCACTATCACAAACACCATCAGAGACACCACAATAACCAGTACCAACCCAAACATAACCAACACTGACACCACTACAAGCAACACCACTATCACAAACACCATCAGAGACACCACAATAACCAGCACAACACAAACATAACCAACACAGACGCCACTACAAGCAACACCACTATCACAAACACCATCAGAGAGACCACAGTAACCAGCAGCAACACAAAGATAACCAACACAGACACCACTACAAGCAACACCACTATCACAAACACCATCAGAGACACCACAATAACCAGCACCAACACAAACATAACCAACACAGACGCCACTACAAGCAACACCACTATCACAAACAACATCAGAGACACCACAATAACCAGCACCAACCCAAACATAACCAACACTGACGCCACTACAAGCAACACCACTATCACAAACACCATCAGAGACACCACAATAACCAGCACCAACCCAAACATAACCAACACAGACACCACTACAAGCAACACCACTATCACAAACACCATCAGAGACACCACAATAACCAGTACCAACCCAAACATAACCAACACTGACACCACTACAAGCAACACCCCTATCACAAACACCATCAGAGACACCACAATAACCAGCACAACACAAACATAACCAACACAGACACCACTACAAGCAACACCATATCACAAACACCATCAGAGAGACCACAATAACCAGCAGCAACACAAAGATAACCAACACAGACACCACTAGAAGCAACACCACTATCACAAACACCATCAGAGACACCACAATAACCAGCACCAACCCAAACATAACCAACACTGACGCCACTACAAGCAACACCCCTATCACAAACACCATCAGAGACACCACAATAACCAGCACCAACTCAAATATAACCAACACAAACAACACTAGAAGCAACAACAAGACCACAAACAGCAACACCAGCACTTGCAATATAACAAAATACAATAGTACAAATAGTAACACTAAAACGACCACCAACAGAAACACGATTAGCAATACTAATACGACCAGCAACCGCCAGCACCACCAATAACAACAACACAAACACAGCCATCATCATCCACACAAATATCCACAGCACTGCCAACAACACGACCAGCAACAACATAAATATGAGTAACACCAATATCACCAACAGCAACAGCAACAACAACACCAACATCTCCAATACAAACAACACCATCAACAGCCACACCAACACAGCCCAACCCAAAACTCTATCGGCAGCAACACCACCAAAAGCAGCACCACCAACTACATCGTCACGTTAAACAATCGCAACACGGCCCGAACAGCAATATAAACACCACCATCAACGTTAACACCAAATCCGCCAACCCCAACGCCAATATGACCCGCAACTCCAACATAAAACTACACCACCAACATCAACCAAATTACCAACACTAACTCGGCCTGTAAAAACGAGGGACGAAGCAGGAACTATTCATTCGCTAGAACAGTTAAAAGCAATAGCCAAATGCCCTTCAATAAATTTAAAAAAACCCACTTAGTTCAGAAAATAGAAAAAAGACGGGCTGGTTACGGTTGGAATATCTAAATAATAAGTCTGCTTGTTTTTGTTTAATTTATAGCAAAACAACTATAACGACAACAACAACATCTCATTGACTAACCCAATCAATTACTTCCCAAATCATTGTACTAATAGAAAATTAAAACTGGGACTATATACACCACGGTCACTGCAACTAAAGCACCAAGAGTGGCCGGAGTGGTAGTAGTAGTAGTAGTAGTCATCATCGTCGTCCTAGTAGTAGTAGTTGTAGTTGTAGTAGAAGGTGGTGGTGGTTGTCGTGCTGGTGGTTGTGGTTGCAGTAGTAGAAGCAGCAAAGGTACTAGTAGTGTTATTTTCTGCGCTGCATTTATAACCTTGTCCTGTAGTAGTAGTAGTAGTAGTAGTAGTAGTAGTAGTAGTAGTAGTAGTAGTAGTAGTAGTAGTAGTAATATTAGTAGTAGTAGTAGAGGTGGTGGTGGTGGTGGTAGTAGTAGTAGTAGTAGTAGTAGTAGTAGTAGTAGTAGTAGTAGTAGTAGTAATAGTAGTAGTAGTAGTAAAATAAGAAGTAGTAGAGTAGAATAAGAAGTAGTAGTAGTAGGAAGACCACCTACCAGCAAACCAGACAGCCAAACGTCCGCCCAACAAACTAATCGCCAAACCAGCCTGCAAGTTAAATAGTCTAGGCCCCACAACACCATTGTTAGCACTTCTACTGCAGATAACAATCTAACAAGCAATACCACTGCAACCATTATTAACACCACAACCACCACCACCACCACCAATGCCAACAACAACAACAGTAACCACATCAACACCAATATCAACAGCAGCAACTATACCACGCTACAACCAACAACAGCAACATCACAAACAGCATCACAACTGCTGTACTGCCACGAACATCCAACACGAAAATTGCCATAAACAACCATCGACAGCTACACCGCAAACACAACAACCACCAGCATCACCATGACAATCACCACCAACATCACTATAACAATCACCACCAACATCAGCACTACCACGATCACCACCAACATCACAACCATCACAATCACCACCAACATCACAACTATCACAAATCACCACCAACATCACAACTATCACAAATCACCACCAACATCATCACTATCACAATCACCACCAACATCCCAAACCATCACAATCTCCACCAACATCACAACGTCACAATCACCACCAACATCGCAACCATCACAATCACCACCAACATCATTATCACAATCACCACCAACATTGTTATCACAATGACCACCATCACTATCACGATCACCACTAATACCACGACCATCACAATCACCACTAACAACACTATCACAATCAACACCAACATCACAACGTCACAATCACCACGAACATCACAACCACCACAACTAGAAAAGTGAAAACAAACCAAACGATCAATACCAGCACTACTACCATCAATACTAACAGCAACTAGTACTATTATCGTTTATCTCAACCACCACTACTTTAAACCAACACCACAGTAAACACTACAATCACTACTATTACAACGACCAATACGATGAAACTGAAAACAACATCAACAAGCAGTACTACAACTGAAACAACAAACAACAATAATAAAAAATATTATGTGACACAACTACCACTACGGGAAACCAACACTACTGCAAACACCACAATCACTACAAACACGATCGCCGCTACTACCACTATAATAAATACCGCCAATAATAGCTAAGTACAAAACCTGTCGGCCCTGTACTATTTTCAGCGACGGCAAAATATATTGGCCTAGGTTTTGGGTCGATATTTTTCACACGAACAGAACAAATATTTTGTGTGGATCAAGTATACAGATATAGAACGTTAAAAACATGATTTAATAAATGAAAAGTCATGTGTTTATATATATATATATATATATATATATATTATAGATAGAGAGAGAGAGAGGGAGAGAGATAGAGGGGGGGGCAGAGACATGCTTATATACATGTTGGTGATTGTGATAGTGATGTTAGTGGTATACATACATATATATATATATATATATGTATATATATATATATATATATATATATTAATATATATATATATATATATATATATATATATATATATGTATATATGCATATAAATATATAAATATATATATATATACATATATATACACAAACATGTATATACATATATATATTTGTATATATATGTATATATACATATATATATGTGTGTATATATGCATATATACATATGTGTGTGTGTATATATATATATATATATATATATATATATATATATATATATATATATGTATATATATATATATATATATATATATATATATATACGTGTGTGTGTATATATGTACGTGTATGTGTGTCTACGCAAAAAAATATATTATATATAAATAACGGGGGGCAGATTATTGAAATGACAGAATAAACAAATGTGTGAATGAACGAATGTGTGAATCAATAAATTATTAGCAATCGGCATATGTGATATATATATACACGTACATACACATACTTACATAATCACATAGATGCATATTGGTTGTATTCGTCTGTATGTATGTGTGTATGGCAAAAGAAAGAACTGAATTCTAAAGAAGTAAGAGATGCGGAATGATAGATTGTAATAAAATAGTAGAAAGAATATAAGAATATGAGAATAAGAGAAGATGAGTATATGGGTGTTAATACGGGCAAATGGATATTTGTTTTTAAAAATGGGGCTAGAGTGTTGTGAAGGTGAATGACGAGGGAAAGAATGAACTGGTGAATGGGTTAATATATTAGCAAATGTGTAAAGCGAACGAAATAATAACATATATGATGAGATATTGAAAATATTTCCAAACTGTTGTAATGGTAGAATAATATCATAAACGTATGCTTGTACGAAGGAATAAAAAGCAGAGTCTAAAAGAGTAGTATCATGTTGTGATAATGAACAATAAGAAAAATGAAATATGAGAGGAATAACGAATGAACGGTATATAGGAACGATCGGACAATAGGATGGAGTGAGTGGTATATATAGAGAGAATGAGACAAATAATGAAAGTATAGTACTGAATATATCGAATTAATGTGTGTCTATATAAAATAATAAATGAAGGTATTAATGAAAAGAATGCAAGAAATAAAATACGGAAAACATGTTGGATATGAGAGTATATATATATATATATATATATAAACACAAAGAGAAGTGTGTTTAGAACTACAAGGGCTGAAAACCCATTTGGTGCGATGTATATAATCTATGAACAAGCGGAAAATACATAATAACCGGAAAAAGTTGTATATATATAAATATATATATATATATATATATATATATATATATATATATATATATATATATATATATATATATATACATGTCTTTCTCCTGAAATATAGCCCAGTACAAGTTGTTATATGGTCGGATCTTTGGATAGGAAACTGGCATCCCCATCAATAGTACTTGGCTAGGAATTGAATTTTTTAAAACACTGCATGTTGAAAAGCAAAACATGTCAAAGGCTCGGGGAACTCAGGTAATTCAACTACCATCTAATTGTGCGTACAGATGTATATATATATATATATATATATATATATATTATATAGACATTTTAACTTTTTAGAACTTTTACCTTTTCAATATGCATGTATATATAAACTTAAGAAAATTAACAAAGAAAGGAAAACGCATAGAATGGAAACAAAACGAAACGAAAAACAATTTTTTAAGAGGAAACGAAGGATACCGAACTCCATGATTATCGGCCGTTGAGATGGACATGAGCAGTTTCGAACCCTAACAATGGTACAGCTGGTCCATCCGGGGTCACAGAGTCAGACTTAAGCAAAATGATGTCCAAAGGAGTGAGCGACGAAAGACAAAATAGTAATCTATGTAATAATAATATATATGATAGTTGGATGAATAGAAACGAAATATGTAGCGAAAGAAATGTTTAGCCACGGTTTTCTTTTCCCGTACTGAGACGGCCACCAAGTCAGTGACCTGCGACCTAGCAGAGAAGATAATAGATGAATTCTCCGATGGGAAGATTTACGGCACCATTCTTAGGAACGAAAATATATTCATGGGCCACGACCATTTGTTTTCTATCAAAAACCATTAACCATCAATATAAATTAGCTGTCCTGTGGACCTAACAGTTAGTCATTTATATCTTCTCATAGAAAATACAGTTCCCTGCCACTGCGCTTGTATAACACAACCTCAACATAATAGATCATACTACTACCTCTGCTGGTACATACTGTCTGACTACAACATGTCACATTTTAAGGGAACGTTCCATGATAAACAAACAGACTCCCGCACAGTGCCTTATTGAACACTATCTTCATTTGTGAACACTATAATCAAACTTTATATTTACGACTCGAAGTAATCATCGTTTTGTTGAAGTGAATTGTTGGTATTTTGCGCGTACATCATTTCTTCTATAACAACCAAAACTTCGCTTCATATATACACACACACATACACACATATATATATATGTTTAACCCCGACGGCAGAGCTCAAGCCGTTTCGGCGGCTATTTCTGGACTCCAGAAATAGCCGTCGAAACGGCTTGAGCTCTGCCGTCGGGGTTAAACATTTTCCTATTACCCAGTCTACTACCCTAAGTATTGAGTACTCTGGTGCGTTATGGTTCATCTGGTTCCTTAGCACACCTCCTTCGTTATAAATATATATATAAATATATATATATATATATATATATATATATATATATATATATATATATATATATATATATATAATACGGGACTAGAACTGTTTCATTCGGTAGAAATCATCAGGAAGCCGGCTGTCCAAGTAATGTGGTGGTATTTATATCTTTTTCTGGTGGTAGCAGAGGGTGGTTTTTTGGAATGGGTGGATTTAAAGTAAAGGGAATTCTTTAAAAACTGTATTTAGAGTAATTAGAGTAACAAAGATATATATATATATATATGATGATTTGCCCTAAATGAAACAGTTCTAGTCCTGTAGAAGCCATTTATATATATATATATATATATATATATATATATATATATATATATATATATATATATATATATATTCACGGAATTAAAATACCAGGTGTCTCTCTGACATGAATAACTCACTTCATGAATAAATGTATTCTTTTTAGCCTTGGTTAGCAATTTCTCTGAGATGGAAATCTGTGAAGAGAAAGCCTGAGGTAGCATTCATTGCATCAACAGTTACGATGCCAAAATGATTTCACACAAGCCATCAACACTTTAAACAAGAAACTATGCGGGGTGTCCAAGTCATTTCCTCACTCCACATTTTACCAAGATCATCCTGAAAAGCTACGCTTCCTGAGTTCATGATTATGCGTGCATGTGTGTATATATGCACTGGATTCATACAGACCCCCAGAGATCGACTGGGGAGAAATGAGTGTCCTGTGTTTCGTTCGTTTTACGGTGGTCTTCGACCAACTGTTATTGAATTGGTTACACAGACACCACACATACACACACATATACATACATACATTCATATATATATATGTGAGAAAAACCACAAACATTCCATCTCAATTCTACTTTTGAAAAGCAGAAGAACTGCGAAACCGGTAAAGGAACCAAATAAATGTATATTTTTATAAAAAAAAGACTCCAGTTGTATTTTCGATTTCATCTTTTTTCCTTATATATATATATATATATATATATATATATGTGTGTGTG
>OZ024742.1:138009660-138014660 GCA_964016885.1 Eledone cirrhosa | reverse complement strand
GAAGTCTGAACGCTTCCAAATCAATATCAGTAAACCAATCAGCCACTCTCTTGGATCTGAAACCCAATGCAACCTCATAGACTTGGGACTTGAAACTCCCCCAAGATCCCTAAAAAATTGTTCAGTACTTTCAATGGAATGTGATATTGTCGATGCGTAAACACTCACAATTGTCAGCAATCGATCTTGTAGCTGGAGCTAGAAAGATATCATGATTTCAGATACCCCGCTTGGAAATTCTTGCATGCAGTCTAGGATTGAGTTTTTAATTGCAAAACCAACACATGAATGTCTCTCTTGCTTTTCAGGCAAACCCTTTGAACAGAAAGTGTCACAGTAGCAGGATGATGACCGGGTCCTGCCTGTAGCATCCCAGGGTGCCTGCCGGGCCGAATAAGTTCGCTAGAATATTCGAAACCCTTTCTGCCATTTACTGACTTTGTTTGAGAGATTTCACATAAAATTATGGATGCATTTTTAGGTTACATCCAACCCTGTTTATGATTTTAAATAACGTGCCCAATATCATTTTTAAAGTAGTTGTTGATCGCACAGCACTCCCTCCACATTTTTGTGAATGAAGTTGTTATTCAGTGTGACATAATGAACCTCACATTTTTCAATGGCGTTTCCCTTCTCCTAGGTGGATCACTAACCAAGAATACAGAACTGCTTCACCCCCTAAAAAGGTAAAGGTTATCAGATAAAAAAGATTAAGATGTATTATGAAAAAGATATACTTAACTACTTGCCTACAAACCTACATACATACATACAGTTTAACCTTCGACGCGGGCAGTCGATCATATGGCGTGGGACATTATCCATCAAATTTATTATTAATACTATCTCTAACTGCAATGCGTCAGTTATCAACCTTGTTTTGTAACTGCATATTGTCCTGGTGATATTTATTGAAGACTCCTTTTATTCGAAATCGTAGAGATATCTGTCTAAATATTGAATTCAGCTTACAAGGATTTGCCACAGAAAACCTAGCATGACACGACATCAACAAAAATAGTGAAGAATCGAAGAAAAACAACGATAAAGGTAATCAGAATCTTTATATTGTAGATACAAAAAGAACCGAAAATATAAATCGCATTTTCTTGTAGTTACGAAATCAATAATGATTTATGTAATTGTTATAAAATTCCTCCCCCGCCTAAAAAAAAAAATCAAATGAAGATACACTGGGACGAATTTCGCCCAGTGTTAAATTATTTCACAGCCCAATAATTACGCCAAGTAATATTTGCCGAACGTAAAAATAATATGAACGTGTAAAATCTCTACAAATAACAAAACTAAGTGAGCATTTTTCTAGATCAAACATGTAATCAACACCTGTCTCAACAGGCTGCGATTTTTCTGTTTTCTTGTAGCCAGTCTTAACAGCGACAACAAACTATAGCAATACAGAAACAATCTCTTGAAACAGCCATGCCGCCGTCAAATTTTCTTTCCTGCTATATCTCACAGTTGCATTGATCATTAACATCAAAGTACTGTTAATGATAATGTCTACCATTAGCAGGGAAAGTGATGAGTACAAACAGTTAAAATACTGCCTTAGAGAAATTTTCCAAAATGAGATTAATTTATGTATGAAACTTTCTCTCGAAGAGGCCATAAAAATGACAGTATTAAATAAGAACACAAATAAAGAAATACTGTATACTATAGACGCAAATGGGAGTGAATATTTACGTTAAATTAAATCCCTATATTTTGACAAATATAAGTCTATCTATATGCCCTATCAACGACAGTACACAGCTTGTCGACAATAGAGATGTTAACAGACACAGGTCAACACAAACAATGCAAACCCATATTTCAAAAATAGAAGAGATCGCTAACCTACTAAAAATTATTTGACATGTAACAATACTCATCACATGTAATCAAAATCATAAAACTACACAGCTCACCAACAAAGAGTAAAATATAAAATAGAAATGGTGTGTTGGGACAGTACAAGCAGAACTCTTCAATAAAAGTTGATCACACTCAAACAAGAATTGAGCGCTGTCAGCAAGACGCTCCGATATCAGAAGAGTGTGGTTGAAAGGAAAATAATTAATAACAATTTCCTCCGAAACCTAATACAATCTAGAGTAATATGCGGAGCAAACCCATAAACATTACTGATGCTCCGTACTAGAAAGACGTAGATTTCTTATTGAGAAAAATATTGGTACAGGAAAAAATTTCAATCAAGATGAAGTGTGGTTGAAACAGATCCGAACCAACTATTGCCTCTGCATTGCAACAAAGACATACAGCATCAATTGTGTCAATTACAGAAAAACTTCAAGATAAAAGCACCAGGAAGAGACATAAATGTCGGTTAACAGTGAAAAAAAAAACTAACTATCTATTGAATGTATCTTATCAACCTCTAACAACAAACTCTCAAGGGAGATACACATATATCAAGCTAGTGGACATTAGCAGAAATATGTTTGGTCCCCACCAAGCATAGAAACCATTGGACAAAAAATACTGAGCTATTGCCAGAAGATCCTGTCCAGAGCCTGGCGGAACCTTTTTCTCCCTGAACACTGTGACGAGAGCAAAATCATCACCATGAGCCAGCCACTGGGGAAAAAAGGATTTTTATTTGAGTGTGGCGTATTGAGCAACTGCTAACTCACAAAAGAGCGATGTCAGAGGTGGGGTGGCGTAGAGGAAACTTGGTTACAATATGTGGAGACTACAGGAAGCATTCGATTCTGTTTCTACTCTGGGATGCTAGATACACTCTGACTAACTAAAGTCCCAGATACTATAATTAAAGCCAAGGAGAACCTATATTCTTCCTCCGTCACTATCCTGAAGTATAATGCAGAGACAGAGAGCAATGTTGTTACTGAAAAATAGAATATCGCAGGGATTTATTTCAAGGAGATTATCTCCCTTTGTTGCTATTTATGCTATCGTTAAAACTTTATGCAGAAGGAATATAAAGGAGGTGTAATTGGTTTACACGAGGCAAGTAAACAAACCTAACACATCCTTTCTTTGTGGATGATATGAAACTTTATGCCAAGAATATAAATGGTATGAAGAAAAACATTGACCAAGTTAGGAAAGATATAAGAATGGAGTTTGACCAGGATAAATGTTCCTATATGATAGTAAAGCGAGGAAAAACTTCCAGCCAATATAGTAACAACCCAATCAATGACCAGACTGTTGCACCGGTATCTGGTGAGAACTGTTACAGATACTTATGGATAGCTGAAAATATATTATAAGATGGTACTTGTAAGAAAGAACGCGTAGCTACGAAATACAACACCCGAATATGAAAAATATGGTCTTCCGAACTCTCTGCACATAATAAATAAATGGCTAACAATGTGTTTGCTGTGCCTATTCTGACTCAAACGTTTGGACTACTTGACTGGTCGTGAGATGAGATCTGGACAATCGGTTTCAGGCAGCATTCGCAATTCTCAAATGATCTAATACTGTCCTCTGAGAGTTAAGTTATTTAATGCAATTTGTATTACATTTCTTGCTTATAGAATCAAGACTATACATGCAGTGGGATTTAACTAGGAACAATTTGCAAGCTATATTCACATCATACTAGGTTATTATACCTCTACCCTAACAATATTGATTTCTAATTTAAGTACAAGGCCAGCACATTTGGGAAGCCGATTATATCGAGCTCAACTCCTCAATGGTAATTATTTTATCGACCTGGAAGGATGGAGGGTAAATCTAAGTCCGGTACTATTGGAACCCAGACTGTAAAGTATTTTGTCCAACGCCCTAACAACTGAACTATTTCAACACTTTCGCTATACTGTAACAATTATAAAAAGTAAACATTATACATAAATTCGAGGAATAGACATTAAAAAAGGCAGACTTTGTTTTAAGAAACGATTTTATTTTGCACAGTAATGAAACATAATGTGATATACGTTTATGTACTACATTGAAGGTTAACTTTGCCTTTCATCCTTACGGGGTCGATAAAATAAAGTACCAGTAATGCACTCGATAATTGCTAGCCTTGAGCCTAAAGTAGAAACAAATATATTCAAGGACATAGTGTCTTTAGAAAATATCATGTTTGATTGATGATATACTAATATCAAGACGTGTAAATATCTGAAATAGAGACAGTGTTAGGTGTTAGAATTCATCAATGAAAATATATTTACTATTTCTTCACTGTGAAATAATTAGCGGAACTATTTTGAAACACTATTGTAACGTAGAATTCTCACAAAAAAACCCACTATTGTACAATTAATGGAGAAGAAATCAACTTGGTAACATATTTTTTTAAACTTTAAAGTCAGAAGATTCAAACATAGTAAAATATAATAATAACATATTTGTTAATCAAAAAGCATTTCCTGTCCATTAACCTTTAAGCGTTTGTGCATCGTAGGAAAGTTAACATTGAACAAATTATTCAGAATTACGTGTCTTTCACGTTACATTACGAATGACGATACAAAACTGGAAACTCCACAGTCAATAAGTTGATAACTATATTATATCGCTCTAATGAAATTCTCTACAGAAATATATTGGTATATGAATGAGTACATTATTAACAGTTGACGTACTAAAAGATTTGTGTTTAATCTTATGGAATGTTGGCATGTAGAAACAAATTTGAAATTCTCAGTTTTTGCTGTATAGAAAAAGTTATCTAAAGACCACCACCATTTACAAAATACACTTATTTGAGTATAATTTCACCCTAAAATACTAAAGCGTCTATCATCAACATTCAATTGGTGGTTGTCCACTTGTAGTTGTGAAGGACCTAAGCATATCATATCCACTGAAAACCAGGTAACCTGAGTAATTTGTGATACAGATATCAGAGCTACACATATATTTTGACGTACTTACCATCTAGTTCACTCTCACGAATAGATTAATACCAAAAATAGATCGTGATTTATAGTCACAATATTAGAGAGAATTGAGACAATGTTTATTCAAAATAAAGACAT
>OZ024742.1:137989660-138004660 GCA_964016885.1 Eledone cirrhosa | reverse complement strand
TCCTTCATGCACTCATGATATCGAAAATGTCTCCACCACCACAAACTCTCATGATATATTTATAATATTTTCACATCGGTTTCCCAACCTACAAACCGCCCGCAATGTAAAGAGAATCCTTCCGTCGATCTTAAGATCGACAAACTCTCCAGTGCTAGTGCTACGATAAACCTCACCATCACACTATGTAAAATGGTTGAGTTTAGGAAGAGCCTCCAGCAGTAATGCGAAAATGGGTCGAGAGGACACATGAGATGTGTCTAGGGTACACAAATTGCTTACATGATAAACGCACCGACAGCAATCGTTAAAATGGCTGGTGATTTGTTTTTCAATGGGTCATTATTTTGGCATTCATTTCAACGACTGCAACTACTGAGATGAATGTATCAAGCACATCTCCCATTTCATTTTGTGTTCTCGCAATTTCGTCTCAGTTATGTGTCTGCTATTAATCTTCTATTTCCAGGGAAATTTAGCGACTATACGTAAAGGTTCTTTTCATTTCTCTGTTCACGGGATATAATGCAGTCTTTTTACCAATTGAGAAGACAATTTCTTCCTGTTGAGCTTTTACTCATCAGTGTCTGGGATATGTTGTCTAATTTATTAGGTCTATTTCGACTAAGATCTCTCAAAACCCTAAAGCCAACGACGTCCATAATGGGCCACGGTTACGAGAATAGATTACAGAGAGAGACAGAGAGAGAGAGAGAGAAAGGAGGGAGATGCATAGAAATAGATAGAGAAAGAGAAGGGGAGAAAGAAATAATCTGAGAAAGTGAGTGAGAGAGAAAGTACCAAACGTGAATGTTTTAGGAATATATATGACAAACAGTAGTAAGTTCAGTTTGAAATCACAACACTTAAATAAACAAGTATACATTGAACAACGTATACTTGCTGTATATATGTAACATCTAGTACGCCATTAATAAAGGAGCTGTTCGATGAGAAATGACCGGCGATTAAACAGCAAAAGTATAATTAACCGTCCACCAGGAAGTGCAACGTAACCAATAACATCATAAAGTATTTAGCCAGTAGTCACCATCAGCTCAAACAACATGTGAAAAAAAAACAACATTCGACCATCAGCTGAAACATGAAAAATTGTAACAAATGTGATATCGACATAATTCCACAACAATAATGACACTAGCAGGATTGACACAGACACAACAGAACAAGTGTAGTTTTTAAGCCCATAGTATGAAGGTGAATTCAGGTTAGACATGACAATGGACCTCCGGAAAAATAAGAAAAGTATCGCTGAAAGCATCACTAATAATAGTAAAGAATCGGAGGTAGCCTGCATAACAGCAACCCTAGTGGTAGCATAAAAGACCACCACTAGTTCTAACATAAGAACACCGAATGTAATAGTTACATTACATTCACTAAAAACCAACCATCGGGAGAGATATTCAGAGGTAATTACAAAAAATATTACACAATTTTCTTTGACGTAAAATAGAGGATTCATTTGATAGTTTAGACACTGACAAACAAAACGACGGGAATATCTGTGCACATAAGTCCATGCTTTGAAGGTTGATTTGTGGACAAACAACAAGAAAAGCAACACATCCCTGGTGATCTGTTCTCTGGAAGAGAAGGATATCAAATAAATTAACCTATCCTTAGAATGGAAGACTGAAAGATATTTGAACTCCAATATCCATAGTGTGAACAAAACATTAGAGGATTTTTTGTACAATAATGTGCGACGCGTCAATAAACACACACACACACACACACACACACACACACACACACACACACACACACACACACACACACACACACACACACACACACACACACACACACACACACACACACACACACACACACACACACACACACACACACACACGCACACGCACACACACACATATTATAGTATAGTTATCTCCAACACGTTTTCGTTGCTACCTTTGGTCTGTAATCTCGTATGTGGCTTAGATAATGTAGTAGCTATCCCACTTGCGTGGTTTACCTTCAGGTAACTATAAAATAAAGATGGCTCACGTTATCTACATGAGTTCTTGTTCGATGCGAGGGCGAAATCCCTAAGTCTCTTAAATTTCTGTTATTTGTAATTCAGCACATTATTATATAAGGGTGTATGTGAGACGTAGTATATATATGTGTGTGTTTGTACGCATCCATAGGTATCCTGGTGTGCAGTTTCTTGTGGTGGCTGTAGGTGTGTAACACTACAGTAATATTGCTTATTAAGCGTATTGTTATTATATTAAGGTTTGTTTGCTAAACCTAGTATATTTATATATACCTTTGTATGTAACAATACGGATCCTGTTGGTTTATGATATTACTAGCCGAAACTCAAGCTGGTGAGTGTTCATGTGTGAGCATTTTCTGAACATCTCCGGTTTACTGTTCAGTTATTTGGTAGAAGACAGAAACGTGTAATATCCTATATTTCTCACTAATACAAAGCGAAAACCATTTTGTTCCTTTTATGTAGGGCATGAGCTTCTGCAATTTTATGTTTTAGCTTTGTCTTACAGGTACATGCTGACTCTCGCTGAAATATACGTTAGAAGCAAACGTGTCTGTGTAATGTTCAGCCATCTGCATGTTAATGTCATGCCTAGAATGTTCCTATACACCAATATGTGAAACACTAATCATCGAATGAAGGCGAGATGCAGTTCCTTTCGACTCCATTTTATTCCTTTCAAATGCATATGGGCAGAGTTGGGGAATGTCAAGCTTTGTAGTGAAGAACCGTCTAGAGATAATGTCTACACAGAGACACAGTGTAAAAACTATATGGGTGCCATTCGTGTATTAGGAACTCCTGCACCAAGCTATGCATGTTTATGTTGCGGGAAATATCAGAATCAACGAGAATATTGCAGTATCTAGGAGTGCATCATGAGACCTAAATGAACTATAGGATACGTATTGAGTATATTTCTCCTGTTACAGCACGTTTATAAACACACACTCACACACACACACACACACACAAATATATATGTATGTATGTGTGTTCTTGTGTGTGTGCTTGAACAATTATAAGTGTGACTGTAAAACAGTTGTTCATTAAAGAATACAAATAATTAATAAGACATCCCTAATGTTTTTGAAATGTATTTTACTGCACCAATGACTTTTTTCAAGCACATACAGAGATATATCTATATGTGTGCGTGCGTGTGTGTTTGTATATATATACATATATATATATATATATATATATATATATATATATATATATATATATATATATATATATATATATGGGTGGTGGGTGGGTGACTGTGCGTGTGTGCATGGGTGTGCGTGTGTGTATGTGTGTGTGTGCACCAATACAAACATACTTACATACACATATTAAACTCACATACATATATACATACGTGCATCCACACTTATATACATACACGTACATGTATGTATTCGATGATCACATTTACACATATTTGAATCAAAATGAGTATAAATGTGAGTCAATATGTGTACTGGGTGTCAATATAAATGTGTGTGCGTGTTCATTTAAGAGATTCACAACAGTGTGGTAGATGGCTAATTTAAGATGGCATCATCTGTTTGTTGTGCCATATTCAAATGGAACCATTCCTTAATTACTGTATACAAAAAGATATTTAGGTTATCAGTAATGAAGCAACCGCCTAAAACATCACAGAATTGAATAAGCAAAGAAAGATATATGTAGGTATATATATATATATATATATATATATATATATATATATATAAATATATATAAAATATATATATGTATATATGTATATGTAGGTATATATATATATATATATATATATATATATATATATATATGTATATATATACATATATATATATATATATATATATATATATATAATATATATGTGTATATGTAGGTATATATATATATATTATTATATATATACACATATATATAAATGAATATATATATATATATATACACACACATATATGTATATATATATATACACACATATATGTATGTATATATAATATATATATATATATATATATATATGGATATATATGAATATATGGGTAACTGATGGCATATATAAACATATTTTCCCTTTCTTTCCCTAACTCTTCATGCCACACACGTGCATTTATATATGTATATTTATGTATATATGCATATGAATATGCATATAGACATATGCACACATATTAATGTAAGTATGTACACACATATATATATATATAGAGAGAGAGAGGGAGAAAGAGACTAAGTGAGAGAGAGAGGCGGGATGGGGAGATAAATATGTATATATATATAGTTACAAACCTATATACGTATATATATATATATATATATACGTAAATAGGTTAGAAGTTAAGTAACTATGTCCTCGTATACGTGTGTACCGATAGAATAATTTGCAGTATGGGGTCGTTATTGTTATTGTATGTACACAATCCCCTTTCCAATATTCATGCATATTAAAAACTACACATTATCATATTCATACCTAAAATAAAACAAACTTACAATGATGCACATTTCTCAACTAAACAGGACATACATTTTGTGTACAATCGGATTCTTCTCTGTATATATATATATATATATATATATATATATATATATATATATATATATATATATATATATATATATATATATATATATATGAAAGACGTAAAGAAGAAAGTTATGAAAATAGACTTACTTACTAAAATTTCACTCCAACTAATTAGTTTCTGTTAGGGAATAAATATGGTTACGGAACGTACCCACAGAGAAACCTTACGTCATCAGGGAGTCTATTCTCAGCTAAACTTCCAGGCAATGCGAGGACACTGGGAACTTATATAAAAATAATTCAGTGGATGGAAAAAAGCGAGCGGGGACTAAATTCCAAGACATTGAAAACATTCACTGCCTACTTGGTCAGTGGCAAATTCAAAAGAACCAATCACGTGACACTGAGGTTAATCAGTGAGGAGTGGAGTGCTTATAAGATAAGGGCCTAGCCACTACCATGAACCATAGTAGTAATTTCGGCAGGTTTTGCTCAACAAATAATTTGGGGAAATTATCAAGAATTAGTATATCTACCAACATATATATATACAGATGCATACCTATGCTAGCAAATATATATGTTTTGTCTTAGTAACTTTGTGGTTCTATGCAATGGGATGCAGAACAATTATATGAAAGACGTAAATAAGGAAATTATGAAAATCGACTTACTAAAATTTCACTCCAACTAATTAGTTTCTGTAAGGGAATAAATATGGTTACGGAACGTACCCACAGAGAAACCTTACGTCATCAGAGAGTCTATACTCAGCTAAGCTTCCAGGCAATGCGAGGACACTGGGAACTTATATAAAAATAATTCAGTGGATGGAAAAAAGCGAGCGGGAACTAAATTCCAAGACATTGAAAAAATTCACTGCCTACTTGGTCAGTGGCAAATTCAAAAGAATCAATCACGTGACACTGAGGTTAATCGGTGAGGAGTGGAATGCCACTGACCAAGTAGGTAGTGAATTGTTTCAATGTCTTGGAATTTAGTCCCCGCTCGCTTTTTTCCATCCACTGAATTATTTTTATATGAGTTCCCAGTGTCCTCGCATTGCCTGGAAGCTTAGCTGAGAATAGACTCCCTGATGACGTAAGGTTTCTCTGTGGGTACGTTCCGTAACGATATTTATTCCCTTACTAATTAGTTGGAGTGAAATTTTAGTAAGTAAGTCGATTTTAATAATTTCCTTGTTTACGTCTTTCATATAATTGTTCTGCATCCCCTTGCATAGAACCACAAAGTTACTAAGACAAAACATATATATTTGTTAGCATAGGTATGCATCCGTATACATATGTTGGTAGATATAATAATTCTTTATATATATATATATATATATATATATATATATATATATATATATATATATATATATATATAGAGAGAGAGAGAGAGAGAGAGAGAGAGAGAGAAAGGTCGAACACTGGAAGGTAATATCCGTAGTGGTAGAGCACTCAATCCATGAGACGAGTTAGGTAGAAGTAGTAACACAACAGTTAGTTCACCATACCGAGAACAATTGTTTCACCTTATGCGGACCTTCAGCTCTGAAGATCCTTTTAAAGGTGAAACAATTGGTCTCGGTATGGTGAACTAACTGTTGTGTTACTACTTCTATATATATACACATGTATATATTTATATATGTATAGACGATACCTAGACGATATTAATATAGTAATAAGAACACTCCCTCAAGAGGGTACTAATGTACATTATTTAGAACGTAACACAATGGAAAGCATCCAGCAGATATCTAACTCTATACACCTGAGTATACCGGTAACTGTTGACTACCTTTCCAAACACCATAACAATAGACTACCTGTATTAGACACGAAACTCTGGATTGACACTATAGAAGAGAGGCCCAAATTCTCCACTCACACTATGCTAAACCCATGCAATGTCCAGTAGTGCTAAGTTTAATATTCTGATCGCAGACTTGGTAGGAGTGAGAAAGAACGTGTCCCACATGTGCGACCCAACAGAAATGGAAAGACATATCCAACATTTCATCAACCGAATCCAGTTCTCTGGCTACAACCAAAGAGACAGAATCAGAGTATACGAAGGAGCCACGGCGAAGTATAAGACCCTCATACAAATGGACATGAAAGGAATTTGCCCATTATACAGGAGCAAATTATGGAATAGCTTCGATAGGACTAAACATAAGATAGGGAAAGCCACTTCAAGGTACGACAACCAGAGATACCAGAGTGTCATGTTCATGGATGCTACTCCTGGGGAGAAATATGCTAACCAATGTAGAAAGGCCCTAAGAAAGACCCATTTATAGGTTAAAGTGGTAGAAAAGCCAGGAACTACCATAACATTCCTGATCAGCCAAACATACCCCTTTAAGAAAACCCACTGTACTAATAAGAAATGTGTTATATGTAAAGTGAACTCCAAGATAAACTGTAAAACTAGAAATGTATTCTTTAGTATAAGATGTACAGAGGGTACTTGCAGAAACATGACAACGACATACATAGGTGAGACAGCTCGAAGCATAGGAGAAATAATAGACCAACACTGGGGGGAATTAAATGGACAAAAAAAAAAACGTTTCAGTGCAATACTAACACGCCAGACGAAGACATGACTGTAACATAGACAACATAGAAATTAAAATAATATCTAAATATAGAAATGATCCAACGAGTAGGCAAATCAGAGAAGCGAGCGAAATAGAGCTTAGAAAACCAAAATTAAACAGAAAAATCGAATGGAATAACAACAACAACCATACCCAAACAAACAATACTGACTTAAAAGAAATATAAATAAATAAATAAATAAATACACAAGTACAATAACAACACACACATATAAACGCTCACTAGTAAACAAAGATAGAATACAAAAACCAAAACACATACACACCAAACATGATAATAGTACCACTGATGATGTTGCAGATGTGCAACGAAAGAACATTGTTAGACTATATATATATATATATCTGTATATTTAACCGATGGTCAGTCGCGATAAGCATTGGTTGCCAAATATGGAGATATAAAAGATGCAGAAGCAAAAACCAACCAAACAGTGAGTGTGTTCTGTTATAATTTCTGGCAATATTATTACAACAATATGACCCTCCCCAAGTATAACAATATGTATATATATATATATATATATATATATATATATATATATATATATATATACAGGCGAGTGCTGACCATTTTATTCTTTTTAGCAAACTTGTTACTTGCTATGTGTCTGACATTTCCTTCCCTTCTGTGACCACTATATCACCTGATAATTTCCCGCTAAGTATTCATTTGTAACGGTCGGGACAAGTAATAGTCCACTAAATTGAGGGGGTCTCTTGATAAGCCTTTAGCTTCACAGGGATGGTGCACATTTCTGTTTCATGGCTGCTGTAAACCAGTTGGTGAAACTGCAGTCGGGACTTTGAAGAAAATACAAGTATATTTTTGTTTATTATTACCTCACATTTATAATTTGATATATATATATATATATATATATATATGTGGGAATGAAGTAATTCCGTAGGAAAGGTCCAGGAAAAATGAGTGCTCTATGTAGGTTACAGAGCTTATTAGTTATGTAATAAACAACATAAGATAATTATTTCATTTACCAGTGGTTTCTTGAAAGTAAACAAAATTTGCTTTCAGTCATCAGATTGGAATGTTTTTTAACTGCAGCAAGGACTGTCCAATATCAGTTAGCACTGCTAGTGGACGGATGTTGAATCTAAAAATGTTTCTGAAATATAAGCATGATGTACACAAACAGAAATTCAGTTAGATAGATAAAGAACTGTCGAAATGTCACTCCCCCCTCCCATATATATATATATATATATATATATATATATATATATATAGATATATTTACTTATTTATAAACATCACGTGATTAGAAAGCGGTGGTGTAATTTTCTAAATTGAATTGGAATTGTGATTTCACCGTTTACTTTTTTCCGTTGTAGGGGCTTATACGTTCTGTTGTTATTATTGGAATATATTCTGTATTAAAAAGTACCACTAAGATTCTAATTTAAAAAAAAATGTATATATATATATATATATATATATATAACGAAGGAGTTGTGGTAAGAAACCAGATGGACCATAAATCACCAGAGTACTCAATCTTTAGGGTAGTAGAGTGGGTAACAGGAGAAAGTATGACCCCGACGGCAGAGCTCAAGCCGTTTCGACGGCTATTTCTGGACTAAAGTAAGATTTTTTTTAGTCTGATAAATAAATAGCCGAACTGTTAAAGGGTACGACAACTACAATATTCCCATGTAAGGAAGTACCCCTTGAAAAGTTCGGTTATTTATTTACCACCATAATTGTGGTAACAACCAAACGCCCGGACATTTTTGATAAAAACTGTTTCGCAATATTATTTGTGAAAAGGAATTACCAAAGTCCTAAGTTGTAATGAGGCTATTTTGAGTTTCTAACTCAATACATACTTTGATATATTCGGCTCCATTAATTCAATTGTCTAGTAAACTCGGCTGCTATTTTCAGTTTCGAGAGTCTGCAAGACACGCTAAGTTTGGGAACCATATGCGTCATATATACACACATTATCCAGTTTCTAATTAGATTTAGAAGTGATAAGGTTACTAATTTCTTCACCCGCTGATGAGCTTAGGACTTTGGAAATTCCTTTTCACAAATAATATTGCAAAACAGTTTTTATCAAAACTGTCCGGGTGTTTTGTTGTTACCACAATTATGGTTTATATTTATTTTTCTTGATTTATTCTTAAATTGAGTTTGGCAAACTATATTGCCTGTAGTTAGTATTTTTTCAACTTAGCGATTCTGGTCCATTACGATTTGAACACATATGCATAAATGTCTGTGTTCGTTTTTCTTTTTTGTACAGTTATAATATACGACTCGGAAAGCTCTTATCTTAGAGCTAATTTACTGTAATGAGACTATTTTGACTTTCTAACTCAATACATGCTTTGGGAATATCAGAGTATTGACAAAGTTATATATATATATATATATATATATATATATATATATATATATATATATATATATATATATAATTTTGTCAATACTCTGATATTCCCAGTTCCTGGTTGGTTTGTTATTCCTCGGTGAAATAACAACCCAACCAGTAACTGGGCATATCAGAGTATTGACAAAGCTATACACCTCAACAACATGTGTACTCGTCTCTACCACACTAATTCGGACTGCCTGAAGATGTCATAGCCAAAGATGGCTGTCACCGAAATATATATAGCAGTAATAAACGAAGCCAAATTTAAACATTTGACTTATTTATTTTATTTTATTTTACGTTACTCCGGAGTAACCAAACCAACCTGCGCACTTATATACTTATATACAACCACATATACTCAAAATTTATATATATATATATACACATATATTCTACTTGTATATATATATATATACAATATGTTGAAAAGGTAACACACTAGAGAGAGATAGTGTGCCATCAATAAAACAGGGAAAAACCACCAGTGTATGGAATCTATAACCTATGAAAGACACGCAATAATTAAAAATATAAATTAAAATGTATATACGCACCTCTATAACTATATAACACACGCGTACAAATCCAATGAGATCTGTTTCGCCAGGAAGTTGTTGACTGAAAGGGAATAGCCCATGGGTCATCAACGCGTGCAAGGCTATACATTTTAGACAACTCTAAGAGAATCTAAAGCGACCGTCCAGCTACACGCGGGAGAGATATGTCACAGCGTGTTTAGGGCAGTGAACCAGTGGTGTCTGAGGGACTAGCTGCTATTATATATATAAACTGGTTCCTGATGATTTCTCACCAATGAAACAGTTCTAGTCTAGTAGAAACTCTTCTATATTAAATATATATATATATATACAAATATATATATATATATATATAATATATATAATATATATATATATATATATATATATATATATATATATATATATATATATATATATGTCTGTCTGCCTGTGTGGGTGTGTCTCTTTTAAGCGTGAAACCGTTTCGACTTTATGTTACTGATCTTGTTTGTTCGCTTCTAGTTTCAATCACACACAAACACAGACCCCCCCCCCCCCACACACACACATATATATATATATATATTCATAGACACATTATGCACATATGCATACATACTGTATACAAACACATATATATATATCCGTTTTGTGCAGCTACTGTCGTAATTTCATCATTCACACCCACACTAACCCTTCTCACAATGTGACACATTCTTCAACTCACCTCCTAGCAGATCAATACATATCGTTTTGTCTCTATTGCCGTTTTTCGTTTCAGGTCAATGACTGATGTCCGAAAGAAATTATTTATTATAATCTATTTTTTCTATGTTCCTTCGTCGCTAATGTTTTCTTTTTTTCAGCATATTTTCTTCTCTTTCGTTACCTTGGTAATTTATTTTCAGTTTAGGAAAAACTGCGCTTCTTATTTAATATCTTTACGTCGCCTTCCTTGTTGGTTAACAGAAACACCAAATTTTATCTTGGGCTATTGTATGCTGCTGTTTGTTGTAATTCTATCTGTGCAACTAATGTTTATTAGTTGCACGTATATTTGGATGAAATATCCCACCCACATAATCCATATAATCTAGCGAAATATATTCATATTCAATTTTGTTCTTTTGAAATTTTCATAATTTGTTTGTATGTCAAACACATATATATCATATAATACATTGTAAGATTCAAATAAGATACGAACCTGCTAACTTGAAATGATTTATGAACTTTTAATGGTCTTATATTATGTATATCAATACCTAATCATGTGTAACTATGCATGATTAGGTATTAATATACATGATATATATATATTGGGCATACCATAGCCCAGAATATAAATTAGTGTTTCTGTTAACTAACAAGGAAGGCGACATAAAATATATTATATAAGATGCGCAGTTTGTCCTTTAAATAGAATTCGTTGACTTCTTTCATTGCAAACATAAATTACATACACACATGGATACGTGTATGCATACATACACATACATATGACATCCAGGCATAGAGATATACAATATATATACTTCTAATTATACATGTATAATTATAAATTTATCCTGTTATTTCACTCTTTCTATTTTCATGTTTTTTGTGCACCTTTTTAATCCCATTCCATGCTACCTATTATATATTCTTTCCCTGAGTTCTCTAGCAAATCTCTTTTTCTCTTTTAACAATTGGAGCGTTAGCATGAATCTATTTGAACACCTTTTTAGGCCTTTATCCATGAAGTCAGTGCAGATTTTGCATTGGGGTCTAGATTACATGCGGATGATGTTTTAGTGTGGAAGGATAAGGGCGAATAAGGAGTAGATGTTGATTTCCCTGAATGTAATTGAAATGTGGAAATGTTATATTATTGCGGGCAAATCAGATCAGAACAGTTCATCACTTGATAGAATATAGGACAAAGAATATTTACATCTGCACGAGCCACGATAATATCTGGTATAGTAGACATGGATAATGTTACGACATAGGGGAGAAAATATATTTAAGATCTCGCTATGTTAATGCCGTATTTATAGTCAGAACAGTCACTCGCGCATTTGAAAGAGGCAGTTGATAATGAATCCATCACATTCCATATATTGGAAGCTACTGAAAATTAATGATAGATGACGAGGGCAGAGACTTGGCATTTATTGCACAGACCAAAATCTCTACTACAGCTCGCAAGAGTGTAATATTCTCAGGTGAACAAAACTATGACTATTTGAAAGCCAAAAGATTATTTGAGGGTAGTGGTTTGACAGTATTGGTAAAGCGTCAGACTCCATGCTTTTCAGCACAGAGTTATGGCCCTTTGCATTCTGAGTGCAAATCCCGCCGAGGTTAGCTTTACCTTTCATCCTTAAAGGGTCGATAAAATAAAGCACTATTAATGCACGGAGCTCGATTTAATCAGCTTTTCTCTCCCTGAAAAAATTGCTGGCTTTGTGCCTAAAGTAGAAACAATTACATTTATTATTATTGTCATCAGGATTGCAATGGCAGGATCTTTAGAACGTCCGACAAATTCTTAGCAGTATTTGTTCCGGCAGTTTACTTTTTCAGTTCAAATCTAACTGAGCTGAAATTTGCCTCTCATTCTTCTGATGCCGATAAATTAAAGTAACAATCAAGTACTGGGATCAATATAATCAGCCAAGCCTTTCACTAAAGTTCTGTCCTTTTGCTTATGTTAGAAATCATTATTATTATCGCTGCTGTTTTTGTTGTTGCTTCTATTTGTTTTTATCATCATTTTGTCTTTATTTCACTTCGCACATTTAGATAGCCTTTGATTTAAGATAAGGATCTATTAGTGTGAGATTTACGATACAATTGATTTTAGTTGTAAAATTAAGGTGATTGGTGTCTTGCAAATAAAATATCTGGAAAGGTGATGTGCGTTCTACGGAGAGCATAAAACATGCTAGAGCATCCATTATATCTAGGTTATTGTTCTTGTAAACTGAATATAGATTTATCTATTTTATCACCTGAAATAATGTACATCAATGATATAGAGCAATAACAGTTTTGTTGATATATTAATACGTAATCCATCAATATATAGATTGTTGTAAAATGTAACCTGGCGTTCATACTATATCATCTCGTACACATAGTCACAGAGACAATTAACCCTTCGCCTCCTCACACCAAATATATACATACATAAATGAATGTGAATATATATATATGTGTGTGCGTATATATATATATACGTGTGTATAGTGGTAGCTATGGTGCTTCCATGGGCGGTATGCCAAAATTAGCACTCAATATTCTTACAGAGCATAGTGGGAATAGTATAAAAAAAAACGAACAGTCAGTGATGCATCTGGACTCAGTTTATTGCGTGTTACAATTGTTTCGCCGGCAGGTAGCTCGAGTTCGAGTTACCTGCTGGCGAAACAATTGTAACACGCAATAAACTGAGTCCAGATGCATCACTGATTTTTCTTTTTTTTTATACTATATATATATATATATATATATATATATATATATATATATATATGTACGTATATATATACATATATATATATATATATATATATATAAATATATATAGTACTAAGGATACTAATTATGGTTATGTATATAATAAAACCTTTTATGGTTATATATATTTAAACTCTAAATAGTGAAAGACAGTAATTCATTACTATCTTATTACCAGTAAGATAAATAGCTCAATGTAATAACATTAGTTGTTTTACAGAGCAGTTGTATAGAAATTACATGAATCAAAGTTCAGTTTAAATCATTTATTTGCTTACAATTGTTTCCTCCAAACCGAGGTTTGGATTTCTTCGGAGCAACTATTTAGTGATTTTTCATATACTTGACCTCCTTATCAACACAAGATACATACAAAAACATACGCATATATTGACCCACAGAGGGTTGACATTCATCATAATGATATAGCATGGCAATTTACATATAAAGGTTACATTCATATTAAAGGAAAAAATTAAAGTTAAAATTAAAATTAAAATAAAACATTGGCAGTTTATGAAGATAAAGCAAGAGGAAAATTTAGAGTAGTCAGTGTATGAAACAGTCTCACGTGTGGCATGCACGTGTGTCTTATTTATACAGGATTATAGTGCGGCAGATTGTTACATGTAAAAACAAGCAGTTAAAGCAGACAATCAATAGCATAATGGGTGCTGTATTGTTAAAGCATTTTTCATACACGCCTGTACGATATATAAGCCCGTTTGTAGAGAAACACCAAAAATATTTAAAATATTACAAATGAGAAGCAAAACAGCACCACTGTCCTCGTACCCACCACCACTCACATAATCCAGGAAACGCAATTTATAGACTACATGTCCATCACTCAATCCACGATGATTCGACATTGGGTGTCTGGAGAATCATGATATAAATCATATCTTGTCGTTTCTTAATTTGATTCACAGATCAGGTTGTTTTTGTTGTGAGAGATGACATTGAATTATATTCCGGAAGTGTGTGTGTGACTAAGGGGAGTTAATGCGTAAGGGGAGTTAATGCGCAAGGGGAGGTAACTAGCTGATTATCATAGTTAAATTAATTATCCTAAAGTACATTAATGGTGTTTCAAACGAGTCCCTATCATATAACGTTATAAACAATTTCTAAATTTAAGTATCTTATCTATACATTACAGTGTAGTCTATTAAGAAGTACTAAAGGTGTTCATATCCGTATGATTACCTTCTATCACGGAGTGCCACAACCGAACAATCTACAAGAAGAGTCAGACCTCCAAATCAATGATCTTTGTAAGTGTAGTTCCCCGCAGAGCCTGGCAGGGTCTTATTACTATATATGACTCCCGGTAAGCTCTGGGTCATTGTAGGTCTGAATGCATGGCAAAGTTAAATATC
>OZ024742.1:137967160-137982160 GCA_964016885.1 Eledone cirrhosa | reverse complement strand
GCTTGGCATGATGGAAATTCGAGATAGATGAAAAGTGAGGGCAGCGTGGGATCAAGTGCTAAATCACATAGATGTATCCAAACTGCACAGTTTAGAAATGTTAGATACGCTTCATAATGCACTTGACATCATAGTTTTTATAAAATTTAGGATCGGTTCAAGGCAGATTTACAATGCTGATATTGCCTTCAGGAAGCACAATCCCGAGATTGGTTTGAGGATAATGATGCTGCTATAACCCGGCTCAATGGCGAGAAAAACAAACTGTAAAAGAAGTACCTTGAAGAGTGATAACTTTTGAAATGTCTTTCAAAAAGGGAAAATCAAAACTGCAACGTAAAACTCGAAAGATGAAGATTAACTCGTGGTTTGTAATTCCAGGGTAAATGTAGATATTTTATAACTGGAGAGACCAAAATACATTATACAGCATACCAAAGCTAGTTACTTGTCCCCTGCCCTAAAAAACGGCACCATTGAATTAAGAAAATAAGCACGTCTCGATTAAAGATCAAGCAAAAATCTTGAAATTGTGGACTGAAATTTTGAAGATCTGTTTAATAACGCAACTTTAGTTGAAAATATTAACAGACTGCCGCAAAGGGAGATTATGTCAGAGATGATGAATGATCCAACCCGGGATCAGATAGGGATCTACCCTAAATGAAATGAACGTAGGGAAAATTTCATGTTTGGATGGAATACATGTTGCACTGATTTCCATAGGAGAAAGCATTATTGTTATGGCCATTCATGAGCTAGTTTGTACGACATGGCGAGTCAGGAAAGATTTGTAGGTGCAATTATGCTTTCCATTTACAAATGCAAGGTTTCTAATGCTGTATATTGTGAATAACTTGGTCTAACCCTGCTCAAATCACTAGAGAAATTTCTATCCAACGTTTGATTCAACTAACAGAATGGATCTGCCCTGATGTCATGATTAAGACCTTGTGTGGTTTCAGAGCTGAGCAGGTTATTATGGACATGATTTTCTCAGACCACCAGCTCATAGAGAAGTGTGTTGAGCAACAAGTGATATTACATCAAGGATTTGTGGACCTTACTAAAGCATTGTCGTTCACACTAGGGAAGATTGGATGTCCTGCTGAATTAGTCGGGATATTAAAAAATATTCATGGCAACGTCAAGGCAAAATTATACTTTGATAGGACATATTCAGAACCAATTTTACTTGTTAAAAGTGTCAAACAATGTGAAAAACCAGCACCTACTCTGTTTTCTATCTACATTGTAGGGGAAAGAAACCATTCTTCTCTTCACCAATTGCAGAAGTATAGGTAGAAGCTGACATTTTTGTTGGAAGAAAAATGCGTGACGTGGTTGACCGCTTTGTGTATCTCGGAAGTACGCTTGTAAAGATGGTACAATTGATACTGAAATAGATACCAGGATTGCGATATAGTTACTTTTGGGAAGAACAAGAAGTGAGTCTGGTCAAATTAAAGTTCGCACTGTATGTGTCCGGTGTTCTTACTGCTTTGTTAACTGATATTTTATGGGAACTTATCAGTGGGGAAAATGCCACAGTATAAAAACCAAAGGATGATTTTAAAGCTTTGGTGATTGATGGGAATAGCTGAGAGGCATTGGCTGAGACCCATGACTCATGACAATAATAAAGTTGGTGACTTTGAAGCACAACATGTGGAGCATGCTGCTTTGTAGCGTTCACTCCATAAATAATCCAACAGGAATTGAAGTGCCAAGTGTATGGACGATCTCCAATTAAAGTCACGTGAGTAATGGAGATATCCAGCAGCTTGCGAGATAGTTCTCTCGCTACGTCTGTGATACAGCTGTACTAGGTAAGGCTTAAATTGCAAAGTGGCCTATCGTGTAATGATAAAATGCATGAAGACACAAATTAGATGGGGGTGCAACGATTCAGACAGTTCAAGTGTCATGTCTATGAAAGTGCTTGTAGGACAGAAACTCGACTGCATGGACACCTACCTGCAACTGGGCATGCAGCCTTGAAAGAGTTAGGTTACTTCCAACAAAATGATATATATTTGTTTGCGCATGTGTGTGAATGTGTGCTTGTTTCTGTGTGTACGTATATATATATATATATATATACGTATATATATACGTATATATATATACGTATATATATATACGTATATATATATATATATATATATATATATATATATACATATATATATATATATATATATATATGTATATGTGTGTCTGTATGTGTGTAAGTGTATATATATATATATGTGTGTGTGTATTCATAATCCATTACAATATATATACGTGTAACATTGAGTGTAGAACGACGAAATGGGGAGCTAATAAAAATTCAGTTTTTGGCACTTTCGTTGGAAAGCAGTGTTAAATTATGGTTTCCTTTTATAAATATTGTATAGAATGTATATCACTAGTTTAGAAATTGTATAATGGATGTGGAATGTTCTGAGCTTGCAATATAGATGTTAAAAATTATTGATTCTCAAGACTTGTTTTACGACACTATCTCCAAACAGAATTAAGTATTCAGCTGGTAACCGGAACTAATTCTACTTTCACTTACTATCTCATAATAGCTTCCCCCTCTGGCTACGTTAATCTATGTTAATTACATCTAAATGCATATTGCAGTCCATTATAATGGAAGAACACACATAGATAGACATGTGAAGTATATATGTATCTATCTAACCATTTCTTTCCTTCTCTCTCTCTCTCTCTCTCTCTCTCTCTCTCTCTCTCTCTCTCTCTCTCTCTATAGAAATATATATATATATATATATATATATATATATATATATATATATATATATATATATATAAATATATATATATATATAAATATATATATATACACACACACACACACACACACATATATATATATATATATATATATGTGTGTGTGTATATATATATTTATATATATATATTAATAATATATATATATATAATACACACACACACACAAAATCACACATACACGTATATATATTTATATATATATATATATATATATATATATATATATATATACACTATTATCTATCCTTCGCGGAAGAGCAGTTCTACTAGAGAACGGGTCGCAGGCGATGGAGGGCGATTCGGTCACCAGACTGGTGAGTGGCACGAATATGACCACAAATACTGCAATATGGTGATAGGTAAGAAAAAGGATACTACTACATCGTACTTCGCGTGGGTTAACAAGGGACACGTTCAGACCTTAGTTAGAGGGACACGTTCAAAATATATATTGCAGTCTCCATCTCATGCCGTAAAAAACTGGTGATGGGCATACGAACTCTTCTGGGACGCGTGAGATGGACGCACGAAGAATTCAAAGATGGTTCGGAAGGGAGAAAAGCATGAGAATTTGCATCTGGACAGCACAACCCTAACAGATAAGGAGCAGGAACTAGTGGAAGAGGCTAGATGCTACAGTATAGATATTGTCGGGGTTTACCCAACAAAGTTTCGTGTCTCTAGTACTGTAGATTAGGATGTAGGATGGAAACTCCATCATTCAAGTGTGGCACCAGAATTGACTGCACAAGTCGGAGTGTTGTTAGTGACAAACGCCCAGCTGTCAGAATGTGTTATAGACTGGATACCATTAGGTGGGAATATTTAAAACTTGAAGCTTAGTCTGAAGGATATGTCTCTGTGGGTGGTGCAAATTTATGTACCAAACAAGGAGTCCGCTTACAGAGCCTTCCTTGATGACGTCACCGTAGCGTTAGATGTTGATATGACTGAGTCATATATCTTCAATGCATATGTTGGCACTGACAATCTGACAAGAACATAGTGATTGGAAGAATCGGTGATCCCAATCAAGACACGAATGGAGAGGCCTTATTAGATGTCTGTTCTAGTAATGGACACGCTATGATGAACACCTTCCAGCACAGAGACATCGATAAATATACATGGTATAAGAAAAATCATGGACAGAGATCAATAATTGATTTGTTATTGCCTCTGATCTCTTCGATTCTGTTTTGGATATACGTGATAAGAGAGAGGTTGAGCTGTCAACTGAATATCATCTAGTTATCTGCAACTTCGAACTACCTTATCTCAAAGAAACCCACAAAACTAATAGGTCCAGGTCAACCTACAGGTCAACCTACAGGATAAAGTGAGAAGCGTTAGTAGATAAGGAAGTCGGGACTAGGTATAGATATACATTCAGAGACTCCCTGTGTAAACTGGAGATTGTTCATCTCAGCAGTTGTTCTTGCAGCTACTAGGTGCTGTACGGGAAAGAGGCTTTATGTGGTGCCGGATGACAGCAGGACCCTTTGTTTCAAAGATTCCATCCGAGTAAAGAAAGAGGCGAACATATTTGGGATTGGAAATAAGTCCTCCTTCATGCACTTGCGGTACAAACATTCATACAAAGAATTGCAGCGGAGACAGTAGAGGCGGAATCCGACGTCGGATCAGTAAATAAAGTGATCCGGTAGACCATCCACCGACATCGTAATAAAAAGTCCTCCTCCATAACTGCTATCAGGGACGTCTTTGGGGTTCTTCTCTCTTCAGAGAGGTGGATCCTGGCGAGTTGGGTAGAATATTTTTTGCTAATCTCCTAAACCCGATCACAACATCATCCGATGTACACGAGGTGCATCTGGGATCGATAATTAACCTCTCGGACGCTGAGGTCACAAGAACAATTAAAGAGCTCAAATGTGTCAAGGCCGGAGAAGATGAAATTCGGCACGAGATATTAAAGGCCTTAAATAGTGAAGGTATTCTCTGGTTGTGTCTTGCGTGCCGTGTGGCCTAGATCTGTGCAACGGAAATCTGGGTAGGTAATCCCAATTTCAAAAAGAAGACTAAAGAGATTGCTTCAATTAGAGAGGGATCTCCTTGTTGAGCCTCCCGGTAAAGTCTATAACACGTGTCTAGTAAATAGATGTAGGGAGATTGTCAGCCCAACCTAGCTGATGACAAATATTCATACTGCGCAGGTCTTGCTTTGTAGAACTCACAAAGGTATATGAAGATGCTGTGGAAGGTTGTGCTGCAATAAGGGATCGATGGTAAGCTTGTTGCCCTGATGTTTCTATAGGGATGCCCGATATTTGTGTTCGGGTAAATTCTGCTAAATCGAAACCATTTAATATGGGATTCAGACTCCACCAATGCTGCGAAAACTGAGACACTCGTCCTCTTAAGGAACACTGCTCTGTTAACTCTACATGCGAATGGAGTTCCACTGAAGCAGGTGAGGAAGTTCATTATCTCGGGGCCCTGTTCACAGGTGATGGAATCCCGAAGACTGAATTAAGTGCAATAATTACAGGAGTTGTTGCAGTAAAGCACCAGATTCAGCATTCGGCAATCAAAAGAAGGAATGTAGGTCTAAAAGCCAAACTCACTACCTTCAATTCGATATTCGTTCCAACACTTATCTATGGTCATGAACCTTGGTCAATGATCAACATAATACAATCGCGAATACAAGAAGCATAAATGGTGCTCCGCCAAAGAATCTTTAGAGGAACGTTACTCGACAGTGTGCGTAGCTCGGAGATTAGAGTCATTCCAGGTGGTGTTTCTTCTCCTAATTGAGAATTGGCAGCTCCGATACTATGGGCATGGGATAAAAATAACTCAGGAAAGGAGCGCTGGACAGATTTTACGGGTAAACCCTACCGGCAGGAGACGCAGTGGTAGAACCTAAGCAAGATGGTTGGATAATATCCATGAGCCTCAGTTGTTCTAACTTGGGGATTCAGCCAGATCAGTTGGAAATGGTTGCTTTTCACAGGACCCATGAAATGAGTATTCCCCAGGACTCTTCTCCCAGAACGCTCTCAGGAATAAGAGGACGAAGAGCAAAAGACCACCTGTCGATCCACAAAGGATTCAGAGTTGCTGAAATACTAATTCTGAAATACTAATTCTGTCTTCAGCACGGGCTGCCATCTTCATCGATTCTATTACGGGAATTTCTACTAAAAAAATATTTTTCCTCTACTATTTGTTTATATATATATATATATATATATATATATATATATATATATATATATATATATATATATATATATATATATATATATATATAATATATATATATATATATATATATATATATATATATATATATATATATATATATATAATATATATATATATATATATATATATATAGAGAGAGAGAGAGAGAGAGAGAAAAACCATATACATGGAAGCCATTTCTATATTAAATATATATATATATATATATATATATATATATTTAAAAGTTAAACAAGGTTCAATGGATAAATCAAAGAATGAGTTTTACAATAGATTGGAAGCACTCAACAGCAGGTTTTCTCAACAATAGATTGGAAGCACTCAACAGTAATAGTTTTCTCAACAGAAATGATTTTAATTTACTTTATTTTAATTAAAATTAGATTACCTTCGGCTTTTTCAAATATTTAGCTCCTCTCTCTATCACATTCGCTGGACATTTTAGAAGTATCGTTTGTCTACTATATATTAAAACCCTCTTGCATATTAAACTATATTTTTAATATTGGGCATTTTTATGTTTCGCATACAATTCATTATTTTTTCACTTTTTATTTTGTATCTAGCCCTTATTCTTAGGACTCATGTTGTTTTGACTTATATATTTATAGTATATATCTATTAAATGATCCTTTTACAATAATTGATCTAAAACATTAATTTTTAACAATATTTTCAGTAACTTATTTACTATATTGTATTATGTTATGTATATTTGAAAGGTATCATCTTAAGTCTTTAGACAATATAATCTTTGTTTTTTTTTTCATAAACACATATATGTAATTTAAAATTCAGACCTCTTTAAGTTTAATTATAAGGCCCTGTTGATCCTTTAGGCACTCAAATTGTTAATCATAAATTCTTTAAAAATTATAACTGTAATTACTTTCTAAATTATATTATATAAACTGTTGTCAATATTATAAAAAATGTTGGTAAAGTTTCGTGAGGTTGTAAAAACATTATGTTTTCTTTCTCGTGTTTGAAAATCCTTTAAATTTGATTTCATAAAATTTGATTTTAGAAATTAAATTGATAGTATACTTTAATATTAATACAGATACCTATTAACTCTTAAAACATTACATATTATTCATTACTCTGAACTAACTTAAATTAAATATTTTGAATATTAACGGTGAACCAAATAAGTTTAGATATATATTGTATATATGGATAATTGTCTAAAAACTTGAACATAAGGCTTCCTATTTGTGTCTCTCTCTGTAATCAACTCTCTTTTGTTTTTCGAGGCCCCTACTAACTATATTATCCCATCAGCTGTTTCTTCCTCTATGCTTTCCTTTCTTTCCTTTTTCTTCAGTAATTTAAATTTGATGCAAAGTATTTTTTAACTGTCTCACACGCACCCTCTCTATTGTATGTATTATATATTTTTCTCATGTTCTCAATATTAAGATATATACATATTGAGTTTTGTCATATATTACTCACTACCATGACTGAATCTTAACCATCTACTATCAGGGTATGTCATGCATCATCTTATTTTATCTGATGAGGACGTACTGTTGAAGTTAACTCCGTACCTCTGAAATATGTATAATAAAATATACTTCATCACAAGAATATCTATTTTGTTAATATTTTGAATTAATATATATATATATATATATATATATATATATATATATCACGATAAATTAACGGAGGCATAGGCCCTCGCTATTCCCTGTAAATAATGTGCTCAAAGGAGAAGAGATCCTGAGCTCTTTAAAATACAATATGTTGAAAAGGTAACACGCCAGAGAGATATATAGTGCGTTATCAATAATACAGGGAAAAAACCACCAGTGTATGGAATCTATAACCTATGAAAGGCAGACTATAGACACGATAGTTAAAATATAAATTAAAGTGTAAATAAATACCCCTATAACTATATAACACACGTACAAATCCAAAGATATGTTTCACCAATAATTTGTTGAAAGAAATGGGTTAATCTCGGTTCATCAGCGTGTGTAAGGCTATACATTTCAGACAACACTAAGAGAATTTAATTATCGTGTCTATAGTCTGCCTTTCATAGGTTATAGATTCCATACACTGGTGGTTTTTTCCCTGTATTATTGATAACGCACTGTATATCTCTCTCTGGTGTGTTACCTTTTCAACATATTGTGTATATATATATATATATATATATATGTGTGTGTGTGTGTGTGTGTGTGTGTGTGTGTGTGTGTGTGTGTGTGTGTGTATACATACACATAGACCGGGCTAGAAGCTGCTAAATGTTCGGCCGCCCTCGTTTCTCTGATTTTCAGCCCCATGGATTGTGTCTATTATATTCCTTTGTTATATTTTGAATACCTGATGATGTCACCGGATTCATACTGAACCCGGTCACTGAGATGATCATAGTATAATAAACCTTTTAAGGAATTACACCAGTCCAGTCTCCTGTTATTTTATAATATATATATATATATATATATATATATATATATATATATATATATATATATATTATAAAATAACAGGACGCTGGATATATATATATTATGTGTCTGCCTATATTTCATCAATTATATATATTATTGCTGTAATCGACTTTACTAAAGTCACATTTCGAATTTCGCATTATTCCTGGTCTTCAGTCAACCGCATCTCGCCCCCCCTCTCTCTCTCTCTCTGTATATATATATATATAGTTAGAATGAAAGACGATCAAGGCACATAAATTGTGTTTACATTCAGCAAGAGAATCACACCTGTAAATGTATGGATAGAGATCAAATGCATAATGTGAGTATTGAATGCTGTTGCCTATCCAAAAAATAACTTAGAAGTGTTTATTTAGTCGTAGGAAATCTCTGACTGAAGAGAGTGATGATGAAATCCTCTCCACAATGACAATATTCCATTTCCAATTAAAGGAATTATAGTAATTTCCACCAACTTAGATGCAAACACACTATATATGTAATTACGCCATTCAATATATCTATTTTATTTTACAAATAATGTGATACAATATTAAGAAAATATAACAGCCTAATATATATATAAAAGGAGATTAATATCCCCAGAGGTACTAAGTACCCCTGGAAATATGTACGGTGTCTATGATACAGTGGTTGTTCCATGTTCTGGTTTGTCAAATTAATACCATGGAACAACCACTGTATCATGGTCACCCTATATATTTCCACGGGTACTTAGTACATGTGGGGATATTAATCTCCTTCTATATTTCCTCCGTTATGTAGAGAACAAATCCGTTGTTGTATTTAGCTGATATTTTTAGTGGCGTGATAGACAACACGTCTATGTTTACTTCCTGTTTCTACTAAGGGCTGGTTCATGCACAGGTCAAGTTTATGGCCTCATTCGATCCTGTGCCAGCTGGCAGGTGGCAATATATTTTGCCGTTCCTGGGACTTTTGTCCTAAGTAAGGAAAATGGTCTCTGATGATCTGATCATTTCCATTGGAGGTCCCTAGGATCTCCAATCTGTTGTATGGTGAAATTGTCGGTAAAAGCAAATGGAATAGGTAAATATTTAAAATATATTTTGTTAATTTATTTTTAAAAAGTGTGTGAATCTTACTTGCTCCGCTTATCTCAATATATATATATATATATATATATATATATATATATATATATATATATATATATATATATATATATATATATATATATATATATATATATATATATATATATATATATATATATATATATATATAATATAGAAAGGCTTCTACAGGACTAGAACTGTTTCATTCGGGAGAAATCACCAAGAAGCCGACTGCCCAAATAATATGGTGTTATTTATCGGTGGATTGGCAGTATCGGTAGAGGGTCGGCGCCATGCTTTGCAGCAAAGAGTTACAGCCCTTTATGATCCGAGTTCAAATCCCGCCGAGGTTAACTTTGCCATACATCCTTACGGGGTCGATAAAATAAAATAAAAGTAATACACTGAAATAAATGCTTGCTTTGTGCCAAATGTAGAATGAGTTATTCATATCTTTTCTGATGGTAAAAGAGGGTGGTGATTGCAATGGGTGGACGTCATTGGTTGATGGGTTTAAAGAAAAGGGAATTCTTTAGAAACGATATTTAGAATAACAAAGGGAGAAAGAATTATATAGGCAGGTTCACTCAGGGGGTGCCACTCCTGATTTTTAAGGTTCAACCAATGACCTCTACCCATCCCAATCACCACCCTCTCCTACCACCAGAACAGATATAAATACCACCATATTACTCGGACAATCGGCTAGCTGATGATTTCGCCCGAATGAAACAGTTCTAGTCCTCTAGAAGCCTTTCTATATTAAATATTTATACTCTGCCTTGTATTGAGTACCTTGCTTACTGTGGTTAACCCCAATTGAACCCGGGATAAACTTTTATATATATATATATATATATATAACAAAGGAGGTGTGGTAAGTAACCAGATGGATCATAACGTACCAGAGTATTCAATACTTAGGTTAGTAGAGGGGTAATAGGAAATTGTTTGACCCCGACGGCAGAACTCAAGCCGTTTCGACGGCTATTTCTGTAGTCCAGAAATTGCCGTCAAAACGGTTTGAGCTCTGCCCTCGGGGTCAAACATTTTCCTATATATATATATGTGTGTGTCTGTCTCTGTGTGTGTATATATATATATATATATATATATAAGTGGTAACACAACCGTTAGTTCACCCTATCGTGAACAATTGTTTCACCTTAGCCGATCATCAGCTCGTAATGGACGAGCTGAGGATCCGCTAAGGTGAAACAATTGTTCTCGGGATAGTGCACTAATGTTGTGTTACCACTTCCACCTAACTCGTCCCATGGACAGAGTGCTCTACCACTAGGGATATTACCTTTCAGTGTTCAACCTCTCTCTCTCTCTCTCTCTCTCTCTCTCTCTCTCTCTCTCTCTATATATATATATATATATATATATATATATATATATATATATATATATATATATATTGGCAGCATCGATAGAGCTTCGGACAACATTCTTCGTAGCCTAGAGTTACGGCCCTTTGTGCTGAGTTCAAATCCGACTGAGGTTAGCTTTTCCTTTCATGCTTACGGGGGCGATAAAATAAAGCAATGTAACGCACTGGGGTCGATTCCCTCGACTTCACCTTCCCCTAAAATTGTTGGACTTGTGCCGAGATACCATTATTTATATATATATGCGGGGGATTGGCAGTATCGCTAGAGGGTCGGACGCCATGCTTTGACGTATAGAGTTACGGCCCTTGCCATTCTGAGTTCAAATCCCGCCGAGGTTAACTTTGCCTTTCAGCATTATGGGGTTGATAAAATAAAGTACCAGTAATACACTGGGTAATTGCTGGCTTTCTGCCAAAACTAGAAACAATTATTTATATATATATATATATATATATATAGATTTTGAGTTTATGTTACCATACTAATTCAAACTGCCTGAAGAGGTCACAGCCAAAGATGGCTGTCACTGAAATATATATAGCAGTAATAAACGAAGCTAAATTTTAATCATTTAACTTTATATATATATATATATATATATATATATATATATATATATATATATATATATATGGAATTTGCTGTCGAAGCGGCAAAAGCTCGGGTGTTGGACCCCAACTCTCTAATATATTTATACTCTTGAATCCAACTTTCAAGCAATATGTTGAATAACGGTCTTAATATTTAAACACTGGTATAATTCTGATCTCCTGTCTGTCTCTCTATCTCTCTCTCTTTCTTTATATATATATATATATGAAATAAAATAACAGGAGGCTGGACATGTGTAAATCCTTGAACGGTTTATTATACTATGATCATTTCAATGACCGGGTTCCATATGAATCCAGTGATATCATCAGGTATTGGAATATAACAAAGGAATATGTAAAAAAACATGAGTCCGAAAGATCAGAGACAGAGACAGAGAGGACGACTGACCAACTAGCTTCTCGGCCAGTCGCCCTCAAAGTGTTGGCAACTGAAGCTACTAATGAACATCTGGTGAGGGGGCGAAGGCTTATAATGCACTACCACCACTCCGTCAAAGAAGAAGGGGAAGAAAGAAAGAAAGGGAGAAAGCAGTGTAGTGTAAGGGTCATACTACATTCATGCTAGAAAATGCCGCGAAAAAATGCTACCCCAAAGAATCTATAATGGGTGTCTGTATGGTCTAATGTGAACCGAAGATTGGAACGTTAAACTTATGTTGCGAGTTATAGGATGAAATTAAATTAAATTAAAAATATTAAATTGCAAAATGATTAATTGAAAAATAAGTTATTAGAGAATTAAAGATTAAAGTAGCAAGATTTATTTATTTAATGAACTTACGGAGAGGGTCTTATAGGAAAATTTGTTTATCTCGATAAGATATTAGGATGGGATATAGAGTAAAGATTTCGATTGAGAGTCCCAGCCCCCCCCCCCCCACCATGAGTCAGCCAGTCTCGAGTGGTATCGTCCAGCGAAAGAAATGGAAATTAATTTATCCGAGTACTCTAGGAACGTAGCTACCTTAGGCTCCGGGAGCGCTAGCAGAAACTCCACAATTTCGACAGGCCAACGTCAATACCAAAAGAATATTATTAAATTCCACATGAGGGGTTTATTTACGTGCCAGTAGAGGCATGATACAGCTAATAGTTATGCTAAACCAGGAGTTTGTAGGTACAAGTATAATGTGGCGGCCAAAACAGGCGGCGCGGTGGGACCGGGGCAAAGCATCCGCTCCGAGTAATTTCGTTTACCGAAAGAGGAGAAATTTATTTTTCCGAGCACTAAAGGAAGGCTGAACTCTCCGAGTGCCCAGCGCGCAGCCGGGAAAAAGCCACCATACAAGTCGAAGGTAGCAACCCAATGAAAAGTGCAAATAGACCAAAATTATTTTAAAGTCCCAGTTATCCGGGTTATAACTACAGTGGTTCTTAGGTGGGTAGGGGGCTATGAAAGGTGCATTCCTTATGTTTTTAATAAGATTGGTATTTCTCACTAACACATTTATCCTAAAATTTTATTCTCCTTCGATTTTAACATTAGCATTATTCTTTAATAACATCAAATTTTCGTGTACCTTTCACCGGCTTGACCACTTTTCATCCCCCAAAGTAATCTTTTCATTCAAAGTATTATTTCCATTCAAAACTGAAGTCTGCATTCCTCTACCCCTAAATTAAATTTCTACTACTACTATTCTATCAACTTGATCACTTACTACTCTTCTATTGGTCAATTCAAAACCTGTTCCCAAACAGACTTATTATATTAAATCTTTGTTGGTGTTTTTCAATAAACAAATATCATTATTTCTGAAGACAGCATATATATGTGTAGGTATGTATATTCCCTCTGATAGTTTGTAAATTTTTACATAGATCTATATGATATACATACCAACACACATATATATCCTAGAAACGATCGTAAAATGAGGAATTTTTTAATATAAGGAACTGTTTCTTTGTTTTTATTCATTGTTTTTATTAATTTATATATATATATATATATATATATATATATATATATATATATATATATATATATATATATATATATGAAGTATTTCCGTCAGAAAGATACAGGAAAACTAGAGTGCTCTATGTAGGCTACATAGCTTATTAGTTATGTAATAAACAACATAAGATAATTATTTCATTTACCAGTGGTTTCTTGAAGACAATGTTGTGTCTGTCTTCAGTCGTCAGAATGAATAATAAACATGGTGTATTTATTAAATATGGATTTGAAAAGAAAATTTAGGAAATATGAATGTGAGGCTGAAAAAAAACGGGCGGAAAGGAAATAGGCGGAAAAAAAATATATATATAAATATAAAAATATAAATGTCCAGAACGTAAACTTACACACGCTAAACTACACGCATATACTGAAAAGTACGTTGACGTATACTTTCTCACATAAGCGTATTTGCATCTACATAGAAAAACGGACGGGAACATAAATACATACACATACATTTACAGAGATATATACATAAATACACACACATACATATACACAGATATATATGCACTCAAAAATGTACACACGAATTCGGAGTAGTTAGGAAGCAGGAATAACTAAATAAATAAATAAGAACAAAAGATACAAAAACATATATATATATATATATATATATATATATATATATATAATACATGAGAAGAATGAATAAAGAAAGTAAAAATCAAATCAAAGTATATGCGCGTAGTTGAGTGTGTGTATGTTTACGTTCTGGATATTTATATTTTTATATATATATATATACTTTTTTAATTTTTTCCCCTATTTCCTTTTCGCCCGATTTTTTTAGCCTCACTTTCATATTCCCTAAATTTTGTTTTCAAATCCATATTTAATAAATACACCATATTTGTTATTCATTCTTACGACTGAAGACAGACACAACATTGTCCTCAAGAAACCACTGGTAAATGAAATAATTATATTATGTTGTTTATTAGATAAATATATATATATATATATATATATATATATATATATATATAAATATATATAAAGAAAGAACGATATATCGTTCAGGTGTGTGAACGACATCTCATCTCTCTAAGATTATTAATTAAAACAGAAGGGCTGTAACGATAAAAAGGGTAATCTTTTTATTAAATGACACATTTAATAAAACACAACATAATTAAATTCACAGGACATACCCTGCAAGCTAAACGGTAATGGCTTAATTCTCACATTATAAGAAGAGATATGAAAATCTCTTGGTCAAAAACAGGCGTTTTGACAAAGTACATCCACGTGGCAGGACAAAGGCGACTGGAATATAAAACCAAATCTCTTGAGTTTTACATTGGCGTCTCTTCTTTTAGAGAACGCCGAGATAAGGGAAGTAATTCGCTATTTTTTGTGTTACCCACAGGTGGCGACACTGCGTTGCTAGAGTCAACACACTGTCGCCATAGTTACTACATATAT
>OZ024742.1:137944660-137964660 GCA_964016885.1 Eledone cirrhosa | reverse complement strand
GCTCAAGCCGTTTCGACGGTTATTTCTTGTCTCCAGAAATAGCCGTCGAAACGGCTTGAGCTCTGCCGTCTGGGTTAAACATTTCCCTATTACCCACTCTACTACCCTAAGTATTGAGTACGTTATGGTCCATCTGGTTCCTTACCACACCTCCTTCGTTTTATATATATCTATATATCTCTTCCTCTCTCTCTCTATATATATATATAGATATATATAAGTTCATCTCGGATTCAATTGGCGGTAACGACAGTAAGTAACATATTCGATACAAACCAGAGTATAAATATTTAATATAGAAAGGCTTCTACAGGACTAGAACCGTTTCATCCGGGAGAAACCATAAGTAAGCCCTGATATGTATATATATGTAGAGACAGAGAGAGAAAGAGAGAAAGAGAGAGAGAGGAGAGAGAGCGATACACACATAGATAGAGAGGTACATACATACATATAGGTAAATATAAATAAATATATATATATATATATATATATATATATATTTAAAAGAATAGAGGTGTAACACACAAGTTATGATATATTGGTAAACGGAAAAGAATATGCTGACAAATTGTTCACAGTGAAAAATAGTTTAATTAGGAATAAGTGAGAATTAGTAATAGTATTGGTTAGTATTCAGTTTGGGTTTTAAGTTTTACCGGTTGCGCATTTCTAATGCTTTTCAAAAATAATTTTGAGATAGAGCGTCCGTGATGTTTGTCAAATATTGACACAATAGATATTCTTCTGATCAATTATATTTTATTATACATATTTCAGAGGTACTGAGTTAAGTTCAACAGTACGTCCTCATCAGTTAAAATAAAATGAAACATGACATACCCTGACATAGTAGATGATTAAGATTCAGTCATGGTAGTGAATAACCTATGACAAAACTCAATATTTATACCCTAATATTGAGAAGATGAGATAACATAATACAAACAATAGAGAGGGTGGGTGTAATAGAGTTTAAGATATACATGGCATCAATATAACAGTTATAACTTTTTTAATTTTTAAAAACTACTGGAGAAAGAGGAGGAAAAGGAAAGCATAGAGGAAGAAACAGCTGATGTGATAATATATTTAGTAGGTGGCTTGAAAAAACAGATGAAAGATGATTAAAGAGAGAGAGAAAGGGGAGTAATTTATGTTCAAGTTTATATACACAGATTTCCATATTTGCAACACATGTCCAAAATGCAACACATGTCCGCAAATGTCGATTTAAATGTCGAAGAAGTTGCTCCTATGTAGTTGTATGTGTTGTTATTTGTTTTTACGGTGCATTTACACACCAGATTTCTATCCAGACAATTATTTTGCAGAGGGTAATCTGGTTTATTTCTACAATTACATTTTGATTTATTATTATTTATATTAACACTAATATTAATAGCATTATGTTGATTTTGGTTTAGTATTATGCTGTTTATTTTAGCGATATTTTGGGCCATATTCATAGTTGTAGAATAAGACAGTTTAATTGTGTGTCTATTAAATATGGAGTGGTATTTATGTTGACTAGGTAATGAACTATCTAAAGCTTTAAAATAGATTAGCTATTGATATTCTTACTGCTACAGAAGCAGGGTGGGGTGAGGGTGGGGGGGGGGGGGGGGACATATAACTGATTTAGTTCTGTTTCTTTTCCCCGATTTATTCACAGTACAGGTGTTTGAATTACAATTATTAGAATTTATAGAATTTCGTTTATATATTCCATTATTTTTATCAGGATTAACACTCGGATTATTATTGTCTAAATATTCTATATTATTTTTATAACCTGCCTTTTTCAGCGCATCATTGTAATATCCTGCATTTTCATCAAATAATGTTTTATTGTCAGATATTCTATTTATGCGTTTTTGTACGCTATTTACAATTGCTTTCTTCACAGATTTGGGGTGATTAGAGTAATAACTAACGTAATTTAAGTTTTCATTGGGCTTATAGAAAGGGTAATAAAAACCAGAGTTTAAGTTAAGGGTAACATCAGGGAAATTAACTATTTTGGTACCACTTTCTACCTCTAGTTTAAGGTCGTAATTTTTAAAGGATTCAATTATATTTTTCCTTACCCTATTTAGTTCTATATTGTTGTGTTTAACAACCGTAAATAAAATATCGTCCCTATATAAACCACCGGTAATCTCCGGCAGTTTTCTATTTATCATATTTAAGATGAAAATCCGCAGAAGATCCGTGATTTGCGCTGAATTAGATGATCCATGTGAATGTCGAAGTTTCTATTTCTATCTGAGCGGGTCCAATACTCATTCTTGAAGTTAATTAGATTTCTTCTAACAGTCAATATGATATCAATTTAATCCGTAGTTAGATCAGTATGTTTGTAAGCGTATGATAAAGCCTTATTTCGTAGGTTAGGCGCAATGGAAGAGTAATAGCTTGTTATGTCCATCTGGATGAATTTACGCTTTTTCTTATCATCTATATTTTTATACCATTCAATCATTTCATTTGTATCCTTCCACAAGCTCAATTTAGACCTCAATTTCAAAATAGGTAGAATTCTATCAATAATATTTTTACTGATTACCCCAGTACCCGATTTGGATGGAGCAATCAGTCTAACTGGCAGGTCTTCCTCAAAATTTCTTTCTCCAGTAGTTTTTAAAAATTGAAAAAATATTATAACTGTTATATTGATGCCATGTATATCTTAAACTCTATTACACGCACTCTCTCTATTGTTTGTAGTACGTTATCTCATGTTCTCAATATTAGGGTATAAATATTGAGTTTTGTCATAATTTATTCACTACCATGACTGAATCTTAACCATCTACTATGTCAGGGTATGTCATGTATCATTTTATTTTATCTGATGAGGACGTACTGTTGAACTTAACTCAGTACCTCTGAAATATGTATAATAAAATATAATTGATCACAAGAATATCTATTTTGTTAATATTTTGAATTAATATTAATAACTCTGGGAAAACTTTTACTGTTGAGTGCTTCCAATCTATTGTAAAGCACAGTCTTTGATTTATTCATTGAACCTTCTTTAACTTTTAAATATATATATATATATATATATATATATGTCTAGGGAAATAGTGTGAGTGTTTGTATATATTGTTATGATGGAGATTGTAAAATCAATCATCAGCAAATGGCATCACTTGAATCCGAAACACTGCTCCCCAGATCTACAAAAGAAAGCGAAGAAAACCAACAATGGATCCCGTGACTGATTTGACGCATGATACACGGCTTATTTAGCGTTTTACTGGAGGCGGAGTATCTAAATCGGTGGAGCTGCCAATGCAACGAGTTGGTGTGTGGTTGGGGACGAGAGCAATCAGTCTGAGGTGTGGTAAATAAAGAGTCACGTCGTAAAGTTAGTGATGTGAATATTCGGCGTGAACCCAAGTGACGAAGAATATATTACACAGGACATCCAGCTTGTTGCATCTATTTCTTCGGTTTTCAGCAAAGTTGGCTAGCTGGCCAGGCTTGTGGTTTCCCAGCTGCAGACTTTGGGCTTTTGGAGCCGTATTGTAGTTGGAGAGCGCATTTTGTAACAACACACACACACACACATACACACACACACACACACACACACACACACACACACACACACACACACACACACACACACACACACACACACACACACACACTCACTCACTCACACGCACACACATCTATCTATCTATCTATATATATATATATATAGTATAATAGAGAGAAAGAAAGGGAGCGAGAGAGATACATACATAGATATAGGTCAATTTAGATAAATAGTGTGAATGTTTGTATATATATATATATATATATATATATATATATATATATATATATCAAAAAAGAGAAATAGGACGAAGGTAAACAGTTACAAAAAGATTTAATCCACGTATTAACGATTGTTTCATCAGAATTTCAGTCCATTATTGCGACACTATGTCATAATAGGCAATCAAGAAAGATACTGTGACATCCGAATTTTCAAAATACAAAGTTCATATATATATATATATATATATATATATATATATATAGATTACAGTAATCAAAGTTCAGTTTAAGTCATTTATTTGCTTACAATTGTTTCCTCCAAACCGAGGTTTGGATTCTTCGGAGCAGCTATTTATAACATACTTGACCTCCTTTTCAACCCAAGAGACACATAAAACATATGCGCATATTGATCAACAGTGGGGTGACATTCATCAAATGAAATAGCATGGCAATTTACATATAAAGTGTTACATGATAAAAATAAAATAAAATAAAATAAAATAAAAGCAAGAGTGAAAATAAAGATAAACATGAAGCGTTGGCAGTCTATGAATATAAAGCAAGAGGAAAGCTTAGAGTAGTCAGTGCATGAAGCAATCTCCCGTGTAGCATGCACGCTTGTCTTATCTATACATGATTAGAGTGCGTCAGAATGATATTTGCAGGGTCAGGCAGTTGAAGCAGGCAATCGATCTTATAATATAGGCTGAATTATTAAGTCATTTATTCCCATACATCTGTATGATATACAGTCTCGGATGCGGGGAGACACCAACATATCAAAAACCTTCAACATACTATAAACCTTATTGTATCGTAGGCAAGGTCGTACCACTGTCCTTGCTCACACCACCACTCACATAATCCATGAGACGCAATATATATATAGAGAGAACACGCGTCTATCGTATAATTCGCAGTGGTTCAGCATATAGTCAAGCTATAAACGGTATCCAGTCGGTTCTTAATTAATATATCATGCTGTCCAAATTCCGGAAGTGCCTGAATGATTAAGGGGAATTAATGCGTAAGGGGAGGTAACTAGCTAGTTATTTTAGTTACATTACTATGCTAAACTACATTAATGGTGATTCAAATACGTGCCTATCATGTGAAGTTATAACTAATATCTAGAGTATGGTACCCATTTATAAGTTAGAGAGTTGTTCATTAAGAAGTACAAGGGTGTATATACTAGGATGATTGCCAACCAATAATTAAGGGGTGTCATATCTGAACGTTCTATAAAAGGAGTCGGACTCTCAAGTCACTGCTCCATGCAAATGTAATACAACAGTAGGACCTGGTATGGTCCCACTATTATATATGCCACCCGGTAGGCTCCGGGTCATTGCTTGCCTGCATCTCCAGTAAATCTTTGGTATGGTCCGGAGACCCGATCTCTCATATAAACGCACTAGTCTGGCCATCAGGTAATAGACAACCCCCGTCTCAAATATAAATCAATTATGTATCACATCTCCAATCTAGAGTGGAGTCTATTAATAGGTATTAAAGGAGTCCACATCAAGATGATTACGTGCATAATTCAATGAACTGATCGCTTACAGTATATACTCACTTAACAATAGGATTATCTATCTAATCATCAATCTATCTCTTGGTGGTAGTCAATGCACAGGACTATGCTATCACAACCTGTACCGTGTCCCCAGTTTATACTAATCTTATATTTGTGCAATGCATAATAAGTAGTCCACGGTCGGGATATCAGTATTAGAGGTACAAGGGGGTATTCCCAGGGTAGGTGGCACTCAAATGCTGTCAGTATTATCTTTAGAGTATAGAGATGGGTGTGGATGTGAGGTGTAAGGTGTGCTACTGATGTTAATTGCTAGGGGTGGTGCCGGTTCCAGTCTGACATTATTATATATAGGTTTAAAGTTTTGGAACGAGTGTCGGAAGCGGTGTTGGCAATTTGCGAACACTTCTGATTTTTTATTAAGGAGATTATGTTTAGAGAAGATGATAGTATGGGTCTCTAGTAGACAGAGGTTACAAAATTTATCGGGTGGTTTGTACGATGTTGCACTACCTACCACTTCCCATTTAAGTGTATATATTTTATATTTAGTTTTTAGATAGTGTATGTAGCTAGATAGTGAAGTGGAGTTGGCTAGACTGTGTTTTTTGAAAGAGTGGAGGTGCGAATTGTATCTAGTTTTGAAGCAGTTAGAAGTGGAGCCTATGTAGGTTTCAGAAGAGCTGTTAGTTGTGACTGTACATGAGTATATGATATCCTTGGTTAAGCATTTTTTATCTAAAGGGCAGGTTCTACTTGATCTACAGTTACAATTACTCTGGGTGCTAGTCTGCCGGTTACTATGCTGTGTAGAAGTTTGGAGGTTAGCTATAGGGTTATGGTTATGCGGGTTGTGGTACGCAGCGTTAATGTTTACACTAGTGCTATTACTACTATTTCCATTGATATTACGGTTATTTGTTATAATGTTACTTTGACTGTCATTTTGAATGTTATTTTGAAGGTTTATCGGCCGTTGTGATTTAGTTTGTTGGAAGTAAGAATTAATTTTTCTTTTATTTGTACTAGCTATGTGGTATGCTAAGTTAGGCGTAGTAGAGTATGAGATCTTAATAGTGTTTTTGTTTAAAAGGCCGTGGTACCTGTGGCCGGATGGAAAGTGTTTATCTAGTAGTGAGAAGAAAGCCCTAGGAAGGTTGGTAGAGACGTTTACGTAATTCGGGCTGTTTGTTTGTTTACAAACAAACCGAGCATTATAATAAATGTTCGGTAAACCGATACGTGCATATATATATATGTGTGCATGTATGTATATATATATACATACGTCTGTATACATATATGTATGTACGTATACTTACATACATACTTACATTTAAGTAAGTGCCGTATCAGAGTGAGAAATGAAATTTCGTTTCATTCTATTCCATTTATATATATATATATATATATATATATATATATATATAAATGGATATTTAATATCTATTCTTGTACAGAAACTTCAGAATTTGATGGCTGCAGTTTGAAATATTCCGTCTACCACAATCTCATATTTTGAACGGGTTATGGGTTGGGATATATGGATGATGTATCAGATAGGGATTGGGGGGGGGGGGGTATCTTCGATCCAATATAGACATTTAGTTAATGATTGGCTCGGTCTTTACGAATGTAACTATTACCAGCTTGGGATCCGACGATATTAACCGCTAGATGCACATTTATTGATGGTATTGTTTTCCTAGTTTACTGTTTACGAATATATATATATGTATAGTATTTGGGGCAATATACCGTATGTTTAATTCAAAACATTTAGAAGACCATACGCTATCAGTTTTAAAGTAGTGACTATGTCACTTACTTATTTTCGGCGAAAGAGGAAAAGAGGTTGACTGTCTGTATTACAGCCCCACATTATATCCTCACGGATAGTACGAACTAGACGCGGATATTTTACGTCTTGATGTGGTAGCTAAGTATATGTTATGTTTATACCATTACTTATTTGTATAGGCAAGTATATATTACCTGTATGTTTTGTGAAGGTACGTATATTTGCTTGTATATGTTATAGGCGTGTATATTATTTTATATATACTGGTACATGTGCATATGGTTATGTGCATACTCGAGTTTTGCGTCTGTGTGAGTATGCGGGTTCGTACGTGTGTAGGGTGTGTGTATATGTGTACTTCGTGTTTTGGTTGACATTCGTTTAGCGAACATATGTGTATTTACATGTAGGTATGTGTGTGCGGGCGTTATATACGTATGTATGTGTATATATTTATATAGGTTTATATAAGTATTTGTATACACGCACACACACACATATATATATATATATATATATTTTTTTTAATATATATATTTTTATGTGTATTTGGTGTATACGTTCGTATGTGTGAGGATACAGGCCTTGCGTGAGTTCTGTATGTGTGTGCGTGTGTTTTTTGTGTACGTGCTTGTATTTGCATACCCATGGCGGGTGTTTTGGCGTATGCATGTGTATGCGTGCATGTATATATTTAATTTTTGTTGATTTCAATTATCTCTGTAATTTATTTACATTATTCTTAACTCTGAAGCCAAGTACCATTCGGTTTCCTAAATAGAATTTTAGCCTACGACTTTAGTTATACCATAAGCGTGGTTTTGTTTTGGCGTGTATTTGTTCTCACGCTGCGCATAATGACGTATTATCTTCGTCTTTTTCCGTTCATTGCCACGAACCACCTAATAGAATATTAGTCTACGGCTTCATTTATACAATAAACGTGGTTTTGTCTTTGCGTGTAATTGTTTTCACTGCTCCTAATTATGACGTATTATCTTCATTTTTTCCCATTCTTTGCCAGGGAACGTTTCCACGAACCAAAGTATCGTCTTCCTGTCTTCTTTCGGTTGCAACGTTTTTCGAAATATTTACTTCTGCGTTCACAGATTTATATTTTTAGTTTCAGAAGATGAAAGCATCGATTCAGGGTGAAAGCAGCGATTCTTTGCTTAAACTTATATATATATATATATATATATATATATATATATATATATATATATATATATATATATACATATATATATATATAATTGTATCTACTTTTGGCATAAGGCCAGCAATAACCCAGTGTATTACTGGCACTTTATTTTGTCGACCCCGTAAGGATGAAAGGCAAAGTTAACCTCGGCGGGATTTCAACTCAGAATGGCAAGGGCCGTAACTCCATGCGTCAAAGCATAGCCTCCGACCCTCTACCGAAACTGCCAATCCGCCGCCCTTCATTATATACACATATATATATATATAATGAATCGAAGTTGTAGCTGCCATATAGCTCGTACTAATAGAGTTGTTTGAGGCAATCACACAAAGATGTATATGTGCGTGTGTATATGTAAGTTTGAAATGTGGGTGGCTTATGTGTGTTATAATTAAGGGTGTTTTTTAGATCATAATTCTAATAGTATGGATTTTAAGTATAATCTATCTCGACTATATAATATAATCATATTTCATTTTCTCTTATTTTTTAATATAAAAGAATGGTCTATTGTTCAACATTCTGGAAAGCTCCGACTCATTTTCACTGCAATATCAGATGATTCTTAGAATTTAATGGGTCTAATCCGTTTAATATATTTCCTACTCAAACAACTTAAAGTTAAATATGAATGCACTTGATGGTAGATTGATATAGGTATGAGAAAATATATGAACATAAAAATACTTAAAGAAGAATCTAAAGGTTTCCAAAGAAACGACAAAATAAGATGTTGCCATGAATAATAGAGAATACATTTTGACATCAATTTATAATTGTATTTTCTACATTATTGGTCTATTCCATTACGACTATTATTATTATTATTATTATTATTATTATTATTATTATTATTATTATTATTATTATTGTTGTTATTCCTTGAATCTCAGTCATTGATGTTGGTTAACTGGAAAGTCCGTTGGATTGAATATCAAGCCACTACCTGCAGCCTCAGATATTCAGGACGTATCGGAGGGTTCTTGCTGTTCCAAGCAAGCATGCCTTTTGAAGCGTTCCAAAAAGCGTGAAGGGGCCGATTTTCTTTAACCATCCCTGGAAACTTTTGGAGATAGTCCCCAGTGCGCCTATGACAATCGGGATCATTATTATTATTATTATTTTTAATATTATTAATATTATTAATATTATTAATATTATTATTATCATTTCTTAGTTGAATTGTAAATAAAACATCTTTCATTAAAAGCAAAATTAATATTGTATAGAGAAAATTGGACTTTGGTAAGAAATGTCACTAAACGTGAATAAAAACAGATAAATCTCTGAAGACATGTGTAAAATAAAATCAAAATGGACCCAAAGAAATATATCTAATATTATGTAGATAGATAAATTCTAAAAATATCTTCTGAAGATGATACAATGATGATAGAAACACATATATGTAGAAGTGAAAATTAAGTTTCTCTACATTGATAGTGATATATTCTGGAGTAGAATAAATATGATGGATTTGATGAAATCACTAGGAAATGGGTATGGAGAAAATGGAACGAAGAAATGTATAAAGAGATAGTTTGTAAAAGAAATAGACAGAAAATATGCGTGATTATATATGTACGTGTTATTTGTCTCCTTAAGGGACATTTGATGTAAAAACTAGAAATTGTATTCTCCCATACCAAAACTCTCGCTAGAATGATATTAATATTGAATGTATTAAGATATTTCATATAGGCAACTGCACTTAGCCAATGCTTCAGGAAATATTATGAGATAGAAACTCATCTCTGGAATATTAGATTGCACCTTATAATTTATATGATTTGATGTGAGAAAGAACAAGCCTAGGATCGATGAATAATAATTTTAGTATTATAAATATATTATGGCGACCAGGATTACCATTGTGTTAGCATAGAAACAAAACAAAAACTAGTATTATCTGTCCGGTTACCGTGATAAATGTTTCTCAACGGCTGACTCGTCTCAGCGTTAATTCAAGAAGCTACATGTTTCAATAAACATTTATTTCATCAGTAAATATATTGTGAGTTGACCTGCTTAGGTCAATTAATTCTGAGGTGATCTTTCAAGTGTTAAATTTGCGCTATATCCTGGGATTGATTTATAAAATACCTGTTAAATACATCAGAAAAGCAAGACCTAGTGGCATATGTTAAACAGTGTGCATACAATATAAAATTGAAAATAATTGTGATGGAGAAAATACATATCTAGCTCAATGAAGAATACATTTTTATTCGTTTTAGCATGTATGTAAAATAATGCCAGGAAGGTTTCAGTATTAATAGATATCATCAATGACTTTAACTTATTTGTTAAAGGGATGTTGAGGAAATCACCAAATAAATGTACAATGAGATATATGAGAAAGCTTGAGAATTTGCATAAATAATTGTTTCTACTTTTGGTACAAGGCCAGCAAATCTCCCCAGTGAGTTATTTTATCGATCTCGTAAAGGATGAAAGGCAAATTTAAACTCGGCGGGATTTGAACTCAGAACATAAATGGCCATAACTCGATGCTGCAAAGCGCAAATTATTTGCATAAATAATAACCTAAACAGAGACGCCATAAGTGAAGCAAAGAAGTCGAATCTTCGATGTCACTGTTAGTTTCCCATCCAGAAAATAAGCGAAATCTGAAGAAAATATTTAGAAATTCTAGACTGTTGAAATACATATAAAAGAAAGATGTGTGGCATTTTGAAAAAAATGTGCTGTAAAGAATATGAAAAATATATGAAGTAGATTTCATATTTAGCCAACAAATGAACAATTTAACAAATTCAGTAATTAGATTGCTGACATGCTGGAGCACCATCTTGATTTAGTTGATCAAAATTACAACAGTTTTAATTTATCGGAATACTTTTTGTCGAATCGCTACGTTGTGGCGCATAAACACGGGCACAGATACAAATGTAAGTTCATTCAGATGTGCCTTTGTACACACACAAAGTATAAATATGACTCAAAAGTTTAACCACAAAATATATATTCCCACATAGAACTATAGTTTATATCTAGAAAATAATTGCTCATGCATGCACCTACATACATACATAGATACACGCACAAACAAACACACACACACACACACACATATGATGGTTGCCTTCGCCCATAAGGGTGATGCGAAAATGAGAATATTTCGGCAGGGGCCAGCCATCCTTAAGTAACACCCGTGAAAGATGATTGGATCAGGCGATGCCTGTGATTAATGCGATTTTTTTTTTTACGTGAAGAAAGGCCTTGCACTGAAGCAATTTCACTTTTTGAATAACGGTGTTAGGTATCTAAATTGAAGAATAGGTCAACATCATTAGCTGGCATTGAATCGCAAATTTTCCACCAGAGAATGGTGTCGTAAAGAGGACTAGAGTTTTATCACTCCCGGTTAGCTAATCACGCGCTCGGGGACTAAATGGACTATTTCCACGTCCCCGCGCATACGTACATGCGTACATACATACATACATACATACAGTCAACGCGATCAATCGCATATTTTGACGTGGGAGACTATTTATTATTTTAAGATGAATACTATCTCTGACAGTAATACCACAACTACAGTCATGTTGAATAACTGGTTATTCTTCTAACTACAGTATATCTTCTGAAGACATCTTTTATTCGAATTCGTAGAGATATCTGACTAAATGCATAATTTATTTTACAAGGATTTGCTACGAACAGCATGGCTGAACACAACATCAACATCAAAATTGAGGAAGTATCGAAGACAAGAAAGGTAAACAAACTTTATTCAGATGTAGCTACAGAAGAAACCGAAATTATAAATCGCATTTCTCTTGGAGTTGCGAACTTAATAATGATTTATGTTATAAAATGGCAAAAAATAATCCGTCCATTGGCTATATGAAGAGAATGAAGCTACACTGGGACGAAATACACCCAGAGCTAAATTATTTCACAGCGAAACAATTACGCCAATAAGCGACGTTTGTTGAACGTAAAAGTAAGATAAATAGTATTAATTGTAAGTCCTCCACAACAAACATGAACTCAACAACACGTGCTACAGGACGCCATGCTACTAGACTTCCTAGCAGCCAGGTCGAACAGCGCCTTCAAACAACTAAGGTGGTAAGAAACTTGACACCACCTGTACCATCTGAGTCTACCACGAATGCTGGGGAAAACACTATCGATAATAAGAATAATCAAAGAAATAATAATAATAATCGAAGAAATGTTGACTCCACGTGTACCATCCGAGTCTACCTCGACTGTTGTGGAAAATACTATCGATAAAGATAATAATCAAAAGTATAAACAATTGAAAATTTCCCTCAACGAAATTTTCCAGAGAGAAATTAATTCATGTATAAATATCTCTCTTGCTAAACGTATTAAAACGACAATGTTTAATAAAAAAAAATAAATAATGAAATATTACGTGTTATTGACGAAATATGGGATGTATATTTACGACGGATAAAAACCCAAACATTTTGGCAAATCAACGCCTGTTTATATGCCTTGGCAACGGCAGTGAAGCATTATCTTTTGATAGCAGAGATATTAACAAGAACAGAACACCACCAAAAATACCATCATATATAACGAAAATAGAAAAAAAAAGATTGCTGACCTGCGAAAAACCATAGGATATGTGACAATGCTCCTTACATGCAAACAAACGCAAAAAACCTCACTCCTCACCAACAAAGAGTGAAAAATAAAATCGAGACGATGTTTGGTAACAGTAGAAACAGAACTCTTCAATATAAGCTGATAACCCTCAAACAACAATTGAGAGCTGTTAGCGATAAACACCGATACCTGAAGAAGGTAGATGAGAGAAAAGTGCTTCATAAAATATTCAGACGAAACCAAACATCAGTCTATAGAGAATTGAAGAATAAAATAATAAGTGTCACTGAGGGCCCATCCCAGAAAGACATAGATTCCTTTTGGAGCAAAATATGGGGTGAAAAGAAGAATTTCAACCAAGATGCAGTGTGGCTAAGAGAAATCAAAAACATACGAAATAAGTGAGGGTACTCTTGAGACTGTGATAGGAAAACTCCAAGATAAGAAAACACCAGGAAGAGACATGATCGTCGGCTACTTGTACAAAAAAACTGATATCCAATCGAAGGTATCTTACTGACCTCTACCAACAAGTTCTTAAGGGAGATACACATATGCCAGAATGGTTGACATTAGCACAAACATTACTGGTCCCCAAGAACAAAAACACCCACTTGGAAAAAAACTACCGACCCATTGCATGCCAGAACCTTATGTATAAGATGTATACATCCAGCCTGAACCCATTCCTCCAAGATCACTGTGAAAATAATAACATTGTCACAGATGAACAAGCAGCTGGAGAGAATGGGGTTTGGGGATGTGCAGAACAATTCCTAATCAACAAAACTGCGATGTCGAAGGTGCGACAACTTAGGAGAAATATGGCTACAGTCTGGTCGGTCTACAGGAAAGCTTTCGATTCTGTTCCCCACTCTTGGATGATAGAGGCCCTCCAGCTTGCTACAGTCCCAGACATTATGGTCAGAGACGTAGAGAGGCTGTCTTCTTCTTGGGCTACTATCCTAAGCTTAAATACAGAGAGGGAGGACTCTATTTTCACTGATAAAATAAAATATTGCAGGGGTATATTTAAGGGGAACAGTCTCTCTGTGATATTATTCATCTTGTTATTAAACCCCTTGTCATTTCTGCTCAAGAAGTGTGAGGGATACATCATTGGCTCACAGGAGGACAGAAATAGGAACCTAACCCATAATTTCTTTGTGGACGATCTGAAACTCTATGCCAAGAACATGGATGGGATGAAGAAAAATCTTGACCTGATTACAGCGTTCTCAAAGGATATAGGAATGGAGTTTGGCCAAGATAAATGTTCATACATGACTGTAAAGCGGGGGACAAACAACAACCCAATCTAGCAACATTGTCATCAATGGCCTAACTCTTTCACCGATATCTGATGAGGACTGCTAAAGATACCTGGGGATAGCTGAGACCATATCCTATAATGGTATCTGTAATAAAGAACGCGTAACCAGGGAATACTACACCCGATTAAGAAAGATCTGGTCATCGGAATTCTCTGTGCAAAACAAAACTGTGGTTCACAATGCGTTTGCTGTGTCTGTCCTAACACCAATGTTTGAATACTCAATTGGAGGATAGACGAAATCCGAGCAGTTGATGTTGGAACTCGAAAAATACTAAACAACACCGGAAACATCCACATCAACAGTGACATAGACCGCCTTTACTTGAAACGTAAGCAGGGAGGCAGAGGCCTAACATCAGTCCATACAACATTTGAAAGTCCAATGATATCTCTCCGACAACATCTCGTCCCTCGAGCAAGTCTATCTGCATGAAACAGATAAGATCATGAGAGTTGGGAAGGAACTCCTCGAGAGATATTCCCTGTGTGATAATCAAAAACTCACACCCAAGGGAGTCGCTCAGCAGTATAGCATTGTATCCATGGATGAAAAACTGCATGCTTATCAGCAAAAAAATCATGCATGGATATGTTTTAGGAAGCTCCAGAGTGAGAGTAATATAGATAAGGAAAGTAGTCTATCTTGGACCAACAACCGCTATATAGGCTCCCACTTTGAAGGATACGCTTTTGCAATCCAAGAACAGGAGATTAACACGAAATGCCTGATTCACAAAAGAGATAGGGATGCAGGCAACACACCTATATATGATAACAAGTGCAGACTCTGTAGAACTAACATCGAGGATATCACCCATGTCATCAACAGCTGTCCAACGATGTCATCGTGGAACTATCTACCTATGAAGCATGATGTAGTGGCCAAAACACTGTACAATGCAGTTCGTAAAAAATATAGCCCCGATAATAAACACATTAAAAGCTACAGCAATGTGGAAGACATCATGTACACAATATGAAAGAGTACTGGTGGAATGTTCCATTAAAAAGCCCAATAAAATGCAGGCATAACAGACCAGATATTATGATATAGGACAGGGAGAAGGAAACATGCACAGTAGTGGAAATTAGCTGCCCAGCAGAGGCCAATATAATATCAAATATTAGCGAAAGGGAGAATATTTATGCAGAACTGATGAGAAATCTGCAGATACTCCACCCTGATTACACCTTCAGATTTATGCCTGTGATTATTGGGGCACTGGGGTATGTTAGTAACTGCCCCAATACAAATCTTGAGAAGCTAGGCTTCACAGGAATAGAAAGAACACAACTAGTTAGGAAATTACAAATACAATCCATTAATGGAACAGTAGAAATATGTAAAACATTCAAAACATTCTGCATCTAATAACTGCATATACACATTTACAGATGCAAAGCATATACAAATGCACACATGCAACTCAAAACACACACATACAATAACATCCATATCTACACATGCATATCTACCTAGTCGATGTTGTGTAAATTCCAATGAGAGAGTCTTGTGTCTATGTTAGAAACCGACTCTCTCTTTATTAGGAAAAAATTAGTGAAATTATAAAACCAGAAGAACATACATACATAGGTCACTTATGTTCGAAGAAAACTATCCTTGACTATTAATCGAATCTTGGACAGTGGCTTTTAATCCTACTAAGCTACTATAGCAGATTTTACCAATGATGCTGCACCTATGCACACCTGTTTACCCCTTGTCTTCTTTTAATCCACCAAGAGATTTGCAGATTTTGTGACATGAGCTACCTATTTCACAATATCTTTTTGTATACTTAATACATTTAATATTAGATCTGATCTTATTAATTCGTTGGCGATGAATTAAACCAGCCTTGGAAATACATATACGACCAATATTAACATAAACTAAGATACACTCATCCATTTCATTATTTGCAGACATGAATTAGGCAAGGTCTAATTATTTTCAAAATAATCTCCGCAATAGTATATCTATTTTCTATATTAGTAGCATTTCTTTCCCATCTCTCCTTTCGAACATCAAATGTTTCCACAGACGACAGAAACCGCAACCTAGATGTATGATGGAGGGCGTTATCCATACGCAAGATCCAAGGTGCCTTCTTGTTTCGGGAGTCTCTGCTCATCAACTTATATAATGTGTCCGCTCCCACATAAATGATGTTTCAATACCAATACACAAGCTGCACGCCTGTTGTTCTGAATATGTCTCCAACTTCAAGACCTTTACCTGATACGTGAAAAGTAGCCATATTTCATTGGAACAAAGAAGAGATATCAGTAAACATGCATGATGTAGATACTTATTTGTTAACATCGTGGTGCCATGTTTGGACAAGGCACGAAACTCAAGAACCTTCAAAATGTTATATGATATCAGAAGCCTTAGATGTATTCCATTATTTAACAATAAGCAATTATAGCTGAGAGCGCTGCATGGGTAGACAAATGTGATTGCAAATGTTAGCTCAGTACCCTCAGATAAGTGATTTCGTGACTGACTTTCTTGGGGTAGAGTGGAATATTACAATGATCTCATCTAGAATAATGTTGAGCACAAGTGCTTTATAAATGTAAAAATATAATCAATTGCAGTCGCATATTTCCAGAAGTATGTGCAATTAGGTCACGATCATCACGTACAAGTGATTCTATAACATCAACGTGGCTGCAAAATCCCACAAATTGAAGAAAAATCGGACCGTTATTATCTCACACACACACACACACACACACACACACACACACACACAAACACACACACACACACACATATATATATATATATATATATATATATATATGTATATATATTAGGTATAGGATTATCCAAGATGTAGTGATGGTTAATTACTACACTGGATATGGTTGACGTACGGTAAGAGGTTACTCTACGAGTTATGGAAGAATTGTTCAAGAAACTTAGTTCCTGATCCTTCAGTGTTCCGGAGTGTATATAAAGAATGAATAATAACAGGTAGACATCATAAAAAGGTAGTTTATTCCGTGTGCTTACAAGTGTTTCCACGGTGGTGCTGCAGCCTAGTTCCGCTACGTGCAAATTCACAAGTATTTGCAGAACTCGAATATCCAATGCTGTGACCACTGTTTCCTCAGAGCAGAATGGTAAATATACAATGTAAAAACCCTTAAGTGGGGTTGTTGGGGAAGATAGAGTGGAACAGGAAGAGAGAAAAGAAGGGAAGAAGGAGAGAGAAAGAAAGATATGCAGGGGTTGGAGAAGTAGGAGAGAGTGGCTTGTAGATGTCTTAATCAAAATGTTATGGTAGGGGTTTTATTAGTTACTTTTGGAGATATGGGTAGATAGTTGAGGTCGGAATTATTTATTGCCCCAGAGGGCAGGTTCATAAATGTTGAGAGGGAGGTAGGTCAAAGGTGAGAGAGAGAGAGTGTAATGGATGTAGAGAGAGATATATAGGTAGAGAGGGGACAGATAAATATGTGTGGTGAGTGAACTTTTGGTTTTGTAGTAGTATTCTAGGAGTTGTACTGAGTTACCATGTATAGTGATAAGCAGTGTATTGTCTTGTAGTGTGGGGGGAAGAGAAGGTTGTTAGCTAGAAAGTGGTGTTGTAGTTATGGGTTCGAATGTTAAGTTATTTTATAGTGAGAGAATTTAGCTTTTAGTTTGTGGTTGCAGTATAATGATCGTTCAATTCTATCGTTAAGTAGTTTGTTTTTGGATTTTAGTATGTAAAATAGCTCAAGGTTACATAACCTGCAGTACTTCAAACCACTCCGATATGCATTTGCGCTGGAAAGTATATCCCATTTTAAGGTGAACTGTTGGTTGTGTTCACGGAGTTGCCAGGTATTGTTGGCGAGCGTGGTCACAAAACGGTGATTCTGATGTTTGATTGAGAATCGATGACGGTACCAGCGAGATTTAAACGATGTGGTGGTAGATCCGATATAATACCATTTCTGGTCGTCTGATTCAACCGTGCATTGGTAAACAATGTTGGACTTTAGGCATTCATTCTGCAATGGACATCTTTCAGGTAGATGGCAGTTACATGCTTTGTTGTGGGTAGCGGGTACACCCTGGATAGGTTGTGATAGCGGTACAGGTGGGTTGTGCAATACCCGTCTCCCATTTAGTGGTTGGGAGACAGATATTGCGTTCTGCCTATCTGTTACTAAAATGTTTTGTTTTGTAGAGTTATTTAATTGCCTTAAGTTAAGTTTTTTTATGTATGCTTCAAGGTTTGGTGCCGTGGAGTATGATAGTCTAATAGTTTTGGAGTTCAGAATTTTTCTGTACTTATGGGAACTAGGGAAGTGTTTATTGATTAATTTAAAGAATGAAAGAGATAGTTTTGTACTAATCGAGGCATTAAAAATAGGATTATACCAGATATACTTTCTACAACGTGATTTATTTGGTGGTGATCTTCTATTATTAGTATGTCTGGTAGTACAGTGTGTGTGTGCTTGTGTTTTAGTCCCCCGGTTACGTATACCTTGATTACGTGTAGAGCTATGTGTGTTGTGGAAATTACTATCGATGTATTCTATTGTATCCCGGTGGTCAGCATTCCTTAATGCATTATTGTAGTATTCAGCATGTTCGCTAAAAATATCAGAGTTAGACGATAGGCGAGAGATTCTAAGAGAAATACTCCGGGGAACTGATTTGATCATGGAGAGTGGGTGGTTAGAGTTAAAGTCAATATACGTAAGGTTCTCATTTACCTTGTGGAAGGGTCGTATCTGTCCGGTATTTAAATTAAGAGTTACGTCCAGAAAGTTTACTACCTTAAGATTGTATTCGTATGTTATTTTTAGACCCAGTTCACTAAAAGATTTTCTAATATTTTTCCGTAGCCTTTCAAGATTTTGGTTATTCAAGTTATTAACTAATAAGAGCCCGTCATCTCTGTATATCCCCCCCTGTAGATTACTAAATCTACTATGTAATATGTGGGCTATGTAAATTCCAACGAGATCCGTGACCTCCGCCGAGTCGTTGGAACCCATGGTAATATCGAAATTTGTGGGTCTGTCCTTACGTTCCCAGTAGCAGTTATCGAACTTAATAATGGTTTTTCTAGCCTCGAGAATAATATTAATTTCGTCCTCTGTTAGGTCGGAATTGGCCTTAGCAAACGATAGGGCCTTACGTAAAGTGCTTGGTGAGATGGAAGAGTAGTATTCGTCTATGTCAAATTGTACAAACTTAGATTTATTCTTATTCTTAACATTATTAAACCAGCGAATTGCTTCGCTAGTGTTGCCCCATAATTTAATTTCAATTTTCTTTTTCACTTGAGTTATTACTCTGTCAAGTATATGTTTACTAATTTTCCCTATGTCTGATTTAGAAGGGCATATAAGTCTAATCTTAGGGTTAGAGTCAAAATTTACCTTATGGTCCTTCAGGTTGAAGGTGGGGGTAGCGGGTATAATCGGCTCGGTTCTATCGTCTATCTTGAGATTCTTTACCACTTTATATGCCTCGTTGTTAATATTTGCTAGCGTAGTTTCATTTGTTTTTCTATATTTTTTGTGTAGTTCGTTGCGTATGAAGTTATTATACGTATCGATATCCATGGTATACACGTTCGAAGTCTTGTCAGCTTTCACAACAATTCCATTGGTATTTTGCAATCTTCGGAGTAGTGCTTTCATGTTGTTCTGCAGCTCATTATTTCTATGTCTGTTGAACTTAATGTTCATGGTAGTTTTC
>OZ024742.1:137897160-137939660 GCA_964016885.1 Eledone cirrhosa | reverse complement strand
TATAATATATTGATAAACATGGTTATCATTATTAGGGTGGCGGATTCGCAGTATCGGTAGAGGATCGGACACTATGCTTTCTGACATAGAGTCATCACCCTTTATGTTCTGAATTCAAATGACGCCGAGGTTCGCTTTGTCTTTTATCCTTTGGGCTCGATAAAATAAAGTACCAGTAATGCACTGGGGTGGATTTAATCGATTTTCTCTTTTCCTTCAACTTGCTGACTCTGTGCTTATGGTGGAATTATCATTATTTTGTTTCAAATTATAAAATAAAGTACCAGTAATGCACTGGGGTATTTGCTGGCCTTGTGCCAAAAGTAGAAACAATTATTTTGTTTCTCATTTGCGACGGACATATTTATATCGGCTCCACACTATGGATTATTTTGAGTTGTTTTCAAATGGAATTTATTGAATATTCTTGTTACGAACTGCATATTATGTGCAATTCATTGCCTTGTGAAAATACAATTTTATTATTTTTAGTTTCTGTCAAAAGAAACATGGACAGAACACGCCCCCCTCAGGTTGAGCTAGCTGTTATGTGACAGCAGCTCAAACATTGAGAATAGTTACATCGCCAACAACAACCTCAGCAGCAGCACAAAAAACAAAAGCAAAACAAACCAGAACAACAACGGAATTAATGACAACAATACAAACAACATCTGCAAAAAAAAAAAGATACGATAACATCAACATGAAAAACAACGAGAGGAAGAACAGAAGTGACAAACAGAACGACACCACCAGCAATGGCCAAAATAACTCCAATAACAAAAGAACGAACATCAACAACAATTTTGCTACTGCGGCTGCAAAAACAGGTAGAAGACCACACTGCTTCGTCTGCGGGGAAGCAACATATTTGCGAGCCTTTTTCTCTCAGCTAAAAATTGAAGGGGCCGCAAGCTTACGTTGCTAAAAAAACCACTGCTGGGACGTAAAACTCCACAACCAGCAAGGCCAGCACCAGCAGTTACCGTAAAGTAGTAGCACCAAGAGCAGCAGCTAAACCACCCCCAACACCAAATAAGACAGACCCAACCCAAGGGTATAACGAGGAAATCTCTTCCACTTCCGAAGCAAATAAACACAATAATACACATACAAACACAAACACACAATCATTCGAATCAGATACAGAAACCTCATATTTTCGTAGGGAAGACAATTTAAAAAACAAAAACACAAGCACATAAAAAAAACAAACACACAAACAACAGAAAACGCAGACACCGGACACACAACAAACAGACATATCCACAACATCACAAAATACCCCGCCACCTCCCAAGCAGACAGCACAGCCACCGAAACGAAGTTCACAACCTGAACAACCGATAACACAGACAAAAAACTTTGTATTAATATGAAGGGCCAACGAAGTACTAATGGCACTTATATCACAAAGTAAGGAAATTGAGAGGGTAGGGGAGATTTTTTCCACCAGCATATTCAAGGCAGATGGCTTCGCTCCCGTCTTCAGAGGCTGGATTGCTGCAATATACAGTGGCATCTGCTCCTTGGTAAAAATTATATGGCCATCTTTCGCGACCGTTTCGCGAAAATGCGCTGAGTTTATGGTATCGTCAGATACTCTAAAATAGTGAACAGGGATGGTCACCGTTTGTGAAACGGGCCTTTCTATAGGTCGTCTTGATTTAGCTGCACTCCAGGGTCAAGAAGAGACTGGACTGGACGTCTTGTATCTGGGGTATTGCCAAGCACTCTCTCCCACTATCAGATGGACAATGCACTCAGTGGGAATTCCACTCAAAAATTCTATAGATAATTTGAGGTGGGCAACGACGCTTTTTGAGAGGCTCTGAGCGCCGACGAAATTGAACTGACCAGTCATTTTCGGAGTACCTCTGAGCTGGGCACTATGGATAACTTTCAGAAGTCCCTCGCTTGGCAGTGTTATCGGGGGACACTGGCGGTTCGAGATCAACTATACAGGCACGGAAGAGCTGTCAGATTGACCTGCCCGAGATGCATGTAGAGCAACGAAAGCATTTCGGGATGCACTTGTCCAGAGTCCGTGCATTACTGATTTTGGAGTTATGTCGAACAGTTGTCGCGTGTTCGACGGATTACTCTATCGACCGAGTCCATAGTGCAGATCGTTCCACTGCCTTTTATAGGCCGGGAAGGGCGGACAGTTTTCATCTGCCTGATGACCATAGGGAAAGAGTATGTGTAGTGGACGAGGTTGAAAGGACTGAAGAGACACATCTCTCTCTTTTGCTAAATTATACGACTAATAACAGAAGGTCGGACGAATCAATGGAAGGTTTCTCGAGTGTATCTCATGTTTGTTTTGTTAGTAGTAGTGGTAGTAGTAGTAGTAGTAGTAGTAGTAGTAGTAGTAGTAGTAGTAGTAGTAGTAGTAGTAGTGTTTTTAATGTTGTCATTTAGGCCGTTGATTGAATATATCTATGATTAGATGCATTGTGAGTATATCTTTATGTCATTTGATAGAAAAATGATTATAGCCCGTTATATCTAATAGCTCAACCCACCGCATCAATATTTAAAATTGTTGAAAAAGCCGTTTATTTCCACCTGTTTGCATTGGTTCTGAAATATTACTTGAAAGATTGAAAAACAGGTAATAATAATTATACAGGACAGTACACATACACACTATATAGAAAATGTAGTCATTCCGAGTAAACTCAGTAGGAGATCGCTACTTGATAAAACAAATTAAGAATAAGAATAACATTTATCGTAACAACCAGTCCGAAAGCTTCGAAGTTCTATATATTCTACTTATACATGGAATTAATAAACATTTGACAGAAATGTTCGTAATATATAATTATGTAGACATAGTGAAATGGGTAACATTTAAACGATTGACTGTTAAACAATCGCAAAAGCAATTTTCTCAACTCTAATAATGCAACAGTGAATTAGACATCGATTTTAATGTTGCAATAGAATCTCATAAGAACGGGAATCAGTTAGATCCAATTTAGTAGTTCATGTGGGTCCATATTTGTGATTTAGCTACATCCCCAAGGGATATAGTGCAACGAACCTCAAACTAATTTACATTTAATACGAAGAATGGAATTTCAGTTTAGTTTCTGTTTAGTTGTTCATATATCTATGCATGTTGGTATGTATATCTGTGTGTAAGTGTGTGTGCCTGTGTAAGTGTATATATACATACGTAGACACACACACACACACACACACACACACACACACACACACACACACACACACACACACACATATATATATATATATATATATATATATATATATATATATATATATATATATATATATATTATTAGAAAGTGAGGTTTTTTTTTACAAAATGAAAAATAACCGAGATGTCCTACACGAGTGAAAGTATAAGGAAAAAAAGATGAAATCGAAAATGCAACTGAAGTCTTATTTAAAAAAAATATATATATATTTATTTGGTTCCTTTACCGGTTTCGCGGTTCTTCTACTTTTCAAAAGTAGAGTTGAGATGGAGGGTCTGTGGTTTTTTTCACATCTGGTTGGTCTCTGAATGTTACTTGTTTTATATGGAAAAAAGTGGCTCGAAATGCCAGGTTTTTAGAGAAGTAATTTGATTGCATTACAAAGTTCTTCTGTTGAAAAACTTTGTAGCGCGAACTGGCGCGAAATTTATTATAATTATTGACCAACCAATCAAATTACTTATCTAAAAACATGGCATTTCGAGTCACTTTTTTCCATATAAAACAAGTAACATTCAGAGACCAACCAGATGTGAGAAAAATCACAGACCCTCCATCTCAACTCTACTTTTTAAAAGCAGAAGAACTGCGAAACCGGTAAAGGAACCAAATATATATATATATTTTTTTTTAAATAAGACTCCAGTTGCATTTTCGATTTCATCTTTTTTTCTTTATATATATATATATATATATATATATATATATATATATATATATATAAATACGTGTTTGTAGGGTGTCTACACATGTATAATTACATATATATATAGATATATATACATATGTGTGTGTTGCAGTGAAGGGATGAAATGGTTATGCGAGGAAAGTTTTCATGAGATGGTATGGGAGATAGCAATGGTAGCGGTAGAAGTGTGGTGGGTGTGACGATAAGGATCATGAGAATGATGAAAATGGTGACGGCAATGACATTGGTGATTAGCAGTTTGTGTTGATGATGCTGTGGATGATAATTGAGCAAGAAGATTTTATGATGGCTTAACTTTTATAAGAAATGTTGGTGTTAGGAAGTCGATCACCTAATAGTTTTGGCCGTTAGTAATAAGATTAGTACTTGTAGTAACAGTGTTGCTGATATTTAGCCTCATATGATACAGATCAAGTAGACATATTGTCACGGCTTTCCAGTTACGTTATACACAATCACACGTGTACCAACTCATGCGAGCACTAACATCCACACATACACACAAGCACACACACACAATCACACAGACATATATATATAACTATATATATATATATGTGTGTGTGTGCGTATGTGTGTGTGCATGTGTGTGTGTGCGTGTGTGTGTGTGTGTATGTGTAAATAAGTATGCATGTATATATGTAACGTACGCTTAACGTAGAGTGCTTTTTCCTACTATTATATCATGGTTCACTAAACGGTATGACCAGTTCTATCTAGTGGTGAACCACTAAACATAAAAGAATCTAGCTGTCGAAACGGCCGGAGCTCATCCGTGGAGGTCCTGAATATATATATATATATAATAGAGAGAGAGAGATAGATAGATAGATAGATAGATAGATAGATAGATAGATAGATAGATACATTTCTTTATTAGTCACAAGGGCACAAAAGAAGGGGACAAATACAAATGGGGAGTTTACATACAGGTATATGAAAATAAAACTATTAATAAAATAACAAATATCAATTGAAATCCCACATAGGGGGGAGCCGTTACACACCCCGAAAAAATGTACAACCCTCATCTCCAGGAGCACGAAGAGTGAGTACTCCCCTCCTCTCTTCCTCTTTTTCCTCAACCTACGGGCTTATATAGAGAGAAGGCCCAACCACTCGGGCCTTCTTTGCCACATTCACCCACCTTTTATAAAATTTGCTGGGGTACAGCACATCTCTCTCCATCCTGATTCTTCTTCCAAAATGATATTTGAAAAAACGAATCAGTTGTTTGTTGGAGAGAAAGGTGTCTGAACTCGTCCACCATATAACCTCTTTCACCATAGCCATAACACATAGGAAAACCACCTCTCCCTCGTCTTTGAAGGAGGGTGACGGTTTGATCATGACAATGGACTCGGTGGTCAACAGGATTGGTCCCACCGGAGATAATAGTCGTTATACATAGCCCCACAGGTCGCTAACGCCCGGGCAGTGTACAAATGCGTGCGCGACGGTTTCCTCGTCGCGCACGCATCTCGGACAGATCTTTTTCGAAGGGTCCCTACCTGGGCGCCCATGTCTGTAGAGCTTGTCTCGAACTGGTAGAGCTCCTCGGTAGAACTGTCAGGCCAGGCACTTTTGGAAGTTGTCCATTGGTCCCGGGCGGAAGGTTCTACAGAACAGGCTGGCCAGTTCGTCCTCCTCTACGCCCAGAGTTTCTCTGAGCGCGTCGTCGCACTTGCTGCAGACCAACCCTCTTTAGAATGTCGAAGTGGAGTCTCCACTGATCGCTAAGTCCGTTTGCCAGAGGACTGTGAGCGCCTGAGCACATTCGATGTGCCAGTAATCCATTTTTCTCGGTCTTTGCTTGACCCAGGACTGCAGTTCGGTCAGCGAGACGAGTCGTGGGAAGGCTCGCATCGCGAACGGGGCCCAAACATGTTGTCCGGTGAGGAATACGTGGAGGTGCCGCAGCCTGAGCGCGTATTTGCGCATCGTTAAGCAGGGCATCCCCAGCCCTCCGTTTGAAGGGTGTTGGCAGCAGATGGATCTTCTCACCAAAGGAGCCCGTTTCTTCCAAAAGAATTGGAAGGGCGCGCGCTCTATTTTGGTGAGCGTTTTGGCTGGACAAGGCACGGCGGTCAAGCGGTAGTAGATGACGGACGCTATTAAACTGTTCGCCACCTCCGCTCGATCTCTCAAGGATAGTTTGCACTCGGCCCACTTTTGGGTGAGCGGAAACACATTGGCCGTCACCTCGTTCCAGTTCTTCTCCACCTGGAGGTCAGGACCAAACCAGACCCCGAGTAGCTTTAACGGTCCTTCCGTCCAGCGTCCGACGACGCATCGGAAGGCATCGGTTTGCCTCTCCACGACCCGAGTTGCAAACCGACGGATTTTTCCCGATTCAGCTTCGCTCCTGTGAACCTTTCGTATTCCTCCAGCAAGGTGCCGACCTCCCCAATTTGCGAGGTGCTCGACACCGTTACTGTTACGTCGTCGGCGTAGGCCGACGCCGGTTTTTCTCAGTCCCGGTTCCAAAGGGATGCCCTGCAATAGCTCCAACTTCCGCAGTAGTGGCTCGAGAGTCAGTACGTACAGAAGGGAGGAGAGAGGGCATCCCTGTCGGATAGATCGCGTGATATGGAACGGCTCTGAGAGGTAGCCCCAGCTTGACCCTTGAGCAGATGTTGCTGCTGTGCATTGCAGCAATCCAGCCTCTCAACACAGGTCCGAAGCCTGCCGCCTTGAGTATCGCATCCAGGTAACGATGGCCGACCCTATAAAAGCCTTAGACTGATCCAAGTCGATCAGGGCCCCCACCGAAACCGGGTTTACACCCTAACCTTCTATAATGTATCGCATGGGGTGGAGGTTGTCGTTTATGGACCTGGTCGGGATTACGCATGTGTGCGCTTCTCCCACAAGGTTTCCGACGACAAGGGCTGGCCTATTTGCCAACACCTTGGCCAAAATCTGTAACACTGTGTTGAGAAGAGTTATGGGCAGGAAGATGCCTATGTCATCCCCCTTATTCTCGTCTTCCTGACTAACGTGACTGCGCCCTTGGTCTCAGAACTAGCAATTCCTCTGATCTGCTGCCAGTTGCAGTAGACCGCTTCCAGGAGACCGGAGAACAGGTCCGACCTTGCTACGTAAAATTCGTAGGGTAGACCGTCGAGACCTGTAGATTTGCGTTTGCTGCATCGGCCCAGCTTGTCCCCTATCTCAGCGGCCGAAATCGGCCTTTCGCAGAACTTCACCTCGCTGTCTGAGAGTCGCGGTAGGCCGCGAGGTATGGATAGAAATCCATAGCCCCTGACAGCGCGCCGAACAGTCGAGCAAAGTGCCGCTGAAAGGCCGCGCATATCTGCTTCGGCTCAAGTATCACGCGTCCGTCTTGGTCCTTCAAAGACTGAATCGTGGACTTGTTGCCACTTTTCGCCTCCGTCACTCGGGCCCAGCTAACAGCTTTGGCTCCCTCGTTTTCCAGAGCACGTATTTTGCTTCTGACAACGCAGCCTTCATGATTATCGTCGAAGAACTGGTCCAAGGCCGTTCTCGTCGCTAGCACGCTGGCTACGTTGCCACTCCTAAGTGCCTCTTCTACTTTATCTACCAGTTTATTTTCGGTCTTATTTATATCTAGCACCAATTCTTTACTAAAACCTATCGACTCTAATCTAACTGCCCTCTTGAGAGAGTACCACCATCTGTTGTTGACAATGGCCCCCGTCAAGTGCTGCTTAACTAAAGTGCTAATCCGTCTACTGTAGGCTTTGCATTTCGGTAGCGACAAGTTCATCTTCTAGTAGCCGGGTCCCTGTCTATGGGTTTTGTCAAGGTTGACTAAACAGGTCACTAATTTGTGATCTGAATAGGCAACCATGAACATTTGTGTACAGCTTAACATGTCCCTATCCTTCCTTCTAACTAGAACCCTATCTAGGTACGATCTAGATGTTCCGCTGCGATTAGTCCACGTCCACAGTGGCACAGTCGGAAAATCTAGTCGATACCTATCGGCCAGGTCAAATCGGCCGATTAACTGTTTGAGGCTGTTACACTCCCCTCTATCGGGACATGTTACCACATAGTCCCAACGTGCATCTAGGATTCCATTCCAGTCCCCCACTAACAGGAGGGAGCGGGACGTTCCTAGAAAAGTCTCTAGACGTTTGAAGAAGTATGGCCGCGGCTTCCCGGATGGGGCATATGCGGCCACCAGCCTGAAGCCTCCACCTTCACTACCGTCAACGTCTAGGACCACCAGTCGACCCTCCGGGTCTAGATGTACCGTCTGTGTTACGAGGTCCTTGTGTTTCCGCAGCAAAACAGCAATCCCACCCCCACCTCCAGGATGACAGAGAGATGCATAGATCTCAAAGACGTCGAAAATGGAGGCCAGTTGTCGCTCGCTGTGGATCCTGGACTCGCAAATGGCTACTACATCCATACAGTGCGACCTGAGGTCGTTTATGAGTTTGCCCTGTTTCCAGGGCATCCTCAAGCTGCGTACATTCACACATCCAACTCTTATGTTGGCCATCTTGGTGCTGAAAAGTTAAAAGAAGAAAGAAAATCTCTCACCCCTTCGTCTTCTGGGGACCAGGCTGCACAATTTCCATGGGGGTGTTTGAGGGTTTTTTTGGTGGGGTGGTGGTCTTTTGCGGGGTGGGGACGGAGATAGATGTTTGGTGGGGAGGGGTGTCAGGTGGGGTGGGGGTGTCTGGGTGGTGGTGGGGAAACATTTCAAAAGGACGCGGTTATAGGATTTGACGCAGGCGTTACCTACATCGTTAGGACATTTTTCTTAGATAGATAGATAGATAGATAGATAGATAGATAGATAGATATATAGATAGATTTCTTTATTTGCCACAAGGGCGCACAAGAAAAGGGGACAATACAAAGACATGACGGGGATTTTACAAATGGGTTGTTTAATACCCCGTCGATAGAACAAGCCTCACCTCCAGGAGCATGTTGTGCAAATGCTCCTTTCTTCCTTTTGCTCTCTTCTTCAACCTACAGGCTTATAAACAGAGAAGGGCCAATCACTCGGGCCATTTTCGCTTCATTCACCCACCTTTCGGTAAATGTACTGGGGTGCCGTGCCTCTCTCTCCACTCTGATTCTCCTTCTAAAGTGATACTTAAAGAAGGGAAGCAATTGTTGTCCGGAGAGAAAGGCATCTGTCCTCAGTCCTCTCAATCTCGTCCACCATATAACTTCTTTCACCATAGCCACCGTACAGAGGAAAACCGCCTCTCTTTCATTTATGAAAGAGGCTGGCGATTTGATCCTTACTATGGACTCGGCAGTCAACTGTATTTGTCCCATACGCGACAGCACTTGTTCTGCATAGTTCCACAGGTCGGTTACGCCCGGGCAGTGTACAATTGTGTGCAGGACTGTTTCAATGTCCTGCACGCATCTTGGACACGTCCTCTTGGAAGGATCCCTGCCGGTGTGTCCGTGCCTGTAGATATTGTCACGAACCGGTAGAGCTCCTCGGTAGCACTGCCAGGCCAGGGACCTATGGACAACTTCCAGAGGTCCCGGGGAAAATATCCTACCAAACAGACTGGTGAGCTCATCGTCGTCGACGCCTAGAGTCTCTCCGAGCACGTCGTCGCCCTTGTAACGTACAATCTCTCTATAGAATGTCGAAGTGGAATCTCCACTGATTGCTGTGCCAGATTGCCATAGGACTGTGAGCGCCTGAGTGCATTCAATGTGACAGGCGCCCATCATTTTCGGTCTTTCCTTGAACCAGGACTGCAGCTCCGTTAGCGACACGAGCTGTGGGAAAGCCTGTCTCACAAACGGTGCCCACATCGGTTGGGGGTCGGTGAGGAATACCTGGAGATACCGCAACCTCAGTGTATGTTTGCGCATCATCAGCCACGGCATTCCCAGCCCTCCGTTGGAAGGATGCTGATAGCAGACGGATCTCCTCACCAGCAGAGCCTGCTTCTTCCACATAAACTGGAAGAGCATGCGTTCCATCTTGGCGAGGTGTTCACGGAGACAAGGCACGACAGTCAAGCGGTAGTAGATGACGGACGCTATGAAAGTGTTCGCCACCTCCGCTCGACCTCTCAAGGACAGTTTGCCCTCTGCCCACTTCTGGGTGAGTGCAAACACCTTGACCGTGACCTCGTTTCCGTTTTTCTCCACCTAGAGGTCTGGACCGAACCAGACCCCGAGCAATTTCACCGGTCCATCCGTCCAGCGTCCAACGACGCTGTCGGACGTCATCGGTTTGCCTCTCCACGCACCGAGTTGCAAACCGACAGACTTGTCCGGCTTTAGTTTTGCTCCCGTCAGCGTTTCGTATTCTTTCAGTAAGTTGCCGATCACACCGATTTCCGAGGTGCTTGACACCATCACCGTTTAGTTGTCGGCACAAGCCGACGCCGCTTTGCAAAGTCCCGGTTCTAGAGGTATGCCCTGCAACAGCTCCAATTTCCGCTGTAGTGGTTCTTGAGTCAATACATAGAGAATGGGGGAGAGAGGGCACCCCTGCCTTATGGAACGCGTGATTGCGAACGGCTCCGATAAGTAGCCGTTCACCTTGATCCTCGAGCACATGCTGGTGTGCATTGTCTCGATCCAGCCTCTCAAAACGGGACCGAAACCGGCCGCCTTGAGAACCGCTTCCATGTTTCGATGGCCGACCCTATCGAATGCCTTAGACTGATCCAAATTGATCAGAACCCCACCGAAGCTGGGTTTACTACCCACCCTCTCTATGATGTATCGCATGAGGGGGAGGTTGTCGTGTATGCACCTGGTTGGGATTGCACACATTTGCGCTTTCCCTATCAGATTCTCGACGACAAGCGCCAACCTCGTCGCTAGCACCTTGGCCAAAATCTTTAACTCTGTGTTGAGCAGAGTTATGGGACTGAAGTTGTTAATCTCGTCCCCCTTGTTCTCGTCTTTCCTGATCAGCGTTACTACGCCCTTGCCTGCAGAACTGGGAATTCTCCCGTTCTGCTGCCAATTGCAGTAGACGGCTTCGAGGACGCCACAGAACAAGTCCGGCATGCCTATGTAAAACTCATAGGGTAGACCATCTAGACCGGGTGACTTGCGTTTCCCGCAGCTGCCCAGAGCGTCCCGTATCTCAGTTTCCGTGATCGGTCTTTCGCAGAACTCGGCGTCCGTGTTCGAGAGACGCGGCAGGCCGTCGAGGTATGAACTAAAGTTCATTGCCCCGTTCGGCTCACCGTCGTTCTGCTCAAACAGTCCCGCAAAGTGCTGCTGAAAGGCCGCGCACATTTGTTTGGGGTCAAGTAGCACGCGTCTGTTTTGGTCTTTCAAAGACTGAATCGTGGACTTGTTCCCACTTTTCGCCTCCGCCACTCGGGCCGAGCTGACAGATTTCGCTCCTTCGTTTCCTAGAGCATGTGTTTTGCTTCTGACCACGCAGCCTTCGGGTTTCGCATCGAAGAACTGGTCCAGTGCCGTTCTCGACGCTAACACACTAGCCGCGTTGCCACTTCTAAGTGCCTCCTCTACTTGGCTACTAGTTCTTTTTCTATTTTGTTTTTCTCTAAGGCTAACTCTCTGCTAAACCCTATCGATTCTATTCTAATTGCTTTCTTGAGAGAGTACCACCATTTATTGTTGACGATGGCTCCCGTTAACTTTTGCTTGATTAGTCTACTTATCCGTTCACTGTAAGCTTTACGTGCCGGCAACGACACGTTCAGCTTCCAGTATCCGGGTCCTTGTCTATGTATTCTACCACGGTTGACTAAGCAGACGACTTTTTGATCTGAGTAGGCAACCATGTGCATTCGTGGACAGCTTAACATCTCCTTGTCCCTTTCTCTAATGAAGAACCTATCTAAATACGATGTAGATGTCCCGCTGCGGTTTGCCCACGTCCACTGTGGTGCAGTCGGGAAATCCAGTCGATACCTATCGGCCAGTTGGAATTGGCCAATTAAAGTTTTGAGGCTGTTGTACCCCTCTCTACTGAGACAGGCTCCCACATAGTCCCATGGTGCATCTAGGATACCATTCCAGTCCCTCACTAAAAGTAAGGAGCGAAGCGTGACGTTCCCAGAAAAGACTCTAGACGCTTAAAGAAGTCTGGCCGTGATTGCGATTGCCCGGTCGGGGCATAAACGGCCACCAGTCTGAAGGCTCCACCTCCAATACTGTTCACGTCTAGGACTACCAGTCTACCCTCCGGGTCCAAGTGTACTTGCTGTACTTAGACCTCCAGGTTCTTCCGAAACATGACAGCCACTCCCCCTCCATCTCCTGGCTGACAGAGAGATGCGTAGATCTCAAAGTCGTCGAAGATGGGGGTTAGTAGCTGCCTGTTGTCGATCCTGGACTCGGTGATGGCTATCACATCTAAGGTCGTTTAAAAGTTGGCCCTGTCTCCAGGGCATCCCTAGGCCCCGCACATTCACGCTTCCATCTCGTAAACTAACCATGTTGGAGAAGAAGAGTTGGAGAAAAAGGGCGAAAGGTGCACTTACCTTTTCGTTTCCCTGAGATCGGGTTGTTCAATCTCCATTTGGGTGCTGGATAGGGTGTTGGGTGAGGTGGGGAAACATTTTAACACAACGCGGTTGATGGGTTCCTGCAGGGGTTGCCCACGTCCTGTGAACATTTATTTTTCAGGTCACTATAGGTTTCCATAGAAACACTTATAAGTTTAAGTTGTGGAGACGATTTTGCCTTGACGAAAGTTTTGCCCTCCGTCTGCACCTTGGGGTTTTGGGAGATGACCTCCATCAAACTCTTGTTGTTTGTGTTGATGTATGCGTATTGTTGTTTGTGCTTTTGTTGTGTTGTTTTAGTTTGTTGTTCGTCCGGGAGTTTTCTAATTATGGTGGTTGCTTGTGTTTGGGTGGTGTTTGTGTTGGTTTTGCTGGTAGGGGGATGTTTGACTGCGGTGTTGTTTGTGTTGTTGTTTTTGTCTGTGGTTGTGTGTTGGTGTTGGTGATTGGAGTTTTGGGGGTTTTGTGGTGTCTCTTTTTTTTGCTTTTTAGATTTCCGCGGCTCTCCCTCTTCTTCAAATAAAGAAGGAGAAGCAGCTTCATCCGTCGCTGAATAATCATCGTCAGGAGTGTGGGGTGGGGGTATGTTGTGTGGTGGTGGTGTTTCGGTGTGTGTATTTGTGGTAGTGTTTGATGGAGTGGGATGGGGTGGGGCTGTCGTCTTCAGGGGTGTTGTCTCTGTTTTTTTCTGTTGTTGTTTTTGAGTGGCTGTTTGTTTTGGTGTGGTTGCTCGTTTCCTCTGTCGTTGTACTTGTGGTGGTGGTGTTTGTTTTGGTGTTGGTGTTGGTGTTGGTAATAGTGTTTTTTTAATGATGTTGTTGTTGTGTGTTTGTGAAGGACAATAAGCTTTTAGGTGTGCTGTGCTACCACAGCGAAAGCAATGAAATGTTCGTCCTTCTACCGAAATGTTTATTTTGTTGTTATGATCGATGACGACTCTTTCGGGTATTTTGGTCATTCTCTCCGGCCTCATTTTCAACAGAATCTCCAAATCAGTACCCGCCCACCTTTCTCGAATAGACTTTCGTATCGAAAGAATCATATCAGTTTCTGGCTCTACGAAGCCAGCTAGGATCCACAAGATGTTAATGTTTGGTGGTATATATTTTTTTTTGTGTCCTTTTTCCCATGTATGTAGGGAAAAAGGTGAATGCTTTTGACACTATTGGTGTCACAGAATGTTTTGGGGCGAGTGCCTCGCTTGTAAACAGTACGGAAACACTTCCATACTGTTTTCCTCGTTGGAGAAATTCGATATTTGCTAGAAATCCTTTGAAGGTATTTTCTATATCTCCTTGACTAACAAATATCGGCTTTCTCGTAGTATTCGACACAGTCCTAAAGGTCACTGTCCTTCGCACTGTGTCTTCTTTTATTTCAAGGGGTGAGTTAATTCTAAACCCACCCTTCTCTTCGAAAGTTACTCATTTTCTCCCTTGCTGGAGTATATCTCTTGCATTGGAGATGTCAATATTTATAAAATCTTGTTTTTTGTTCACTGTTTCAGCGAAAGACATTTTTTTGTGTGGTGTTGCTGTTGTTGTTGTTGTTGTTGTTATCGCTGTTAGCCTCGGTGTTGGAAATCTCAGTTCATTGACGAGGTGAAACTTTATGTGTAGATGTATCTATGGAGTTGTTGATGTTGTTCTTTTCATGTGTATGTATGTTAATGGGTTTAATTCCTGTGTTTCCATTTGTTTCTGCTTCAACGGTAGAAATTGTACAATCTTCAAGTGGCAATATATTTTCCCCTTTGTTGACAGTCGTATCTATGGCGACGTCCATAGTACCAGAAGCAGATATAACGTTAACATCTGCCTCTTTATCTCTCTTTTCTCCGTCGACGTTGTCCAGCGTTCTTGTCGTGTTATTCATGTTTTATAGTTGGCAAAATTTGATATTTTAAAACAATTTTTAAATTAATTGGATTACCACTCAGCTGACAATTCAGCTTGGCGGTTAATCTACAAAATAATATGTTTTTCAAACAATTTGTTCTGTTTTTCGTATATAAATTTACAAACATTATTAGGGCGATGCTCCACGCGTCAGGCAGATATATATATATATATATATATATATATATATATATATATATATATATGTAGATAAATCTACCAAGAGTTTACGGTAGTGTCCAATCCGTTCCCAAACGGACCTGAAATTTTGAATTGTTGTTATTATCAATAAATATACTTCATTATTTCTGAAGACGGCGTATATATGTGTTTGGTATGTATATTTAATCTTGATAATTTGTATAATTTTGTATAATTTTGTACATAGATCTGTTGAATATGCATACCAATTCTAACACATATATATCCTAGAAACGATCGTTAAATAATGAACTTTTTTTGTTTAATATAAGGAATTGTTTATTCATTATTTGTTTAATATTTTATTATATATATATATATATATAGATAGATAGATAGATAGATAGATAGATAGATAGATAGATAGATAGATAGATAGATAGATAGACCCATAGCGGGTATATATATGTATATATAACTGAATGATTCCTTGTATCCTTCTCATAATTCAATTGAGATTTGGCTGCCAATTCATGTAAGTCGAGAACCACGTATAGGCTCATTCATTTATTAATCATGTTGGTGCAATTAATCTCTAGATACATCTAATATAAGATATGGTTGCAGCCTCAGGTCAGCCCCCATTGAGAAGCCTAATGATCAAATGTTTTTCCTATGTCTAACGTTTTTTCTACACAGGAACCGCGTTCCAGGATTACATTATTTAACATTTAAAAAAAATATTTTTGTGGTATGACTTAGTAAATTAGGCTACTAATAACAGAAGGTCGGACGAATCAATGGAAGGTTTCTCGAGTGTATCTCATGCCGTTAATTGTTTTGCTAGGTTGTGAGGGATGTTGGAGTATAGGTTGACTACATCGATCTATACTCCAATATCCCCCACAATCTAGGAATAGAAGCTATCCAATTCTGGCTGGATAACTACCCCAATGAACTCCCACAACACATCAAAAAAGAAGTGGTGATAGAAGGACTCAAATTCATCTTGGAGAATAATTACTTCATTTTCAATAACAAATTCTACAGGCAAATATCTGGGAGCGGTAGGGGAACGAAAACGGCTCCCACTTTTGCCAACCTAGTCATGGGATACCTGGAAATCACCCTCTACACTAAAGTACTAAACACATTTGGAAACACTCTCCAGTTACATATAGAAAAGAACTGGAAGATATATCTAGATGACTGCTTCATCCTTTGGCACGAAAACATCGAGGAACTTAAAGAATGTTACACCCTTATAAATGGGCTCAACACGAATATTAACTTTACAATGGAATACAGCCATCAACAACTCCCCTTCCTCGACATCCTCATTAAGATTCATAACAAAAAATAGAAGCAGACATATACTACAAGCCCACAGACACCAAGCAATATCTTTCTTTCAATACATGCCACCCTAGACACGTTAAAGTTAATATTCCCTACAACTTAGCCAAGAGAATATGTACTATAGTTTCCAATAAAAACACCTGTTACTTACGTCTACAAGAAGTAAAGGACACACTCATAAGCAGGGACTACCCTGCATCACTAATTGACAATGGAATCTAACGTGCCCTAAAACTCAGTACCCAGGACCTTAGACACCCTAAAGTTAATCAACCGAAATCAAAAGGTCTTCCATACATCTCCACACACAACACGCTCAACATTGAGGCATTTGAAACCATCTTCCAGAACATCCCTGTATTAAAAAAGGACAATAGAATGAACCAAATCCTTCGAATACACGATATCATTAAGTGCAAAAGACAATCTAAGTCAATAAAAAACATCCTAACACGTGTCAAAGTACTGCCAACCACAACAACGAAACCCACAGTAAAAACATGCCTATAGAATCAACTGTGGTATATGCATCAACCCAATAGAGGGTTCGGAATTCTATTTCAAACAATTTCACAATTGCGCATCAGAAAACCTAATATATGTATTAACTTGCTGAGGTTGTCGAGAAAAATACATAGGCCAGACCAAAAACAGCCTCCGCCAACGCATGACTGTCCATAGATCCCAAATCAAAATACGAGAATACAGAAAAATAGCACTGAGTGAACACATTGGTACCTGTTCCGCCCAAAATCATCCCAACTTTAGAATCTTTCCCCTCTACACATTTAAAGATAATGACACCCACACCCAACGCATCAGCAAGGAATTTTACTTTATTAACAAATACGGACCGCGTCTAAACACTTCTCCCTAAGACGAACCCACAACAAACACACGTTGACATACATACCTACATCAGCATACATCCTACATACATCTATCCACATATAAACACTGTGACATACGTAAACACACATGTTCTATGGTGCAACACAAATATACACAAATTCGCATACCTTTTGATGTTTATAGATATACACGTGCCGACACGCACACATACACATACACACACATGTATTTCACATTGATGGGTGTACATACATATTTATACACAAGTATCCCATACGGCAGGGCCTAATGGATTCCCTTTGCAGTACGTACAATCTGGACTCACACACACCTTGTTGTTATGACAATACTATAGATCATTTCACCTCTTTTATTATTGATGGTCTTGATGTTCTTTTGAGAGAATCGTTTTTGCAAATGACTGAAAATATCGAATAATGTACGCCATTTTTACCAGTACCACGAAAATACTGGTCCATCCACACACACACACGCACGCGCGCGCGCGCATGTACACGCGAACACTAACATACAGACATACACGCACACACACACATACACACACTTCTCCGTATAAGAGAAGAGCTGAAAAATATGTTTCAACATGTTAAAATAACCCCCCCACACACACATACACAGATTCCTACTGACCGATTCATTTCCATTATCACAACAATGAACCACTTTGCTACACACACACACATATTTGTCGTAAAAGACACCTGAACAGTTGACCTCTCAACATGACCGAAACTTAATCAAGCGGAAAAGGACACTCTTCGTAAAACCTACATTTGCCGCGAAACCAGCTCGCGCTAAAACCAATTTAAACATTCACGTGACTTCTACCGACCAATGAAAATTCTTTTGACTACAAGAATGTTTGCGCGAAATTTATAGTGCTTATTCACGTGACATTCAACAACCAACCAAATCTTAATACCTCCGCAGCCACTATTTTCACATAAAACAGGAAGAATTTCCAAAACTGTACAGATTAGAGCAAAAATCACGAGTACTCTATCTCAAAATTAAGAAATGCGCAACCGGTAAATACTTAAAACTATAACTAATACTTATTACTAATTTATACTTATTCCTAATTAAACTATTTATCACTGTGAAAAATTTGTCAGCATTTTCTTTTCCTTTTTACTAATATATCACAACTCGTGTGTCACACCTCCATTTAAAACAAAAAAAATATATATATATATATATACAATATATTAATAAATGGAAACTATATTTATAAAACCACAATTATTTTATTATATATATTTCAAGGGCGACCAAGGTAAATTATGGTGCGCTTTCATCAGATAAAATACAGATTTGTTTTATAAATAAACATTGACATACCCGGAAAAAACACCTCAACGGTTGAAATTCGCTGGATAGTGGAGATAAGTGAGGGTGACACAGAGTTGTGAGTGAGTATGTAAATGAGTGTCAGAAAAATTGAAAAAAACAACGGTTTATTTAAATTAAACTGTTGGAAGAAAATAAATGTAAAAGGGAGAGAGACAAGATAGATGTAAAAGGGAGAGAGACAACAAATTGAGAGGGAGAGAGATAGAGAGAAAAAAAGATATTGAAAGGGAGGGAGATACAATAGTGAGATGGGAGAGAGAAGAGAATAGAAAGCAAAGAGAGAGATAGAAGAAAAAAGAGAAAATATATAATATTGAGAGAGAGTGAAGGAAAGAACAAATATATCCCTCTCACTACTCTTTCTCCCTCTTTTTTTCAATATATTTTTCAATATTCTTTTCTCTCTCCATCTCAATACTTTTTCCTTTCTTTCTCCATCTCAACATTTGTTCTTTCCTTCACTCTCTCTCAATATTATATCTTTTCTCTTTTTTCTTCTATCTCTCTCTTTGCTTTCTATTCTCTTCTCTCTCCCATCTCACTATTGTATCTCCCTCCCTTTCAATATCTTTTTTCTCTCTATCTCACTCCCTCTCAATTTGTTGTCTCTCTCCCTTTTACATCTATCTTGTCTCTCTCCCTTTTACATTTATTTTCTTCCAACAGTTTAATATAAATAAACCGTTGTTTTTTCAATTTTTCTGACACTCATTTACATACTCACTCACAACTCTGTGTCACCCTCAATTATCTCCACTATCCAGCGAATTTCAACCGTTGAGGTGTTTTTTCCGGGTATGTCAATGTTTATTTATAAAACAAATCTGTATTTTATCTGATGAAAGCGTACCATAATTTACCTTGGTCGCCCTTGAAATATATATAATAAAATAATTGTGGTTTTATAAATATAGTTTCCATTTATTAATATATTGTATATTTACTCCACTAAATTATTGAGTGCTTTATATCAGTTATAAAAAATATTTAAGCTTGTTGAATCCCAACAAATTAAATATAACCTCTGCATATATATATATATATATGTGTGTGTGTGTGTGTGTGTGTGTGTGTGTGTGTGTGTGTGTGTGTGTGTGTGTGTGTGTGTGTGTGTGTGTGTGTGTGTGTGTGTGTGTGTGTGTGTGTGTGTGTGTGTGTGTGTGCGTGTGTGTGCGTGTGTGCGTGCGTACGTATTTATATAACAAAGAGCGTGTGGTAAGATACCAGTTGGACCATACCGCACCAGAGTACTCAATATTTAGGGTAGTAGAGTGGGTAATAGGAAAAGCGTCAGAACCCCGGCGGCTGAACTCCGGCAGTTTCGTTGGAGCTTTGGCTAATGGTTAGGTCACTTGATATAGGCTTGTAATTTCGTCGGTTTGATTCCTGAACAAGCTGTACGTTGTGAGCAAAACACTTTATTTCACATTACTCCAGGACTCTCGGTTGCAATTTATACCAGCAGTAGCTGGTTAGGTAATCCTGTGAAAGACACCAGCATTCTATTCAGGGAGAGTTCTGTACTCTTAGTCCTACTCCGGGAGGGTCTTGTACTCTCAGTCGCTAACGCCAAGGAAACCGGGGATACGATCCGTGCTGATCGCATAACTTGATTCCTATTCACCTCTCTAAAATATTGCTGGTCTTGTGCCTCAATTAGAACCCATTAAAATATATCTTTTTTGAAAATGTTGTTTTTGCTGTCTCTGGACTTAACTGCGATTCTGTGTTCGTTAAATCCTAATAGTTTGCTGCGGTGAAGCTATGTGTGTTTGTGTGTGCATGTGTGTTTGTGTGTGCATGTGTATTTGTGTATGTGTAGCGAAGGGGGGTCTGTGTGTGTATGTGATATGTATTTGTGTGTATGTGATATGTATTTGTGTGTATGTGTATGTGAGTGAGTGAGTGTATGTGTGTGTGTAAGTGTTTTTGTGTGTGTGTGTTTGTGTATGTGTAGCGGAGGGGGGGTCTGTGTGTGTATGTGGTCTGTGTGTATTTATGTTGGTGTGGGTGTGTGTGTGTTTCTCATTCTATGTACTGGCCTACTGTTAGTTTGAGAATCTTGCTAACTTCTAACGTTTAAGTCTAAAAGCAGTAACCACAATTCAATTAAATGAAACTTAACGAAGCAATGCCTATTTAATTGGGAGAAAAGTGGATATAAAGTGCAAATGCTTTTAGTCTGTTCTGTTGACGATAATGAATTTTGTATAAGTTTGCTAGGTGAGAGAATAAATAAGAACAATTAAGAAGGCAGCGAGAAAAATGATACCGGATACGAATGATGAAGGAAAACAAAAACAAAAACAAAAATGAATATGGAGAGCATTGAAAAGAGAAAAAGTGCTCAGTCAGTGAGAAAGACATGAAGTGTATGTGAGGGAAACTGGCGAGACTCATGAAAGGAAAGAAAGTGGAAAAAATGAAACGCAAGAAAGACAGAAAGGATATGAAAAATGTAACGAAAAAGAGGGATCAAAGGAAAGTGAAAAAGAAGGATGTTACTTCATGTTATATAAAGATGAATATGAATGAGAAAAAAAATCAAAGTGAAATAAACAGGCAAGGAAAGAAAGAAAAGAGGTAAGAAATGGTGGGTGAAAGATAAGTAGTAGATGTTAATAGTAGGAGGAGAAGTCGTGAAAGATCAATGAGAGTACTACAGAAAACAAGAAGGTAAATGGTAAGTAGGGGAAGGAGAAATGTTAAGAAGAGGAAACAAAAAAAACAGAATCATGTATAAAAATGAGATTAGAAATACAAAAAAGAATATCTCAGAAACAAAAGGTAAGGAGAAGAACTAGAATGTAGGGAAGATGAGGTGCCATGAATGTGGAAACAATATAAGGATGGACTGAAATGGATGAGACACATCGCTACATGATTATTCACATGGTATGACAAGTCACTCTTTCATGGCCTGCGTACAATGGGGCTTTGAAATACCACGACAATACATTCATCGATATATTTATTATTTTACCGACGATTGTAACGATGACCGGTAACTCACAGACAACTTTCTTTTTCACATGTTTAAGTGTTTGAGATACTATCGGATCGTATTTCAGTAATAGGAACTGCTGATGTGTGGCCAATTATCTCTAGTCGAGATAACGAGAGAAAATATTGGTGGCAAATCTGTCTTCTAAACACAGGAGACAGATGGCTGTAACTAACAAGCAGCTATCCTTCGAAACATCCTCAAACATCTTAATTATACAAAAATGCAAAACGACAAAGCCAGTTCCTCTCTTCTTCTTTCGCTTAATAATTGGTTTGGCCGATTAAGACTGTTCTATTACTAAACAATATAAGGAAAGTTGCCATCGTACTTTATTTAATTGGTCACGTATAACAAGTGTGAGAAATATTCCTGAAGGAATATATTCGACAGTATATATGAACGAAAGCAGGGAGCCGTTGGTTAAATTGTATTAAATTGTTTTCCTCAATAACTTGAGAGCATGTAAAATTGTTGAACCTTTAAATGGAGGAAGGAAACAATGAAAACACACTATGGTTATGACCAACAAGTTTAGAAAATGGGAGACAGAAAATATTTGCTATGCAGCGTGATGCATGCATTATGTTAATATAATGCCATACATATATTTATCATCTAAATAGCATACAATACATCAAAAGCAATATTGAAATATTTTTCATGTTGCAATTTGAGTTCAATTCAACATGTTGTTAATCTACATTTGATCAATGACCATTTTATCCAGAGTAAAATTTGTCACTCATATGCATATGTATAGTGAATTGCAGTGATTGTTTTCAAATGAGTATTTGAATAGAGATGAAGTGAACCTACGAATTATAAAAGTAGACAGAAATAGAAACGAAAAATACGGAGTCATCTAAATTTGATGTGATACATGATGTCGATGGAAAAACCTTGAATAAGTATGAACTAGAAAAAACATTATTAAATCCTACCCACAAACATAGGTGCAGTTTGCCATAGCAAAAGTTTCCCAAAGACTGTGAGTAGATAATAGGTATATTATTATTATATTTAACAATGAGTTTGCAACTGGACATTTCCCCTTTAACTTCCAAGACTGAGCAAGGTGTTTTTGTGCGCAAAACCCGCATTCTCACATACATAGCTGTCTTTACGCTCCATACCATTGTTGTTATCGAAGGGAAAGGGAAATGCTGATAAAACCTCGCATCAGTAACACGGAAACTCAATATTTCTAACTGAATGTTTGTAATTATACTATTCATTGTGTGCCATTTATTCGTGGATTGTTTGTACATCCTTACCCATAGCAAACGCTATGGTCGGGTCGACAAAAGATTCAGCAAGCTGTTAATCAACATATGGCTTGCTGAATCATTCTTTCCTTTTAGCTTATAGCTTTATCGATCACTAACCGATCTTTAATGTATATAGGCTTTTGCATTATCCCGTCGATTCCTTTGTTCAGCTACGTTTTTTATTGTATGAGTTAATATTGTAGTTAAGGCTTTATGTGACATGAACTGGTTGTTTACACATATAAACCTTTCGGGATTTGGCCTTTCCCTAGTTTGGCGGAAAATGACGGTTTTCTCATAATGTACCAGCAATTTATGATGCTAGTTATATTTAGAAGTTTGGATTTTTAACTTTTCCAGCTACTGTAGATATGTTCATTAGATGTGGAATATTTTTTGTTCCCATATTTCCTATTATATCTAGATATTCACATTTTCATGAGATGTTGTGGCTGAGCGTCGTTGGCGGAACATTTATGATTTGTGTGGGCTTTCACTGATATATTACTATTATTTGTATATTGTGGTAACATACACCCAAAGATACACACAGAAAGACAGACTCACATATACACCCATACATACACACATATTTCATATTAACTTTCTTCGTTCATCCGTTTCCATTTGTCGTATATTCATCAAGACCCAACAGCTTTATATATATAATATACACTTTGCAATTCCCATTATATTTAACCGTTGTGGTAATAAAGGAATTATTTTATTATCTAATAATTCATTATCATGGTCAATATCTGCAGCAGCAACTTTATCATCATCATCATCCTCATGATTGTTATCATGATCATCATTAATGTGGATTGGCAGTATCGGTAGAGGGTCGAACGCCATGCATTGACGCATAGAGTCACGGCCCTTGCCATTCTGAGTTCAAATCCCACCGAGATTAACTTTGCCTTTCATCCTTACGTGGTCGATAAAATAAAGTACCAGTAATGCACAGGGTAATTGCTGGCCTTGTGCCTAAAGTAGAAACAATTATTGTCGTCATCATCGTCGACGTGGTCGTCGTCGCTGCCGCTGTAGTCATCACTGTCGTTGTTTTTCTCATTTCCATCACCATCATCTTCAACATCATTATATACAAGCGTCATATAAAGAACTATCCTTTCAAAGATTTGACTCAACTACTTGATTTGAATTCATGCTAGCTGTTATATCGTTTATGTTATTTGTACGGTTCAAAAAAATTATAGGAAAAAAAGAAAAGACAGACTGTATCACTAATGGTGTTTATGAATGGAATTTGAATGTATATTCGCCGTTCATTGCGTTATATTGTTCATTAATTTTTCAACATATTCTATTGCCATGTGTTTTGTAAATATTGATTTGTCTGTATACTTTCATTTCTTATTGACATCATTTATATTTTTATTACAATTGTTTCATTAAATATTTTTGAGAAACGTGAACATACAGATAACCTTTAGTATCAAGGTCTTTCCGACCTTCCCAATCAATGATCAATATTGATCTCTGTTGATAAGATTGTGTTGTAACAAATCGGCAAAGAAAACCAAAATCAGAGATATTGAAAGGTTGAGTGCGAGCATTTGTACTACTCTGCAATGCGCGTGATGTTTGTCTGCAATTCTGTTGAGTTGATTTCATTCTGTTATATGGTTAGAGAAAACAAAATAAGAAAAATATTCGTATATGAAGGTACATGTTAGAAGCAGTAACCAATAGTATATTTTAGTAAAATTTTACTATCGCTTGTTGACGCTTAATCCAGGCCACGCACATTTACGTGCATATTGACTGAAAGTTTATGACAGTCGATCTGGTGCTAAGGAATAACATACGATAACCACAACAAAAACTGAGGTAAAATGTTTCAATTCGTTGTACATCACTACGTTTCGTAAAGAGGTGAAAATATTTATATATATATATATATATATATATATAGGTACGTGTGGGTGTATGTATCATGTATATGCATATGATATATAAATATATATGTATATATATAAATTGTGGAACGACTCTCGCCAAATCGAACTCAGGAAACAATGTTTCCGTTGGTCTTTCCAATTGCTAATACTATCTATCGGTCGCAACTCCAGGTAGGAGGAGCAACGTGAAATAACGCATCGCCCGTTCCAGGAATCGAACTGACAACCTCACGATTGCGAATCCAGTTCTCTAACCAATCAGCTACACACCTTCATATGTATATGTATATGTGTGTGTGTATATATATATATATATATATATATATATATATATATATATATATATATATATATATATATATATATATATATATATATATATATATATATATATATATATATATATATATATATATATATATATATATATATATATATATATATATATATATATATATATATATATATATATATATATATATATATATATATATATATATATATATATATATATATATATATATATATATATATATATATATATATATATATATATATATATATATATATATATATATATATATATATATATATATATATATATATATATATATATTTATATATATATATATATATATATATATATATATATATATATATATATATACATTCACACACACAGACATATATATATATATATATATATATATATATATATATATATATGTGTGTGTGTGTGTGAATGTATACTAATATAGTGAAAGTCTTTAGGGTTGTAGCCATATGATCGTTGCAAATTGCGTTCTTGAGCAAGAAACTATATTTCGTGATTATCCACTTCACTCACCTGGAAAAAAATGGTTGCCCATCTAATTCAAAAGTCCAGGCTTGTCACGTTATAGGTCCCGTTGTTTCTCTTCAATGCTAAGTTAAAGGTACACATGTTTGCTGAAGGCTCGGCTCCTTCCACGTTATATTCACAAATAAAATGTACCGTTGATTAAATCAACTGACACTCATCGTCTGAACCGACGTGGGTTCAACACATAGTTATGCGTATCCTCACGTGTGTGTTAAATATAGATAAGACTGAGTTTGGGGTTAGTCTTCTTTTTTGTTAAGTATATTTATATCCCAAAATTTGGCAAATGTTTTCTCTATGTATTTGTAACGCGGGAAGAGAAGGACAATCTCATCCTTAGGATAGCTTCATGGTATAGACGACATGCTTTATGCCTTCATTTCATTTTACAGATGTGGCACAAAATGTTTTGAAGTGTTAATAGAATAATGGGCTTGGTAACACTAATATTATAAAGTAAACATAAATAAATGATGAAGATGAGAAATTTTAAACTTCAATATAACATGATGAAAGAATAACTCTTTACAATTCATATAAGTTGTAATATATTAATTGTACATTAGATTGATATCTGTATAATGAAGATAAGATATGATGTTGGTGGTTTTGATAAGGTGGTTTTGATGTAGGCAATTTTCTGTCACCAATAGTCTAAAAAGATTCTCTGTAGAATATTCGACTCTATACCCTTAGATTCTGTTATGGTTTAACACTACCGAGAGGAAACGCTGACCCTGTGATGAAAACGTAGGTATGAAATCCCTGATATTAATTTGGAAAAGCGCTCTTTCTGATACTTCAAATGTCCATAGCAACTTGTCTACGATGGTTTAGATATCCCTCTGCAATATTACGAGGTTGACTTTGCCTTTCATTCTTACGGGGTCGATAAAATAAAGTACCAGTAATGCACTGGGTAATTGCTGGCCTTGTGCCTAAAGTAGAAACAAATATAAATATTTTACATGTGTGTCGGTAAGTCTTTCTGCCTTGGTAGGATGTAGTTTTCTTTCGCTGCTGTACCAAGAATGTGGAGAAGGTGGTGATGCCACGTACCATTGGCAAACGAATTTCTTTTTCTGGACTTTCACTACCCTAATTTTATAAATCGAAACAGGTTTAAGGTACTAGAGCATAGTCGTAAACAAACGCTTGTTCAAGGATCTGTTCCTACCTCAGCTAAGTGCTGATCTACATATTGCATATGTCTATAATGAATCAATTGTCTATAATGACCCATACGTACTTTTCCAAACTTCAGACAAGGAAAATATTATAAAATTCTAGAGCCAGCCGCTAATCTTGTTTCACTCTGTTTTTTACATTAGAAGATACACATTTCCACTTTCAAATTAAACAATAATCAGGGTCATCATTCCTGTTTGGAATTGTTTTTTTCGATCTACATAAAATTGAGCGGTTAAACAAACTGTCTATAAAAATCTCACACTATATCAGAGTTCAGCGTGTGAAGGAAGGGTGTTGATAGCTCCACAAATACAAGTGAAGACCCTGGTTTTATTCCATGCATTCTGAATGTTGAATCTGATAGTTTCGACAACATTTTTATTAAGCGTCGAAATTAAATAGGACCATTTTCCACGCATACCAGCATCGGAAGGGATGAGTACCTCTTAACCTTTCAGTAGGACGACCAGAGAATGATGAAGGTTCTTAAAATTATAGAGAATTTTTAGGTTGAAGCAATTGAGCTTCTTGATGTTTGCTGCACTTGAGTGTCGTGGCGGATACACTTGCATTTGACATTTGTTAATATCATGCGTCCATCATCCACACACACGCACGCATGCATACCTACTTGAACACACAATATATATATATATATATATATATATATATATATATATATATATATATAAGAAGAAGTGATATTCAATTTGTTGGTAATTCAACAAATATAAATGTTTATAACTGATTCAGAGCACTCGACATGTTTTCTGGAGTATAATTCAATGATATTAAAATAAGTGGAAACTATATTTGTAAAACCATATTTATTCTATTTTATATATTTCAAGGGTACAAAAAACTTTGGTACGCTTTCATCAGATAAAATACAAAGTGTGTTTTATAAATTTTGACATAGCCAAGGAACATACCTTAACGATTGAAGTTTTCCTTGGATACAAAAAATATATATAGGAAAATATATATAGGAACAATATATATGAACAAAAATATATATAGGAAAAAGTATGACCCCGACGGCAGAGCTCAAGCCGTTTCGACGGCTATTTCTGGACTATACTACCCTGGTGCGTTATGGTCCATCTGGTTCCTTACCACAATTCCTTCGTTATATATATGTATATATATATATATATATATATATATATATATAAAATGGTATATGCATAATCAAGCATTTAATATAAAGAAAGAAGTGTTGGTATAGGATGTTACCTTAGCAGTTGAAATAGGAAAGTACATATTATGAATCAAACATTTCATTGGATTTTGTGTAGTAATAGTGTTTACGGCGTAAAATTTAAATGTAGTCTCGTACAGAAGAATTACTGTCTATATGATTATAACTAGAATGTTTCCTATACGTGGACCCACTGTATGATCGTGCCATGAATAAAATTAGATATATCACCAGAAGAAAATTCCAGAGCATATAGTTTCATAAAGTCAGGTCGTAACTTTGATATTATATATATATTAATCTAATATATCAATCCCAGATAACAACATGAAAAGCTGCTACTGAACTGCCTGTTTGTCCTTAAGACCTTTGGGGGTTACATGTATTTTACATAAGTAAGGATTCGTCTATATGGTATTTTAATTTAATGTTCCACAAGGTTACACTCATTTCCGGAAATTAATCAATGTTTCAAGAATAGAATACTCAGTAAAGTGTGTATTAAAAATTAGTTAAAAGGGGTTTGACGTGTGTTACTGTATGTCTTTGTGCTGGAAGAAGGTATTCATAATAGAGAGCCTATTACTAGAACAGGTGTCTAATAAGGCCTCTCCATTCCTGTTTAGATCGGGATCACCGTTCTGTCCAATCATTCCTTTCCATGTCAGGTACTCAGGGCCAACTTGTGAATTGAAGCCTCCTATTAGGACATATGTCATCGAGAAAGGATCGTTATTCGGGCTCTCTACTGGGCGCATAACTTGGACTTCGCGAAGAGGCCTAAACCTCAAGAACAAATACTCCCTCCTAATGGGATCCAGAACATAACACATTCTGACAGCCGGGGAGATTGGAGTATTCCCATTCCCACCTGCGCAGTCTTTTCTGGCGCCACACTAGAATGGTGGAGTTTTTATTCTCCATTTAAATTTACAGTACCAGAGCCACAGAACTTTGAGGAAAGTCTCACAATATCCAGCCGGTGGCATATGCTCTCCAATAATTCCTGCTCCTTGCATGCGTGAGTTGTAACGTTCCAGTTAACAATTGTCAAGATTTATTCCCTTTCTGAACTTTTCTGGCGCTTCGGGATATATAAACCTTGTGTATCCATCCCACGCCATCGGGGAGAGGTAGCAGGATGTCTTTACTGTTTCTGGTCATATTGCAGTGTTTTGGTGGTCTTATTTGCGCTAGCCACCGATTTGTTACTTTGCTCAGAACCGTGAAAACTAGATGTTTTAGAGGAAGTTTTTATTCGCCTCGTCGTAGATACATCACTGAGTTGTGAGACTTTTCTTGGGAGTTAAGAGGATCACCCATTCTTCAGACTCGCCTAGTAGTTTACACTGTTGGTCAGGAACCACTTATTCGTCCAGCAGGTGCCCACCTATATCGCAACCAACCGCGATATCTGGTGGTTGTATCGCTATACGTCACGTGCAACTGGTTTCTTAGCCGAATAGCTATAGCCAGAAATATATTAACTCGTGATAATTAATGATAAGAATAGTTTCTACTTAAGAATAAATTAATTTTTATTAGATTTACTTTTCAATTAAAATCTATCATGAAGGAAATATTGATTTCTCAGAGGCATGGTTGCTTGTGTTAAATGGGAGTGGGAATAGTCGATTAAATCATTATCAATAAATCGCTAACAATTGTTTATCTACTATGAAGTGATGAATGGTAAAGTCAGTTTAAGTGAAGATTTGAACTGAGAATATGGAAACTCTGCAGTTCCTGTCAATGAACTGCCAACCATATTGAATCAGTTAAGATAATTGAAACATGTTTTATTTGGAAGAATTCTTTGATCGATTCAACATTATATCATTTAAAACATACAATTTCCAATCAAATATTTGAACGCAAATCATACATAGTCGAAATAAAAGAGGTCTGGCATACGTTATCGTTCACATCGAATTTATTAGTTAAATTTAATGGGGAAAATAAGGTGACACTTCACTTGTTAAACAGTCACCTAAAGTTAGCTTTACTGACACTGAATCAACAAACAGAAGCGTTGTAAATTAAGGACTGGCATTATATATATATTATTGTTTCATGCAAAGGGGTATTTACTATTTCAAACATAGAAATCCACAAGAAGAGTAAAATATAAAACACGAGCTATAAAACTATAAAAACATGATTGGAATGGTTTGGCAAATCTCCCAGGCTAGAAGTCGACATATTTATATTATGAAATTATCGCCTTTTCCCAGCAATAATCAGAGCTGTTCCCTCCAAATCATTCTCTCTCAATTTCTATTCTTCATTGTGCAGTTCAACAAACCACCAAATTGCCTCATCATTTCCAAAATGTTGACATACATTTCAACATGTTTACACATATTATGATTGAAACGAGAAGTTGACCGAAATGGAATAAACCAAATTCTACTCTATTTTCAGTTCAAGTGAAGATGCCATATATATATTCAATAATTTCTCAAGGTGATTGTCTGTACATATCAAAATCACAATTCAGCACACCAGGAAGCCAATTAAGCATAATGTAACTCTAAATGAATAGACCAAAATACCGTTATTTTAATACAAGGTAAGAGGTCGCAATATGGAATTATCAGGGAGAAAGTTTTGCTGTATTCGCTCCACCTCAGTCTGCTCTCATAGTTCAAAGCCCACGAACTCAATCTTGCCTGACATTATTTCGGGGCCCAATAAATATAGTTAATAGTTCAAAACACGGATATATTCTTCTTAATCAGTTTCTCGTTTCTTCTCTCTCTGTCTGTCTGGATCTCTCTCTCTCTCTCTCTCTCTCTCTCTCTCTCTCTCTCTCTCTCTCCGTGTTTGGAAGGAGAGAGAGAGTGAGTGGTAGGGAAGACTTGTCTAATATATTCAGGCTTGGAAGTGGGATGAACTCTGCGACACATGTAAACTAAAATTCCCACGAAACGCCATATGGCAATACATCACCCCTATGTCTCCAGCATGAGTTACGAGTCCATGTATATATATATATAATATATATATATATATATCGACAGTCGATCGACTTTTGTCAAATCGGACCGAAGAAACAATGTTTCCATTGGTCTTTCAAATTGCTAATACTCCAGGTAGAAGGAGCAACGTGAAAAATAAAGTGTCTTGCCCAAGAACACACCACGTCGCCCGGTTCTGGAATCGAACACACAACCTCACGATTGCGAATACAATTCGCTAGCCAGTCGGCCACTATTCTTGAGGTGAAGAACTTATATATATATATATATATATATATATTTACTAGGTGGGACGGAATTATAATGAGACCCTTTTAAGAGGTAGTAGTAATCAACCGAGTATATCTTACGGTGACTGGTCAGATGCAGAGATCGTAATGTGGTCTACCAGTGCAACGTGAGGACGGACACCTCCAACAAAGCTTATATAGGATTAACCGTATGTGACTTCAAAACCTGGCTATACCAACACAGACATACCTTCCGAAACCCGGCCCGGCGTCACGCCACCACACTTTCGGGCCACATCTGGGACCTCAAGGATAACAACATTACCTATGATCTCACTTGGAGCTTACTGTCCAGAGCCAACTCTTACACGGGAGGACGCCGGGCGTGAAATTTATGCTCGGAGGAAACTTTACAAATCCTGTTTTCGACGGACCAACTCCTAAACAAGAAAGACGAACTGGTAACTGCATGCACACACAGATTGCGTAGGACTTAACTCGCCCTCAAACCCCATAATGACCTGAGGGGGGGGGTAGACAAGGGCTATAACACCCCACTTGCCGACTTTGTAATGGGTAACCCCTGCTTGCAAAGGTAGACGTAAGATCTTCTTTTATATCTTTTTATCGCTTCCTCTATATTTCCTTCTTCCCCCCATCCCTTCCTAGTCCTTTCACCCCAGTCCTCTTTCTTTGTCGTCGTCCTTTTCACTTTCTCGCCCACCCGAGCCAGCCCCTCGGTCCTTTGTAGCCTCAGTACCCCCACCCCCTTCCTCCATTCTATGATAGAATTGGCCGACTCCGCTTTTTATAGCAGATGTGATAGACGCCATATAAAACAATATGGGGTAAATATATAGAAGAATACCTCTTAAAAGGGTCTCATTATAATTCCGTCCCACCTAGTAAACTGTTCTATAGTCTAGCAGTACCAGTGAGAGACTCGATGGCTGTCGTTAGGGAATAGTAACCAGAAATTGTTTTTTTTTATATTTAATTGTTTTTTTTAACATTCTCGGTATTCTTCTATATATTTACCCCATATTGTTTTACTTATTGTTTCGACTTCCTCCCCCTCCCCCTCCCTAGTATACTTCTTTGACCTCCGGTCCTGCTGTAGTTGGCACTATCAACGCACGACTGGGTTTCCTCTACCCCCTCTCCCTATTTCTTCTACTGGCAGGTTCAGCTACCCCTTCCTTCCACAAATTGCCATGATAGAATTATGTGTTTCAACAACAAACATTTGACCAATCCTTGTGACAATCACTTTTACCATATATGGAATTAACCACTGAGAAGCTCGGCTATTCATATACCAGGATAAACATTTTCATTTAGTCTAGGATTAGCCGTCGAAACGGCTTGAGCTCAGCCGTCGGGGTCCTACTCGTTCCTATTACCCACTTTACTACCCTAATTATTGAGTACTTTGGTGCGTTATGGTCCACCTGGTTCCTTACCACATTTCCTTCGTTATATATATATATATATATATATATCCAATTCAGTTTTCAAATTGAACCGCGGTCTTCTAATCACCTGCTCCTTTACACACACACACACACACACACACACACGTACACACACACACACACACACACACATACACACACACACACACACACACACACACACACACACACACACACACACACACATATATATATATATATACATACATATATACATATATATACATATATATATACATATATATATATATATATATAAATATATATATATATATGTGTGTGTGTGTGCACGTATGTGTGTGTGTATATGTGTGTGTGTGCGTATGTGTGTGTATGTGTGTGTGTGTGTGTGTGTGTGTGTAAAGGAGCAGGTGATTAGAAGACCGCGGTTCAATTTGAAAATTGAATTGGATTAGTAGCTTTCGACTACAGAAACTAGTCTAATAATAACAGAATTGACTCATTGCAAGATACTAATTTGATACTGAGAAAGCGTGTAGCTTAGTAGTTAGGTTATTTGTCTCATGACGGTATGCTACTCAGTTGAAATACAGGTGTCCTTGATTAATACACTTTATTTTCCGTTGCGCCAATCCAACACAAATGGGTTGTACGGATAATTCGGTACAATCTCTGCGATGCCAAATCTCCCAGAGAACTAGTTTAAGGGCGCATGTGTATGTGAAATGATCAGCCGTTAGCTTGCAGGCGGAAGTCTAGAACAGTGCCTCACAAGTATGTTGTGGCATGTGATAAATCAGCGAACGTATATTTGTTTTTGAGAGGAAGTGTAAAAACGTATATGACATCGATATATATTAAACAATATCCTCAAAATGTAACTGAAAAAATTAAAATATCTAACGCTTTATGTATTGTAGTCTGGGACACTCATGGGTATGCATTCGCTAGATAAAGCAATGTAGTCTGAATTTCAAATCTCCTTTTTTTGCTTTAGGCATTATGGGAATATTTGACAACAGCCAATGCTTGGATGTATCAATTCCTTCATTCCTAGATAAGAACTCGATATTCCTTTATCCATTTCCCTACAAAACACATTTTCTTCTACATTGTGGAGAATATCGTTCGAATATTTCAATTGTTGTCCTATACTCCGTAAAAGATGACTGAGTTCTGCCATTTACTAGTCCTAAGTTTTGCATCCTCCTTCAAACTTTGCTGCAGCAATATTGCAAATCCTTTGAGGTCTCCTTGGCATTGTAGATATTTCATATGCTGCTGTTTCTCGATGCACTCATTGATTTTGCTTCGATACTGCATATTCAGTTTCATTGAATGTGAGATACGAAAGGTTGAACTGGGTCTCCGCTTCAATTGGAATCAATACAACAGCGATTGGGTGTAGCGGGAATATTTTAGGGTGCCTCCCAAAGTTTTAGTTTGGTATTTCAAGGTTTCCCACTTGTCGTGTACATGAAATGGCTGCAAAATATGAATTATCTCCACGTTGTCTTCAGTTTCTTCATAATTTCCACCTGTTTCTTGTTCGTAACGAGATATCTACCTATCTATCTATCTTTTTGTCCAATCTCACATCTCTCTCTCTCCTTCTCTCTCTCTATCTCTCTCTCTCTCTCTCTCTCTCTCTCTCTCTATATATATATATATATATATATATATATATATATATATATATATATATATATATGTGTGTGTGTGTGTGTATATATATATGTATATTTATATATATATATGTATATATATATATATATATGTATATATATATGTATATATATAAATATATATATATATATATATACGTATATATATATATATATATATATATATATATATATATATATATATATATATATATATATATACGTACATATATATATATATAAATGTATATATATATATATATATATTATATATATATATATATATATATATATATATATATATATATATATATATATATATATATATTATGGAATCCCTAAGAAGATAGTGGACCTGATATCACTGCTCTACACCAACACCAAACCCCAAGTCATTGCACCTGATGGGATTACAGAGTTCTTTGAGATACTGGCTGGAGTGCTCCAGGGAGATACATTGGCTCCCTACCTTTTTTATCATCGTCGAGGACTATTGTATGCGCCTTGCAATGAAGAAACACCAGGACTCTAGCTTTACTGTAGCACCGGCTCAGAGCAGGAGAGTTAAAGCGAAAAAGGTATCGGATGCTGAATTTGCCGACGACATAGTTTTGGTGACAAATACAGTGAAGGAGGCAGAGGATTTGATGCGGGAGGTTGAGACTGTGTCGATGAGTGTGGGGCTGAGAATGAATGAGACTAAAACAAAATATCTGGTAGAGAATGTTGAGAAGCCAGAGGGGATCACTAATGTAGGCGGGAAGCCGCTAGAATTGGTTGAGGGCTTCCTGTATTTGGGAGCAAAGATTGGGAATACGGAAGATGATGTGGTTGAGAGGAAGAGCAAAGCCTGTGCGAAGTGCCACAGCTTGAGATCGGTGTGGAAGTCGGACCTTCGTAAAGACCTGAAAATCCGCCTCTTCATTGCTGTAGTGGAGTCTGTGCTGCTATACGGGTCTGAGACTTGGACACTGACCATGAAAGTCACTCAGATGGTGGATGGGTGCTACACAAGAATGCTGAGGATGGCTCTGAACATTAATCAGTATACACTGAGGATGAAAAACTCAGAGTTGTATGGGAGCATCCCAAAAGTCAGCTCAAAAGTGACACAGAGGAGACTGAGGTTAGCTGGACAAGCTCACCGACATCCAGAGTTGACATTGCACTCAGTGCTCCTGTGGGAGCCCCTACATGGACACATTAGAAGAGGAACACCAGGTTAACGTGTGTTGATGCCCTAAGGACAGACACAGGTCTGTTGGAGACGCAGGACATGGACGCGATAATGAGGGACAGAGACCGCAGAGAACTCGTCCATGGATCTCGGGAATTTTACCTGCCTTATATATAGTAATAATAAATTTAAAGACTAAAATCCCAAAAGGGCTCGATAAGGATAAATATATATCAAATATATGAAAACCGTATATATATACACACACATATATATATATACATATACATATATATATATATGTGTGTGTGTGTAAGATGATACGAAACGAAAGGAGCTGTGTGGTTACTAAAACAAGGTTTAGGATGATGGTTAGGACGGAACAATAGGAGAAAAGAAGAAAGAAGAAAGAATCCTTCGTCAGCTGAAAAAATCAGCGATCTAGATGTTTAGGTGCAGGACATCTGTAGCGATCGGGAGCACCCAAAGCCATTTATTAATTAAAAGGCCAGGAGGAGAAGAAGAGAGAAAGGATAGAGAAAAAGGTGAAAAAAGGGAAGCAAAAGAGGGAAAAGAGGTAGAAGAACAGAGGGGTGGGGAAAGGTGCGGAGAGAGGAAGAAAGAGAGAAGGGGGGAAAAGGGAGAAAAAAAGGAGGAATAACAGGACGAAAAAAGGTGCACTGAAACATGCAAATGAGTAACCGTGAAAAAATAGGAAAAGTAGTTGTAGCCAACCTGATAGACTTAAGCCTGGTGGTGGGCTCCGACTCGAAGACGGTATTAATCGTGTTGACTATCTCGTAGACGAGAGAGAGTTAGAGAGAGACACGAGCAACCGGAAGTGAGAGGGAGAAGGGAAAGGGAGATAATCCAAAGGGGTTTTTACGACGACGTTTTTGTACTTTAGATTTTGGTATTATTTTTCTATAAAGATGAAAATAGAATCATGGTAAAACACTTTATTTTGATATAACTGTTTAACCATCACCGCTTCTGCCATCCTTGCTATTGTAACGTTTAATATCGTTAACGTTTCGTCTCACCATTTCCACCAATATGTTCACACTACCCAGAAATTTCTACTCTCTCTCTCTATAGATATATATACGTCTCCAAATCTTTCTCGCTGAAACCTGCTTTCTCTTCAAACTTATATAATGTATAAACACATCGTGCGTATTAAAAAAAAAGACCTGCAATTTTATACCATCTTTATATATATAAAAGCAAGGATGTGTGTGTGTCTGTGTACAAGTTTGCATACTTAAGGCTTTTACAATTACCAACTGAATTTGACCAAATTTTCTGTGCACGTTGCACAGGTCACTAATATTGTCACATCACAAACATTTTTCAAATCGACCCAGGTTGAGCAATAAAAAATCGATATCAAAATGATCGGTAGCAAAAGTGATGTAAGGAGATAACCAACTTTATTAACAATCCTTATAAAAAGGCGATAACCAACTTTATTGACAGAAATATAAAAATCAGATTCATTTGAAGATAAATCACTAATATTATCGTTTGTTTCTTGTTTATTCCTTGTTGCATTTCAAACCCGGGCAACGCCTGGTAAATCTGCTAGTCATATATAAATCTCTACTTTCCTTTGAGCATTTTAGATGCATCATACCATTTATATATATATATCAAAAGTGTCAGGACCCAGGCTGCCGAGCTTCGGCGGTTTCGACAGTTAGATCCGAACCTGGTTCGGATCTAGCTTGTCGAAACGGCCGGAGCTCAGCGGTCGGGGTCATGACTCTACTACCCAAACTATTGAATACTCTGGTGCGTTATGATCCACTTGGTATCTTACCACACCCTCTTTCTTATCTATATATTTATATAGATGTACGTGAAATTGAAGTATGACATAAACAGGCACGTTAGTGGGAGCATACATTGGTCCATTAGGACAATAGACAACATAGTTTTAATTAATATTACAGAACGTAACTGATAGGAACAGGAGAAGTGCAATGAATGATGAAGGGCATAAAGGCCAAATATATATTTCAAAAAAGCGTGAGTGGAAATGTGAATATGTGAGTGAGAAAATAGGATCGTTTAAATGAAAAAGCGGAGTTGAGATATATCAAACACAGAAAAGAAAGAAATAGAGAAAAATGTAGATCATAAAACATATTTTTCCAAATATAAGAGTTTCATTTTTATTTAGATTTCACGTATTTACATTTTCATTTTTAGTTATTTGTCATTGTTTTCTCTTTGATTTGCCTTTTTCAAATATGTTCTTATTCGCTTTTGTACTGTAGATTTTGGTATTATTTTTCTATAAAAATGAAAATAGAATCATGGTAAAACACTTTATTTTGATATAACTGTTTAACCATCACCTCTTCTGCCCTCCTTGCTATTGTAACGTTTAATATCGTTAACGTTTCGTCTCACCATTTTCACCAATATGTTCACACTACCCAGAAAGTTCTGCATGAATTTTTTATCCTAAAATTGTTCCGACGTCACTCAGACTAGACCTTGTTTTATGTTAAAGAACAACGTGCTTTTTTTTTTCCAGATTTTAGAAGTCACAGATAAAAACAGCAAACTAATTCTGAGTGACGGGGGTTCCTGTGTAGTTGATAATATACAAGAAATAGCCGCCAAGCATTATACAAAATATGTTGTAAATGTGGGAGTAATTACGCACCGTGTATTTCCTATGAACTGAAAATGACGAGATGTTTGTGGATGTCGTGCTATTTATTTCAACACTTGGCGAGCTAAACTGGTGATAAAGTTACAGAAATATTAATTTTCTGAGATTACGAGGAGCACAGAATTAGGACTTCCATTGTGTGTTTTTCAGTATGAATGGATATCTATTCTCTGCTATCAAAGACCGAAATTCTTCAGTTAGTTGGCTATATGAAGTAGTAAAAGTATTACTGAGTCGAAATAAGATGTGTAAAGAAGTCGACAAAATCAATGTTGAGAAAAATGTTTCAATCGGAAATCGGTTTGAGCTTCGGGAAATAGATAATTTTACATATAGAGTAAGATCTTGTGGACAAGTCTTAGAAAGTAGCGGGTAATAATCTGAGAGATGGAAGAACAGTTTAGTGTAATTGTCACAGTGAGGAATTATATCCAATACTCTTAAATCACAGGTGAACTGATATATTCCTATCTCAGATGACTATGCTTATAGCAAAGGCAACAGCATGCATCTCACATGCGTTTCTGATTCCCGGCTTTACAGAAGTGACTTCAATTACTTTAGTGAGAAAAGTACTTCTGATATTTATCTAATGTACGATATATTATTAGAGAACAGAATTATACAAAAATGAATACACAAACACACACACACACACACACACACACACATACACACATACACACATGCACACACGCACACACGCACACACACATATATATATATATATGACAAGAACGCAAAATTAACAAAACAATAAAGTTTGGAAAGAATATAAATAAACAAGGGAAAGTTTGAGAATAAAGGAGTGGCTTCTCCACAAATGAACTAAAGGTGCTTCTCAGCTGCATCCCGCGGAAAAAAAAGGGTGAGAACAGCCGCGGTGAACAATCAGTTACACCCGCTTCATCATTCAAAAATACACAGATGGAGCTACATCATCAAGAGAGATGCATTCCCGTAATGTAATATTCAGATGGGATTTTTAGTTTGTTTCGTGTAATCATATCCTATGTGTCTCTGAAAAACATAAACAAAGAAATAGTATATTATACATAAGTACATAAGTGGTTGTGCTAAAGCGCATGTGTTTATGTATGTTTGTGCAAGAATATATATGTGTGTGTCTTTGTGTTTGTGTGTGTGTGTGTGTGCGTGCGTGTTCGTGCTTGTGTGTATATGTGTGTATGCGTATGCATGTGTGTATGTGTGTATGTGTATGAGTGTGTGTGAGTGCGTGTGTCGGTCTCTGTGGTGTTTTCTCAAAGCACTGGATATGCGACCAGTGCTTTGAGAAAACACCAAACTTCAGCAATGAGCATATTAAAAATCTAAATAACAGAAGTAAACTTTATTCCATCGTTATGTTTTGCCGTCGTTTTTTTTTCTGTTCAAATTATAGCTGCCTCATGAGGTCATAGCTGTTGCATGATGGTTATCACCGAAATATATATATAACAGCGAATATGAATAAACGCAGTTAATTTTAATTTGTTAACTTATACTTCTTGCTTTTAAATTATTCCAGAGTAAAGAGACCCACCTATGCATTTCGTTGAGTGGTCTACTCTTGATACTGACATGTTGGTAATTCACCAACACATATACGAATTAATATACACACATATATATATATATATATATATATCCATATATATATATATATATATATATATATATATATATATATATATATATGTATGTGTGTACCAAAACTGTAGTGATCTCCTGAGAGTATGGTCTATCTGTTTCTCTGTTGTTTATTCCGTTGTCTTTGTCCTGTACTCGCCATCCCCACTGAGCTATATTTAATGGAACTATTAACCATTGATTAATCTGAGTCAATGAGATACGAGAGATTGTAAGCATAAGTACTGTGCAACCCACTTTCATACCTGAAAGATTGAGTTAAACATATATATTACACGCAAAACTCATACTCTGATAACAAACAAAAACAAGCACCTGTCTAATGAAATCTTATATACATATAGAAATAGTGAGGCAAACAGAGAGAGGGAGAGAGAGAGGGAGGGGAGAGAGGGAGGGATGGAGAGAGAGAGAGAGAGAGAGAGAGAGAGAGAGAGAGAGAGAGAGAGAGGCTTATGTCTGCTTCCAAGACATAAATATATTAAGTTAAGCAAAATAAGAAACTACAGAAAGTAAATCGAACTGAAATCAAAAATACATCATTAAAATTATAAAATAAAATGAAATAGTAAAAAGACATCTTATTATAAACTAAATAAAACATTTTGGATAATTATATTAGTAATGGTAAATGAATTATTCCATGAGTAACTTACAAAAGACGCGTGAAGTCACAGATTCTTTCTCACACAGATGCTCACACGCAATTAATACACTCACAGATACATGAAACCCACATATTCAGATTCTATATGTACATCGACGTCATAATTACACGTACAGCAAGGGACGGCCATGTACATAGCTACATACGCACGGATACATACACATATATCAGTTTATGAATGTATATATATAGCTATCTATATATATATATATTTATTAAAATAACAGATTAAAGTTTAAGCAAAGAATCGCTGCTTTCAGCCTTAAAGGGATCTTATGTGTGTGTGCGCGCGTGTGTGTGTGCGCGCGTGTGTAAATAAATGTATCTACGTGTTTGCATTTGTGTATATCATAATCTATATCTACGTGCACACGATTGAAAGAATGTGTCAACCCATATTCTTGAATATACAAGCACACGTGCACAGAGACACACACTCGCATACACGGATAACCACGCTCACATATTCGTAATGATTCTCCTTTAAATATGCCGAGAAACAGAAATTAGATTCCATCTTTACGATTGCATCCAACTAAATGTTGATGGTTATAAAAATATTCACATATACACAAATAAACCTCACACACGCACACGAATTCCAACGCAAATTCATACATATAACAGCCATATATACATATTTTCACACAATTTCTAATAGTAATTTGCATAAATTTCAATACATTTAATATAGTTTTCCCTACGTTATTCCCCAGATCAACATCCATCTGTTTTATTGTAGAGTCCATTCCCTTTAGTCCAAAGTTGCTTAACTCATAGAAATTTCTGTTCTTCTTCAGTGAACTATGCCGCATCTCTTCGCTGTATTAAATATATTATTTCAAATCATCTTCTGCAAAATTGTCTATCAGATTTAACTATTGGTGTCTTCAATAAAAGCCGTTTAACCGTTCGTCAAATATCCAGTGTTTCTACTGCTTACTGCAATATCGTATACCACATCATTCTATTCATATAGTTAGAGGATTATCTAGAGTGAGTTGATTGTCGAGAAGTACTGTGATTTATTCACGCGGTTTTTTTATACTCTTCAGTTGTTTACAAAGTACGACTTATTTAAACACTCTATCACACGTGGATGTGTATATATATATACATTTTTCTACAATTGGCACTAGACCAGCAATTATCCCAGTGCATTACTAGTATTTTATTTTATCGATCCCGTAAGGGTGAAAGGCAAAGTTAACCTCAGCGGGATTTGAACTCAGACCGGAAGGGGACATATATATCTCTTTACAGGAAAACATGGTGTCTGACACTCTACCGATATATATATATATATATAGGAACAAGTAAGACCCCGACGGCTGAGCTCAAGCCGTTTCGACGGCTAATTATGTCCAGAATTAGCCGTCGAAACGGCTTGAGCTCAGCCGTCGGGGTCTTATTTGTTCCTATTACCCACTTTACTACCCTAAGTATTGAGTACTTTGGTGCGTTATGGTCCACCTGGTTCCTTACCACATTTCCTTCGTTATATATATATATATATATATATATATATATATATATATATACACATATATATGTATATATATGTATATATATATATATATATATATATATATATATATATATATATATATATATATATATATATATATATATATATATATATATATATATATATATATATATATATATATATATATATATATGAGACTGTCACTACTATAAAACAATAGCGTAAGGTCTTCGAAAAATGTTTTTAATTAAGCATACAATGTATTGCAAAATACACTATATATACATTCATATATAGCTATTTCAGAGCGCCAATTCTAATTTTCAATTCTGCTTGACCGGCAAGCGCTCTGTATAATCAATTCCTAGAAATTCTATAAGAATTACTAGAAATTCTATAAGAATCAAACATTCATGATTTTCAGCAAACAGGTGGAGTATGTGGCTTTGATAAGTACCAATCAGTACGAAACATAGCTCTGTCAGCTTTATCTCTCCCTGATTGCTGAACATTTAAAGTAAGTGAGACTGTCACTACTCTAAAACAATACCATAAGGTCTTCTAAATGCTTTTAATTAAGCATACAGTGTATTGCAAAATACACTATATATACATTCATATATATAGCTATTTCAGAGCGCCAATTCTATATATATATATATATATATATATATATATATATATATATATATATATATATATATATATATATATATATATATATATATATATATATATATATATATATATATATATATATATATTAATATATATAAATATATTACACAAATAGAAGTGTGTTACACAGTGAGATGTGTGTAAAGAATTATTACAAGTGATTTTTACCGTTACTGTATAGAAAACAATATCTACAGGTTTAGCCGCCGAGGTTGACTTTGCCTTTCATCCTTACGGGGTCGATAAAATAAAGTACCAGTAATGCACTGGGTAAAAAACAAATATCTACAGGTTTAGCAATTAAATAGAAAAAAACCTAAGGCAGAATAAAATCCCTGAAGT
>OZ024742.1:137864660-137892160 GCA_964016885.1 Eledone cirrhosa | reverse complement strand
CACAATTACATTCTCAAGGACTCATGCCACCCTCCCACTGTTTTTAGAAACTTCGTAAATAATATCAGTACTAGAATCTCTACCCTTTCCTCTAATAAGGCTATCTTTGACAGAGCGACACCCTACAATAACACGGCGTTAGCTAACAGCGGCTTCTTGCAACTTATCACTTACTCTACTACTAACAACAACAGCAATAAGAAAATAAATCGTAACAATAGACAAACTGGTTCGCTCCTCCCTTCTCACTCAACGTTAAGACTAATGTAGGAAAAAATGTTTAGCCCTCTTAGATAGATACTTTCCCATAGGTCACAAAAGCCGCTCCATCTTTAACAGACACAAAGTAAAACGAGATTACTCCTGCGCTAAGAATATGAAGGCCCACATCACCAACGTCCCTAAGAGCAACCCCCACCAGGGTGCTCTCGCCGAAGACCAGAAGCTTGTCCCCGTCAACAGCAATGCAAAACACCCGCCGTAGTTTATGAAGCTTTGGTCACTTCCAACCGACCAAATCAACCACAGCAGGTCAAATCCTATGTGGGTATGGCGGAGGGCCGATTTAGGGAACGCTTCCTGAACCATCAGTCGACCTTTAGGTACCCGGATAAAGGATCATCCACGAAACTCACGAGCCACGTATGGTCCCTCAAGGAATCAGGTATAGACTACTCCATTCAATGGAAAGCCATCACTAAGTCCAAGCCATACGCAAGGTGCAATCCGTCTTGTGGACTATGTATTGATGAGCGAATAAATATTCTAAAGTGATTACGAAATAGTGATTGCCTAAACTCAAGCTATGAATTATTCATACGTTGTCCACATGTCTGGAAACACCTCTTACATAACTACAAAACTCCGGATTGAACAACAACAACATCCTAATTTTCTTATCAACTAGAAACTTTTGGACTTTCGCAATTATCTCCCTTACACCTCTCGCACGCAGTTTTGTATTGCCTGTGTGAAGGGACCTTCCTGCGCATGCGCGTTCATACGGTTACACTTCCTGTTCCGTATAACCATGTTCATTACGAGCTGAAGATCCGCTAAGGTGAATCAATTGTTCTCGATATGGTGAACTAACTGTTGTGTTACCACTTATATATTATATATATATATATATATATATATATATATATATATATATATATATATATATATATATATATATATATATATATATATATATATATACATATATATACTAGCAGTAAAGCCCGGCGTAGCTCGGGGCTGCTCAGTAGCTGTGTTAAAGTTACAATGTTAAGTTTTTCTTGGCTTAAAAACTGTAGAGTCTACAGTGTAGACTTTCATGTGATACTTGTGATTAATATTCCCTCAACCAACAGTATACATTATGAAGTTAAGAAAACATAACCATAACTCGAATGTTAAAACAAAATAGGATGCTGGAGATAAAAACTGCACTGGTAATCTATTAACAAAAATCGAAAATGTAAACACTGCAACACTTGTCTCAGAAAAAAAACATCAGCGTAACCAAACTATCAGTTATTTTGAAACAAAGAAATTGGATGGACATGAAAAACAAAAACAAAAATGCAATTTCATCGCCTATCACCTCTCTGCACGACTGTCTGTCTGCACAACTTTATCTCCTATATCACTTCTCTGCACGACTATCTGTCTGCATGCATCTATCGTCTATCAGCCCGACTATCTGTCTGCACAACTTTATCGCCTATATCACCTCTTTGCACGACTGTATGTCTGCACAACTTTATCGCCTATAGCATCGCCTATAGCGGGCCTATAGCCCGGCGTTGCTCGGGGCTGCTCAGTAGCTGTGTTAAAGTTACAATGTTAAGTTCCTTTCACATTCAACGGTATAACAAACATAGCCCATGTGTCAAGTTTTGTGAAAATCGGTTGCGAACTCCAGAAGTTATGATGTTTTGTTGCATTGCACTGCAGTGCTACAGTCGACTTCAAGGAAGTGGTTAAAGGGGGTTATCTGCCGGGAGGCCCTGTAATCAATATCTGGAAAAATGAAAGTTGCTATGACCATCCGGAATACATAAGTAACCTATGTCTTAAGTTTGGTGAAAATACTGTAGAAATGCATGAGGTTTACACACACACGAGCGCGCGAGTGTGTGTGTATGTATGTGTGTATGCGTATGTATATGTATGTATATGTCCGTCGGCGCATACGTATGTACTGGTCTAAATCTTCACTATTTACTTTTACTATTTTAAGGCAAAGTTAAAATCCCGTCGAGGTTAACTTTGCCTTTCATCCTTACGGGGTTGATAAAATAAGTACCAGTAATGTACTGGATAATTGCTAGCCTTGTGCCAAAAGTAGAAAGAACTATTTTAATTACCTCTGTCATTTTCGTTTACAATTTTATTTACACCATTCTTAAACTCCGGGACTGGAAATCATTCGGTTATTTTAAATAGAATATTAGTCTAATGACTCCATCTACACCATAAACTTGGTCTCGTCTTTGCATGAAATTGTTCTTCGCGGTCCACATAACGACTTATTATCCTCGCTTTTTTTCCGTTCATTACCACGGAACGTCTTCACGAACCAAAATATCGTCTTCCTGTTTTCCTTCGGTTGCAACGTTTCTCGAAATATTTAATTCTGCGTTCACGGATTGAATTTTTTAGTTTAAGACGATCCCGTTAATGTTGAAAGCAGCGATTCTTTGCTTAAACTTTCTTTCTTTCTCAACCCTTCTCCCTTTTTTCTCATACCCTCTCTCTCTCTTTCTCTCTCTCTCTGTCTTTATATATATATGTGTTTGTGTGTGTGTGATATATATATATATAGAGAGAGAGTTGCAACATGTATGTAGTTTCATAGATTTTTTAGGGTAGTAGTGAGAGGAATTAAGCGTGTAAGAGAGAGGGTTACAGCGTGTATATAGTTTTATCGATTTTTTTTCATAGAAGCAGAGAATTCTTGGCAATGTTTATTAGGCGTTGTCCATCCTTGATAAATTTGGAGCACATTGGAAACAAATCATCAAAATCGGTAGAGAAATGTAGAAATGCATAAAAATCATACACACACACAGACAGGCATCTTCCGTTTTATATATAGAAAGATATATATAAACAGTTGTCTAATATATTCGCTTCGCAATCAAAAGTTTCCTGCTACAATCGAAATGTGCTTCATTTTCGATAATTAGCTTTTATAATATCGTAATTTCTACTTAACCTTTGCGCGGGGAAGTTGTATAGGTCGCATGACACCTACCTAATAGTTTCTACCTGTAATTCAAAGGACTATCCTTGCCACACTGTGTCCTGCTGAGACTGTTGTGGATTACTCAACCTCGTTCACGTATTTCCCTGAATCATTTAATCTAGCGACTGAATGCTCGTACAAATTATACGATATATGTTTCTAAAATACCTGTTTCTACTTTAGGCACAAGGCCAGCAATTACCCAGTGCATTACTGGTACTTTATTTTATCGACCCCGTAAGGATGAAAGGCAAAGTCAACCTCGGCGGGATTTGAACTCAGATCGTAAAGGGACGTAACTATGCTTGAAAGCATGGCGTCCGACCCTCTACCGATACTGCCAATCCACCGCCCTTGTTTCTAAAATACCGTTATGTAGTTACTTTTATTAGTGCATGCGCGGTAATATACGCATGCAAATCGAAACCAGAATCAAATCGGAACAAGAGATTACGCACAGGTGCAAACTCAAAACATTCCAGTGTCTACATTTACAAACTATTACTAAATTATAAACATACTAATTTATATACATCAGCTACATACATACATACATGTATACATACATACATGCATTCATTCAAACATACCAAAATAGATATATACATATATATTTGCATATATAAGAATAGATCTTCTATATTGTCGCTTAGCATATTAGAAATATCAGCCAAATCAATGCTATTATCTTAAAGAGGCAGTAATTACTGTAATCCCTTAAAACCCAGCATTATCATAGACGTACCAGTAATGCACTGTGGTTAATTGCTGGCCTTGTGCCTAAAGTAGAAACAATTATCTTAGACAGAATTGATCTGATCAAAGATGCTCCAGCCATACATACATACACTGCATGTCGATGACTTGAATTGTCAAATAGCGAGGCCTAACCGACCTCTTCCTCATTGCACCGGTCTCCGTCAAGACCTCTTGCGTCTTTGGTCGACACACAGCTGATTTCGTTTGTAAAGTTGCAAAGACAGCGGACCACTTGAGGAGGAAGCTCTGTGATATCAGGTGGCTGTTACAGTGCGTGTCTCTGGCTATTCTTTGCAGTACTATCCTTGCCATTTTGTCCCCGGACGCGATCGTGGCACCACTAAAATTGTGGTGTAGTGTCTGTTCACCCTTCTTTTCTTTCGCTGCTTGATACTTTTTTCGTTTCCTTCCTTCAATTTCTTTCCTTTTCTTCTTTCTTCCTTTTTTGTTCCCTTTAATAATGTGTTCTGTTTTTATTAGATACTGTTCAACAATTTTCATACAATGCCAAACATTGTTCATGACATTGTGAGATTATATATCTTAATACAGTTATATATTTTTGACTTCAGAAGGCTGAGGCGGGATACATACAGAAAGAAATTCAGGCCAATGCCACTCAAACGATTCGTTTATTCTGCAGCCATCATCGGATTGTAATTGTAGGATCAGTAGCAACAATAGAACTAAACACATGAAAGATAATATGCAATTGATAATATCCATGAGATCAAATATCAATAACAAATTTGAATGGAACTTAAATTGCAAAAATATAAATAGTCATAAAATAACAAGGATCTTATATAAATCAAAGACTATCTGAGAAAACTATTCCAAATGTTGATGGATATGTAAAACGACTTACATAACATTCAGTCATTATATGGTAAAACAACAGATGGTAACTTCTGAGTAAGTAAATTTCTTCTAGCAAAAAAATTAGATGATTAAACAGGAAATAGAAAGAAAACAAAGCTGCGATAAATGGGTGATAGAGAAATAATGTGTACAACGAAAGGTGTGATGATGTAGCGAGAATGTGACGTTTATGAAGGCGTAGTTGATCATTTAGATTGTCGTAGAAAAATATATATTTGCATGTATGTAGGCAACCAGATTCCATTTACTCTAAAAATGTATATACTCATATACACATAGTTATATACACACACGTATATATATATATATATATATATATATATATATATATATATATATATATAAGTATGTACACGTACATACATATATGTATACAGACGTACAGTAGTATGTATATATATATATACATACACGCACACATATGTATATGTACGTATGGATTCATCGAACATTTATTATAATGCTTGGTGTGTTTGTAAACAAACATCCCGTATTAAGCCGTAGTGTCCAGCAACCATCGTTGCTCGTTTGTTCAACACTGACAAAGGAACGCTGTAGTAGTTTCAAGCTTATTAGCTATCGTCATCAACGTATACCTTCCTGCCAGATTGTTCAACGTATATACTTACCTTATGCATATTAACGGTTGAGTAGCCCAATTTGGATATCGAGTGGGTTAATCAGCGGGGTGCACCGAAAACGATAAACTGAAAAAATTAAACGAAATTTCATTTCCCACTCTTAGTACGGCTGTTACTTAAATATAAGTATGTACACGTACATACATATATGTATACAGACGTACAGTAGTATGTATATATATATACATACATGCACATATATATATATATACGTACGTATGGATTCACCGAACATTTATTATAATGTTCGGTGTGTTTGTAAACAAACATCCCGTATTAAGCCGTAGTGTCCAGCAACCACCGTTGCTCGTTTGTTCAACACTGACAAAGGAACGCTGTACTAGTTTCAAGCTTATTAGATATCGTCAGCAACGTATACCTTCCTGCCAGATTGTTGAATGTATATACTTACCTTATGCATATTAACGGCTGAGTGGCCCAATTTGCATATCGAGTGGGTTAATCGGCCGGGTGCACCGAAAACGATAAACGGAAAAAGATGAAACGAAATTTCATTTCCCACTCTAAGTATTAAGAGTGGGAAATGAAATTCCGTTTCATTTTTTCCGTTTATATATATATATATATATATATATATATATATATATATATATATATATTAATACAAGGAATTCCAACTTTGTCTGATTTACTCGTTTTATTTACAATCCTTTAAAATTATAATATTATAATGAAATAGTATGGTAGAATATTAAATGTTAATAAAACAAGTACTTTCATGATTTCGCAATCTTCAGATTCATATTCAGTGGTGACAGACAAGTTTGCAATTTTCGACTGTAATGAGATGGCTAAAATTTGTGCCATATATACAGTAAAAAGGGGCTACAGAATTCTAAGTTTCGCAAACTGTATTTCGACCAATCGGTGTGTGGTTTCACTAGATTACCAAAGCTGATTGGTTTAGGCATCACGGTTCGTTCAGCATGTCTAACGACCTATATTTGACCCTGTCCAAAGCATTAATTGTTTTGCTATTTTTAGAAATGATGAAAATAGCTGTTTCTAGGGTTTTTATAAAAAATCTTCAGTAATCATCACTATCAGCATCACTTTTATTATTATTATTGTTATTGTTGTTGTTAGTGGTGGTAGTCGACATATTGTATAATATTTCCATTCTACAAACTACACAGCCCAAGTGAAATCAAGAGAAAAATTAAAGAAAATAATTTTATTGATAAATTCCAACCCAAGCTAAATGAACAATAATAATGCTTAGGGGTATTATTTATTATGACTACGCCTACGACCATGTCGACTACCACCACTAACAACAAGAACAACAATAATAATAATAAAAGTGATGTTGATAGTGATGCTTTTAATTAAGCATAAAGTGTATTGCAAAATACATTATATATACATCCATATATATATTGCTATTTCAGAGCTCCAATTATAATTTTTAATTTCTGCCTGACCAACAACCGCTCTGCATAATCAGCTCCTGATTATTTACTAGATTTCTATAAGAATATAACATCAATGATCTCAGCAAACAGGTGGGGTAGTTGGCCTTGATAAGCTTCAACCAAAGCGAAACAAGTCTTGTCGGCTTATCTCCCCTGTTTGGTGAGATCAAATTGAGTGAATTTGTCACTACTTTAAAACAATAGCTTACGGTCAAAATGCTTTTAATTAAGCATAAAGTGTATTGCAAAATACATTATATATACATCCATATATATATATATATATATATATATATATATATATATATATATATATATATATACACATATATATAAAATAAAGTTAAATAAAAGTCAAATGATTAAAATTTACCTTCGTTTATTACTGCTATATATATTTCAATGACAGCCATCTTTGGCTGTGACCTCTTCAGGCAGTTTGAATAAGTATGGTATAGACAAGTACATATGTTGTTTAGGTGTATAATATTCTCAATACTCTGATATGCCCAGTTCCTTGTTTGGTTGTTAATTCACTGAGGAACTGGAGTCATATGACAATATTATACACCTAAACAACATATGTACTTGTCTATACCATACTAATTCAAACTGCCTGAAGAGGTCACAGCCAAAGATGGCTGTCACTGAAATATATATAGCAGTAATAAACGAAGCTAAATTTTAATCATTTGATTTTTTTTAAACTTTATTTTACACTACTCCGGAGTAACCAAACCAACCTGCGCACTTCGTCGAGTGATCCAGCCTGCATACTGAGGTGTTGGTATACAACCAACATAAACTCAAAAATTACACATATATATATATATATACAAAAGGGAATGTATAGAACACACACACACACACACACACATACACACACACAATATATATATATATATATATATATATATATATGTGTGTGTGTGTGTGTGTGTGTGTGTGTGTGTGTGTGTGTGTGTGTGTGTGTGTGAAGGCGCGTGGCTGAGTGCTAAGAGAATTGGATTAGCAATTGTAAGGTTGTGATTTCGAATCCTGGGCCGGGTAATGCGTTATATCCTTGAGCAATACACTTTATTTCACGTTGCTCCTTTTATCTGGCGTTGTGACCAATAAAGATTACTAGCAATTGGAAAGACCAACGGAAACATTGTTTCCTCGGTCCGATTTGACGAAAATCGATCGACTGGGTGTGTTTGTGTGCTTGTGTGTGTGTCTCTGTATTAATAGAGAATGTGGGGCCGAAATTTCGTTTCTGTTGGGGAGATCTTGGGATATATGGAATCAACCATATTGTCGTTCGATTAATCTATTTAAGGAGCAAGACGCGACGAGTTTAACTTTTTGAGTTGAAAAGAGCAATGTTAATTCAGTCAAACTATTTACAGTCCTATTTATTGTTCTATATAAGATTCATTTACAATTTCCAACACCCTTGTGGCCAATAAAGAAACCATTATTATTATTCCTATCACTATTATCTTCGTCCACAACAAACCAATTCCATTCATTCTTTTTTAATTTGTATCATTCTTTGAGAAAAACTTGAACTGTCTTTAATGATATGATGAACTAGCACCTCCTATAGTGTCACCCCCACTTTCAGCTTCCTGTTTATACCAAAGCAAGTCTTTCACTGTCCAAAAGACATTTCCAAAACCCACCCACGCGCGCGCATACTCTACTCACGAATCCTTAAATGCTCGCGCGTGCACGCAAACATGCACATGAATACCTTTGAATAAACACCCGCATAGCAGCACCACTAATTACACCACAATACACACATATGCCCACACACAAAAAACAGGGCCGATTCCTATATCAACGCACATAAAACAACAAAATCATACTTTTTGTCACGTCACCAGTCTGAAGAACATATCAATACTAGAGTCGGGTCTATAACTTCTATGGGTTACCTTGAGCTAATCCTCTGCGACACGTCCGTGACAGGTCGATACACAATAAATATTTTTCATGTGTAAACGAAACCTCCTTGTTTTTCTATTATATATATATATATGTGTGTGTATGTGTGTGTGTATGTGTGTGCATATATATGTGTGTATCTGTGAGTGCGCATGCATATTTTTGGGTATATTTATATTAATATATAATTATTATATGTGAATGGACATTCTTTTTTACTTAATTCTTTTGTATACTTTGTACTCGTTCCTTCCCTGCTAATGTCAATATTTAATGAGATTTCGGTCCTACATTTTGGAATTATTTTACTCTATTCCTTCTCTCTGATTTGCTGGTCCCTACATGATTTTTCCATTATATCAAATGCACTTTCCTCCCTTGTTTACTATTTCTCCTCCTCTTGTCATTAAACTAGCCTAACCCATATATTTTGACGCTTCATATATAAAAATTTGGCGTCCAGCACATGCTTTTCGTCACCCTTCTTCTATTTTCGTCTGTATTCCTTACTATATATACTAACAACTAGATGTTCTATGTGATACAATGTTACCAGCCTATCTCTACATCAGAGATACTCAAGCGGGAGTCACTTGGCTTCTAGGAGAGGAATGGATGAGGATTTCAAACTGAGAAAGTATAATAGACCTTTCTATTAGAATTAGAATTATCATAATGCAATTCTGATAGAAGGATTTTCATTTTTGTAAAATCGTTAGTGAGTAGTTTTACGTAAATTTCATCTATATGTCACAATAAAAGTTATTTATTTCATTTCGACATCACGACACTCGGTTTTACATTTAAACATCTCCTCCGGCAGTCTCACAATGTATTGTACATTCTCAAATTAATACCATACCGTTTCACTTATTCATAATGTTCTTATTCCTTTTCATAACGATTATATTTCAGTATGTGTGTCTGTATTAAAATCTATATATGATAAATATATATATACTTATCATCTATATACTTATAAAATGAAGTTTGTTGGTTTGTAAGTTCACCGCTAATAACACTAAATAAAATTGGTAATATTCAAGGTTTTTCGTGTGGTTGCAACTAATCTGACCTCCAACATGCTCACTGTCGACGTTTCCCGAAAACAGGATGGGGGTGAAGGAGGGTTGAGAAGAATTGATTGCTCTTTCTAAGGACTGTCTGTTCGTCCGTCATACTATCTCTATACAGAGAGTAAAATACTACTCCACCTCTCACTAAATCCCCTTCTTCTCTCTCTTACTCACTAAAATATTTCTAGGTGTTTTCGTTTGTTATTGAAAGATTTATTATCTGACTCGCTCACCAACGACTCATTTTCCTTAAAACGGAGGCGTGGGGTGGCGGCGACCACTGGAGTTACAGATAAGCATATCTCAACCGTTTAAATTTATAGAAAAGCAGCCGATAGGAAACTCAAAGAGAATTTTTGAGTGTTTTCAACTCATCTGACCTCCAGCATGCTCACAATCTCCCATTCCCCTCGAAAACGGAATGGGGAACAGCAGGGAGCGTATAAAATGTGTGCAAATAGGTCAACAACGTTTCCGAGTCTGCCAGGTTTGTGCAAACACAATGAAATTTGTCCGACGAGGCATCCAACTTCTAACACGGCCGCTATATCAGTAGTAGAGTGTGAGGTGCCAGGGGTTGACCCTCGAGATTTATTCTGAGGGATCTTCTTTTCTTTTTCTTTTTTTCTTTTTTCGCTTATTTTCAACCGATCTGATACCCGACTCACTTACTAAGAACACCTTTTTCCGAATACGGAGGCAGGAAGTTAAGGGGGGGGGGGGACACTCGGAGTTGCAGATAAGCTCCACTCAGCCATTGACATATTTTCATGATTTTTACTAATCTGACCTCTGACATGCACGCAATCGCCTTCCTTTCCATAAATGGATTTGGGGGTTTTCCTCGGATTTTACCAGCCTCATAGATTTCTTTAGTGGCATTAACTGAGGAGGGAAGAGCAAGGGGCCATTGGAGTTACAGAGAAGCACCTCTCAGCCGTTTAAATGTATACAAAAGCAATACCTTTATACTGAAGCATGTTTTGATTCTACATCTGGCCAAGCTAAAGGCCCGTTAGTACGCCAGTCGAATGTTATTTCTTTCACCGTCAACATCACATTAAGCGTTGTAAACATAATTAATCAAGTGTTCCCAATTTCGAAATCAACCATTCCAACAAGGAGTGGCTGTGAGAAAGAGCAATCCTTTCCCGCCAAAATATCACAGTGAATGCCATCGACAAAAATCTCTCAGAAATGATCCTTGGAGTAAGCCAGACCAATAAATCAATCGACAAAGTTGTTGAAGAGGACGAAGCTGTTCATTATCATGATGAATTTCTCAACAGTCTTGAACCATCTGGTATGGTACCTTACAACCTTGAATTGAAAAAAATATCACAATCACCATGCTTCTCTGGAACCAGTATCAGCGATGATTGTGCAATGGGCCGCGCATGTTTGTAACTGATCTACAGCCTCTCCTTATCGAAATCAAAATCTTCACTGGATGTGGTAAGGGAGACATCGTATTTATACCTAGAATCCCGCTAATATCATCAGATAATTCCATCAGATTCCCTTTTTGTTTCAAACGATTGCAATTCTCAATGAGAGACAGTTGTGCAATGACCATTAACAAGTCCCAACATAAAACACTGCAGATTGTTGATTTTCATCAAGCAAAGTGCTCTTTCTCACATTGTCAATTGTATATCCATTATTCCAGACCAGGAAGCCCCCACAAACACTTCATATATGATCTAACGAAAAAAGGTTAAAAACGTTGTATATACTGAAGTGCTGTAGTGCAGTAGATGTCTATAGGTGCCTAATAGATAGATTTGAGCACAGTATAGGCCGGGGTGATTCCCGGGTGGCTAGTATATGTATACTTTGATTATTTCTAGTCTGTTTGATATCCAAGTATTGAAAACACCGCGAAAAGCCTTCTATATAATGAATTCATGCTATGCTGTGATTTGCTTCACAATTATCTGCAGTCTTCTGTTATCGTTTTTTTTTTTCTTTTAATTAATAATTAATTTTTGCAGTCATGAGTTTTGCAACATTACATTTGCTCTTCTGGGAATGTTTTTATTTTTAAGTGTTTTGTCAATTTCTGCAATATTATTACAGTAAAGGCCGCTTAGATTGTAGTTTAGGGGATTGTAGTTTAGAGGTTTAGCTCTAGAGTTTCTTGTGTTTTAGTCTCGATGATCAACGTAAACGCCCGTTAGTACTCCAGTCGAATGCTATTTCTTTCAACGTCAACAAGTTTGTGCATGTATCCATGTGTCTCTGTTAAATATGTCACCTGAAAGTTTGGATTTTGTCTTAGCCCTGTGCCTTCCAGTTTTCTCTTTTCTTCTGTTGGGATTTCTTCCCATAGTTGTTCAGGGACTGAGTTTGTTGATCTTACTGTTTTTGTGTGGAGGATTCCCCTGCTGCTAACAAACCTACCTAGAACTCTTCCACTACTTTTAGGGGGGGGGGGCTACATTTACCACTATTTGGCATATACTACATTCCTTGTATTATCGGTTTAGTTAGAGTGTAATTGTTGATTTTGTCGAGAAAAAATGTTGCCAATTTTCATATCTCCGGATTATTTATGCCTTTGCAAATATTTGTTCTCTTAGGCATTCCTTAGTTTGAGTGATTCCCTTTTCTATTAAATTGTATTTCTTTAATTCGTCTTAATTTTCTTCCTTTTTCCTTGTGTTATTTTCTTTACTATTTCCATTAAGATTCGAAGGTATTTTGTTTATTTCCTATCTTCTTTTATTTTAACTTTCATTTCCATGTTTTGGAGTTTTGTTTCTTTTCTTGTTTTTATCTTTTTCAGCACATGGGACCGCTGAATATATCACGTTATTTACCCTTATGATACTAACGTTTTTGTTTATGTTAAATCTAGCTTGGTCAGGTTAGTCTTTGTTAAGACTATTGTTGATATTTCACCATTGATATTTATCTTTGGGAGGTGTATTCTTTCGTCCATAAGGAGATCTTCCATTGTTTGAAGATTGTGATTATTTCATTATTTATCATATTGCTGTCCTTAATTCCGTCTTTTTTGTTACCCTGTACCTACATATTCCATCTCATTTTTCTTTTCATTTGTACTTTTCGCTGTGCTGTCCTAAATCAGTTTTTGTTGGTCAGTATTCGCTATGCATTTTAGAGTTGTGTTTTGTTGTGTATTGTTGTTTACTCTATCTGTGTTGATTATGTTTGTATCTATCTTTATTGTGTAAATATTTTTTTATAATTCATTCGCTAGAGGGTGGTGGATTGGTAGTATCGGTAGAGGGTAGGACCCCATGCTTTGCAGCATAGAGCTACGGCCCTTTATGATCTGAGTTCAAATCCGGCCGAGGTTAACTTTGCCTTTCATCCTTTCGGGGTCGATGGTCGATTTAATCGACTTTCCCCTCCCCCAAAATTGCTGGTCTTGTGCCTATATAGGAAATCATTATGCATTCGCGAGTTGTTTCGTGTACGTTAATTGTTTTGCTCTTTAAGATGATCTATTTGAATTTCTGATATATCTTTTTTTAATATATATTTCTACTTAGGTTCGCTAGTGTGTGGGACACCAATTTTGTATTAGGTTGTGTGTTATTTTACTCCCATATTTTACACATGTATTCTGTTGTGCTTTCATTAAGTTACAGTGTTGCATATCGAAGAGAAATATATTCTTCTCATCACCATTTGTATCTTCCATTTTATTTACGACACTTGAGTAAAGTCCTGACCTACATTTCGAATGGTAAAATTGTTGTCGGGTTCTGGGGTTTTTTCCTATATTAAACATTTTTTTTTTCTTAAATTCTAATTTGCGCCTCCATATGTTTTATTTGCTTTCTGCAGAATTGTATGGTATTTCAATGTCACAGTTGTTTTTACTCCTCTTTAGTTACGCACATCTTTTCATAATCTGAACGTTCGAAATAGACAAACAATCAATTGAATCATTACACTCAAACACATATTTATGTAGCAGCTCTTCTCTATCTGAACACATTCCTCTACGCTGATTAGACCACTTCCACATTTAGATTTCTCTTCTTATGAAACATACAGTAGGTGGTCATTAATTCCCTTGTCTTTCTGTCCAGTTCTTTTTTGTTCGTTTACATTCCATTTTAGAATTCCCGCACTGTACCTAATAATAGACACAGCTCGGACATTTACAGCACTTAAGGCATTTCTACTATCCAGGTGTGGTTTCAGTATGTTCCTTACTCTCCTTATGTATTCAGATCTTATCGTCTCCTTCATTTAATTGTCTTTGATGTTATCGTGTTTGTAGCTGGCTGGTCTTTCATACAAACTCTTATCCTCAATCATTTTAGATGCTAAATCTTTCCAGTATTCTGAGTTCATGATGGCAACAGCACTAACTTTATCTGCTCCTTCGATAGAGATTTCGGTTTGTTTTGTAAATCAATTAAGTTCTCCCATTCATGTTTTTAGGAATTTGATTTAGTGTTTCTATTTCCAAATTGTTCAAGGTAGAACTTCATTATGAGTTCGCACACACACACACACACACACACACACACATATGTATATATATTATACATATATATATATATATATATATTATATTTGGCAATATACCGTATATTTAATTAAAAACATTTAGAAGACCATTCGCTATCAGTTTTAAAGTAGTGACCATGTCACTTACTTATTTCGGCAAATATAGGGAGAGAGGCTGACAGTCTGTTTCTCGCTGTTTATTGTATTTATCAAAACCACGCACTTTGTCCAAAATTATAGGAGCTGGATTCTTATAGAATTCCAGTAATAATCAGGAGCTGATTTCATAGACCGATTGCCGGCTCAGCAAAAATTAGGTATTAGTATTGGTGTTCTGAAATAGTGATGTATACATGAATGTATGTATAGTATATTTGGTAATATACCGTATGTTTAATTAAAAATATTTAGAAGAACATTCGCTATCAGTTTTAAAGTAGTTCATATTTCAAATTATATTTTATTACATAATGTAACGTGACGTGCATTTCAGGCTATGCCCACTTTTCAATTATACAAAGCATATCACTTGATTCTTCAGACAATAAAATGTAATAATGTCCGAAACCGTATCACTCGATATGTCAGTTCGGATGTCATTTGAAATATAAAATATTATAAATTAACATCATGTCTTTGTATTATTCATGTGTCAATACTTCATCGGGTAACAAACTATACGAACACGTATCACCTATAGAATTGTACAATCAGCGTGGAATGCTTAATTTAGCTTAGACTTGGATTACTTAATTATTGTGGTGCAAGAACCACAATCCTAAATAATTAATCATTTGAAATTTGAAAGAAGGGAATATATATATAATATATATACATACATACATACACACACATATATATATATATATATATATATATATATATATATATATATATATATATATATATATATATATATATATATAAAGAGAGCGAGAGAGAGAGGGAGAGGAGAGAGAGTTAGAGAGTTAAACAATTACATTCATCAACATATAAGTATCTTTATTATATATATAATATATCTTTATATATATATATATACATATAACGTACGTACACCATTCATTGTATGGTTCTGAATAGAACAACAAAATGAGTATGTAAATAGTGCTGGATATAAAAGAAATCTGTAAAATGTCTTCCTGTTGATTTCATTTCATTTAACTTATACGTTTTCTGTAATAAAGCTTACAATTAATCGAAAACGAATTTAATAACTTGTGCTGCTACTTATAGAGTTGGTATGGTTGATTTGGCGAGTGAGATAGAAACATTGATAATAACAATTCCTTTATTCATTGTAATTGTGTTTTCTTTCTAGTGTGTTGATGCCGTAGTTGTTTGCACCGATTAGAATATATATGGGTGGATTGACGCCATTGCTTAATGTAAGAAAGTAATCGAAACCAGAATCAATTTAGGCTATATTAAACCATTTAGAACAGGGGGAAAAGCATTCAATAATAGAAATAGAAATATAAAAAAAAGTTTCTATAGCTAAATTAATTATTCTAGAAATAAATATTCAATAAAACAAAATGTAACTAAAGTTTAGGTTATTCCGTTCTTCAGTTATTTAATTGACTCCAGGTTACGTGGTACTAAGATTGCTGAATCACAAGAGCACGGAGTAAAATGCTCAATATATTACATTTTTGCTTTGTATTCACCTTCAAATTAAATAAATTCTAAAAACATTAACTTTGCACTTTTTACTTCTTCTCCCTGATCCTGTATATGGTATTTTGGAGACGCTACTTATCGTTCTTTTTAAACATGAAGTTTTTATATCTTCTGTCCATTGCTTCTTTCATTTCTATTATGTCCCCCCCCCCCTCCCCATCTCCTCGTTCTTCTTCTTCTTCTACAACATTATGTTGATTGGCAGTATCGGTAAAATGGTCAGACGCCATGCTTTCCAGCATAGTATTACGTCCATTTACGACCTGAGTTCAGATCTCGCCGAGGTTAACTTTGCCCTTCATCCTTACGCAGTCGATAAAATAAAGTACCAGTAATGAACTGGAATAATTGTTGGCTTTGTGCCAAAAGTAGAAACTATTGTGTTATTCTATGAAGATTTGAGTTTGAATCACACTGATAAAACATTATTTATATTATGTTGTGATGAACTAATTTGCTCTTCAGTTACTGCCTTTTAAATATAGACGACTGTATGACTCGCTCAATGGTTGTGATACAGTATTTATAGGGTTGGACACATATTTAGTATTATTTGTTCCGGTTCTTTATTTTTTGAGTTCAAATTCTGCCAAGATCAATTTAGCATTTCATCGTTCCACGGTCGAAAAAATAAAGTACTGCTGAAGTATTGGAGTTAAATCAACTTTGGTTTTTCCACAAATATATTGGCCTTGTGCCTACATAAAAACCATTATCATTAATTCCTTTGCACACATTCACAATCTTTGCGTCTTTCCTAATTTTGCTTTGATTCTATTTTTCTATGAAAATTATTTTCTTATATAATAACTATGGAATGAACTACCGTCTATATTGATAATGACTGTTCTGGGCTTTTAATCAACGGAATTACCTGATAGTAAATGAACCTACGCGTGTCTGAACATTACACAAACACGTATTCGCTTTCAGTAATTCTCAGGCAGATTCTACGCGTCATCACCCATGACAAGTCTGGCTTTTTGAAGAGTTGTTAAACCGTTTCCATCTAGCCAACTTCATTCACACCCAACTTTCTTCATAAAGAATGTACCGATCTGAGGCTATGGTAAATGTCATTTGGCCAATACGCCACATAACTGGATGGATCATGGGATCTCATTATTGCGAAGCAAACTTCCTAAACATTTTCTAGGGTGCATCTGCATTATCCGATCCAATCCAAACCAGAGGCTTCTCATTCTTCTTAGAAGAAACCCACCTTGGTTGGCCCTCACCACTTTTTGTTAGGTTTTATTCATGTCAGGGGTGTAGCTTTACTCATCACGCTTGGTCAATTACAGGTTAGCGAGGCTAACATATAGTTTGGGTGGATGACCGTTGACTCTGAGCAGTCCATCTACCCTTTTAACAGCTCTTATGTTTATGCTGCTAGGGTTCCACTTTATCTCCTCACTGGGGTCTTGCAGGAGAACCGGTTCAGTCACTAAAGCATGAAGCAGGTTGTACTGAGGTAAATGGTACCAGTGGCAGACAGAAGCCTCTCCTCACCATACATTATATGTACAATGAATATCAGCACTACATTCTCTATGTCACAGTTGGGTTTTATTCACTGATCAGATCTAATCGATTAGAGAGCAGTAATGAAAGCTATTCCAGATCATGGCCGAACTATTTGTTTCATTTCTTTTGGAATTTTGCATCCTTTATAACATTACCCAATGTATCATTCATATGATAAGAGATTAGTTTGTGTTTTGTTGGAGATTTCGCAGCTAGATCTAACATGTCGATCAAAACTGTATTTTTTCAAACACCAGAATGTTGTTTCATGTATTTCGTTATATATGAATTGTTAGTTTTAGTTGTGTTTACTATTAGTAGTGAGATATTTGTGAATGTATTAAAAATATAATAGAAACGTACTACTACTACTACTACTACTACTACTACTACTACTACTACTACTACTACTACTACATAAATAAAGTATTATTAATGTTAGGAGTATTAGTATTAGTAGCAGTAGCCGTCGCAGCCGTAGCAGCAGTAGTAGCAGTAGCAGCAGCAGTAGTAGTAGTAGTAGTAGTAGTAGTAGTAGTAGTAGTAGTAGTAGTAGTAGTAGATACGTGGACAGCGTTACAACTTCATCGCTTTGCCTTTCGGTATTAATGATTAAAATGATTTCTCCATGGAAATTCTAAGCTAGTTGGCAAGTGTGACACAATACGGTTTCTAACATCCATTTATTTGTTTTCGTGTTTTCATGTGAATTATTAGATCATTATCATTAACGTAATTTATACCATTAACTTAATGCTTCCTTGTATACAATAGTTTCATTTATAGTTTTTCAGCTTTTTTTCTTCCTTATTGGTTTTAACTACTCTAACAAAAACATCAATGAATTTTGTAACCCTGGAGATTATGAAATCTAATTGTTCCTTACTAACGACTGGTTGTGGTAAGTAAACCGCTATCATATTAAATCACGCACCTGTGCTTTATTAATTGTCATTGAATAACATTGTCTACTTGGAAACAGAACCGTAGCCGCCCTCGGTCCCATGCTTCACCCTCTAAACTACTAATAACCCCACCCACATCCACATACACTCTACCTCCACCCCGTCACTCTCTAATCCACTAAGTCCCCACCACACACCTCACCTACGTCCCCTACCACCCTACACCATTAAAACACACACGCACTTATACCCTAAATAAACACAGACACACACACCACTACATACACTCACTTACGTGTATGTACACATTACTCAGCGATCCCCAGTACCCACACACATACACCGACAATACCTCCTCGTCTGTCCACTACGCTTTCTACACACACATATACAACTCCATACACACATACATACCCAGATGCCACTCTCAGCCACCTCCCCCCATACACACCTGCCTGTCTACACAGCTAACTATCTCTTCCGCAAACATAGTAGCACTATCACTCTCACCCATCAAGTAATGTTTTGTTGGCGCCACCTCCCCCCCCCTCCTTCTCACACATTGTCCTGCCATCACCATTCTCTCCACCATCCCCTCCCACTCTTTCGACTTGACCACTTCTGGTTGCGCACGCCATTTTGCCATTTCACTTCCTCATCGTGTGTTTCTCTTACTTGAACTTGGAATTTACCTCACGTTGAAATCCGACCGCTGTACACTAGGATTTTACCATCCACAAACACAAACACACAAAAATGTATACAGAAACATAGACACACGCAGACACTTCCACCAATCCTCCACACACGCAACTACGCACCTTAAACGAACCCACATCACCTACAGACACACCATGCATCCGCTTCATTTAACCACACACACATACATGCGCATCTACACATACACCCACATTTCACACCACACTGTCTCTCAATTTGCCACGTTCTCATTTCCTCTCATCTGCACCACTCCATCCACACACACATACACACCAACACCCATACAAGGACTATACACGCACAGACATATATTTCCCCCAACACACACAGTGTTTTTTTCAAAACCTACATTCACATACATTCGCTTCCTTCCAGACTATCATACCCACATCCACACATACACACACATATGCACACACTTTGCCTTCCGTCATCCCCGCTCGGACTCTGATTGTCTTGCTTCCCTCACATTTCTCTCCCACTCTTCCCCTCTACCAACCCTATACACACTACCACACTCTTGTTATCCCGGACACGTACTTTATTTTCACTTTTTTTAAATTCTGTTTTTATTTATTTTTATGTTTCCCTTCTTTTCGTGTCCTTCTTGTTTACCTCCCTCCTTACTACCCTCATTACTCCCACTCGGAGTTCCTCTCTACTTTCCTGATGAAGGATTTATGTCCGAAATGTCAAAACCTCACCCGCTCACATCAAGCGTGAAACAAATACAACAATACAACTATGTGCTATTGACTCCTGCGTTTGTTTGTTTGTCCTTTTGAACTATATATATTTACACACATATATATGTGTGTGTGTGGTGTGTATGTGTTTGTGCATGCGTGTGTGTTTGTGTGTGTGTATTTGTGTGTGTGCATATATAAATTTAAAAAATGTAACTCACCTTTTACTGCAGTTCTTACATTTGTATTCGTATTTCGTATTGCGTCACAGCCTTGCTGCTCCCCCTTTCAATTGACTCACAATTATTTCAGACGCGTAACTTTAATGCTTCTCCATTCATATCTATATGGCCTTCTTTTTTCTTTTGCCTCACGCTGTTACAATCCCCGTCTCTTCAACATTCTTCACTTTCTCACTTTCCATACAACGTTTCTTTTATCAAATATTTTCTCTTATTCTACCCTTCATCCATCCCCGTCTCATACGCGCAAGCATAATAATTATATCGATTTTATAGTTAAAAATAAAATGTATTAAAGAAAATAATTCAAACAAGACACAAGCATGAATTTAGATAATTGCAGTAAAGGGTGTTGTACCTAATGGGATACGAAAAAAGTTTTCATTTAATTGAAATTTCCCCTTTAGCTTGAGCAATAAACAGAAAACGAAGCGTTTGATAACAAACCAAAAGGAAAACAAAACAAAATATATAGGGGAAGGCCTGATTTTGTTTGGAGGAAAGGATCTAATACGAACATGGTTTTTGTTTAAGTCTACTGAACAGTTAATATAGACTTTTACATATAAAAATAGTATCACATTTGGTTATTTGATTATTTTCATTGGCCGTAATTGTTATTCCTGTTAGATTTTGTTTTGTTGTTTTCTTCCAGAATTCCGAAACAGCTACTGATGTGGAGTTCAAACACTTATGAACTACACTTATGAAATAGACTAAATCATATTTGGATTGAATTGATACAGAGTTAGCATATAGAAAATGTTTTCAATGGTGCCCTTCCATAAACAGAAGTATTTCCAAATACAAAGCAGAGCAGTATTTGTGACACCACAATACAAATTCCAACATTGTCCTGTCATTGTCCAGCATTGTTCAGTAATTTTAAATTACCTCAAGTTTCCAGTGTTTCTGAATACCCCACATTCGAAGTGGGATATAGCGACAGCAATCTGCACGAAAACAATAGTGACATATTCTTTCATATTAAGTCTAAAATACTGATAATTGTTTGTCTTTTTTTATTTCGGAATTATATTTAGACACTCGTTGAAAGCAACGCGTTGTCATGCACACTTACATCATAAGGAATTATGAGTATAAAAGAATGTAAAAGTTTTTTTTTTCTAGTTGGTTTTGATAGAGAAGATCTATGAGCAAAGATGATCACGATGTTAACTCTCCGTGTTTATCATTGTTGGGCAAAATATAGCTCTTCCTGCATAATGCAGTAAATTATTGCATTACATGATGGAGTATGATTCGAACGAATCCTGTTTTCTCCATACAGATTAAAGGATCCAGTAAAAACCTTATATTTCCTAATGGTGAATGCAACTTTTTAGACATCAATTGCAAAATATTGGGTGGAATGTCTGTACTGAGTGTTACTCTAAGTAAAGAAATATTTCGGGTGTGTGTATTTTAATATTTGAGATTCTGGCATGTCCCTAAATATGGATTGCCGTCAGTTTGTCACGCTGCAATCACTGTGAGTCATCATCATCATCATCATCATCATCATCATCATCATCATCATCATCATCATCATCATCATCATCATCGTCATCCTCATCATCTTTTTCGTCGACTATATGATCAGTGGTATTTTTAAACGCATTCATTTTTGTAATTCTTCTTCATCATTATAATAAACATCGTAATCGTCATAGACATCCATATTGTTATGAAAAACAACCTCCACGCCTCCATATTTTTTATCATCACTATAATTTTCATCAACGTCTACTTCATCAGCATGACATCATCCTTTTAGTTGACATCATCGTCGTCCTCGTCATAGAGGCTATTGCCATCGTTGTCGCTATTACAACTAGACATCTCATTGTTTCCATCGTTATATTTACCAGGAACCCCATGATCATTAGCGTAATGGGTTCCACATATTGTGTATTTTAACTACATGGAATTTGCATAAGCTTACACCACCTTTTCAGTTCAAATCATGTCAACAATAAATAGCATCTACGTTCAACAGATAAATAGCATCTACGTTCAACAGATAAATAGCATCTACGTTCAACAATAAATAGCATCTACGTTCAACAATAAATAGCATCTACGTTCAACAGATAAATAGCATCTACGTTCAACAATAAATAGCATCTACGTTCAACAATAAATAGCATCTACGTTCAACAATAAATAGCATCTACGTTCAACAATAAATAGCATCTACGTTCAACAGATAAATAGCATCTACGTTCAACAATAAATAGCATCTACGTTCAACAGATAAATAGCATCTACGTTCAACAGATAAATAGCATCTACGTTCAACAGATAAATAGCATCTACGTTCAACAGATAAATAGCATCTACGTTCAACAGATAAATAGCATCTACGTTCAACAGATAAATAGCATCTACGTTCAACAGATAAATAGCATCTACGTTCAACAGATAAATAGCATCTACGTTCAACAGATAAATAGCATCTACGTTCAACAGATTAAAGACAATGAATCGTCTTCATGCTATCCACGCTGGGATCCCATCTTCTCCATAGGAAGAGGTATGCTATGCAGGGATTTAGTTCAGGACTCTAAGTGCAGGAAGAAGATTCACTGCAAGGTATTCCAAACAACGATTACACAACCAGTACACAACACCTATTAACATAATGATACGCAATCCCGAAACGTTAAAAGGTAAAGTTAATAGCCATATTATTCTAACATAGAATTGTGACCATCGCCCCCAAATCATTTGTCAATTGGCCACCTATTCTTTATTTAACAATATTTTAGAAATTATTTTATTTAGAAATACACCTCACACGTTTCACACAAGAGATAATACGCAATTTATTAATGACCAAACTTTCAATCACACTATTGTAGTAAGTTGAAATAATTATATCGGCTTTGAGACGAAAGTAAGAATCCTCCCTGGTGATCTAGAGTTTTGGGTCTAATAAGTATGGCTAGAGCTTCTAAAGACTGGAGACATCTTTGAATTTAGTATCTGATATTGATAATAGATGAATGGATGCTATCATTTTATTTTACGTTCTCATTTTCCGTCTGTTTATATTTCATTTTTCTTTCTTTCTATACCATCTAACATAAGAAAATGAACTAAGTACACGTACTCTTTCGCTTGAAAGACGGCTAACTCTTGATCGATTGAGTAGTGTATGAATTGTACTAGGCTGATTAAGAGTGTAAAAACAACTTCATTTTGGTTAATTCTGGCATTCAGCCAATAGCTATGACTATTTGAATTTACTTATGTGGGAATACGCACATATAGAGGAATACATATTTGTGCAATTTACTCCAAGAGAAATGTGGTGTACACTCGATATTGTAAAATTATCTGGCTCAAATTGGGACAAAGGTAAGTAATATTTCCTTGGTTTGTAATCGTATTATATAGCAGATTAGTCAGTAAAGAAAATCTACAAACTATTAAATTCATACGCAATGAGTTACGTCTACATAGAGATTAATCGTTTCAGACATTCTAAAAGAGATTACTGCAGTTAAATCTAATATTGAAACTGTATTGCAAATTCCACCTAAACGTCAAAGACCTTGACTAAATAATTCATAATATCAATTCCAATGTCATATTCTCGTGAATTTAAATCTCTTTGTGCTGTATTTTGATTTGGCTACGTCTTAGATCGATAAAGGTAAGCTAACCTCAATAGACTTAATTTTCTGCTTGACTTTGCATTTTGTAGTTGCAAAATCCAATTTAAACAACATTAATATCGAAGAAAAGGTCGCTGTTATTTGTATGTTTTCAGATACTTGTAGACATACGCGTTAGGTTAGTGGGACACTGAATGCTGAAGTAGAAAATGAAATAGAATACAATATATGCATGAAAATCTTAAAGCATCATCTACATCGATAGTATCATTAGAGATACTGTTCAAAATATCATACTTGGCCAGGCATTTACTCATGAAGATATGTGGATCAGAATTATACGAATTTGGATTAAAACTTGGCAATGGCAGATTGCTGAATCGGTAATGTGACAGCCAAAATGTCCATGCGATATTGCGTTAAGTTACTATCCATTAGAGTTTTCATTTTGCACAGATATTAAGTTTCCATTTTATATAAAATAGGCGTTGATATCCATCTACCCCTCACACACGTGTCAGCCAGAGAATACCTCCTCTATTCAAGGTTTTTAACATTTCGGGGCGAATTTCATCTGCCTCAGCGGCCTTGCCACATTTGAGCCCCTTAATTGCTCTTGTGATCTCAACCGCTGAGAAATTAGCCATTGCTCATCGATGCATTTGTGATCAAATTTAAGAGATCAGAAAAATGTTCTCTCCAACTCGGGAGGATGCACCTCTCTGAAAAGAAGAGAACCGCTGACGCGTCCCTAATAGCAGGTCTGGAACATGAATGTTTATTAGGAAGTCGGCGGATGATCTGCCAGATCAGGTGTCGTATTCCAGCTAAAATCTTTCAATGTCTGAACTTTGGATAACTTTACTGTTTCTGTAGCAATCCTTCTTGCCTGCTTGTATCGCAAATACAAGAAGGATGACTTATAATCAAGCCATGTTTTGGAGGCCCCCTTCTTTGCTCAGGTGGCACCTTTGAACCAAGTGGACCTACTGTCGTCCGGCGCCACACCAAGCTTCTTTCTCACGCAGCATTTAATAGCTGAGCTGATCAATTCCCACTCTCTTTCAACGTCCTCAGTTTGCTCAAGGCGTTCTCTGAATTTGGATGCAATACTTCCTGAATATCTGACCCTGATTTCCTGTATTCACCAACACTTCCCACTTTATCCTGTAGTTTGATCTGGATCTGTGAGTTTTGTGAGCTTCTTTAGTTTTAAATAGTCCCAGGTTGCAGATAACTAGATGGTAATCAGTTGACAACACGAATAACTAGCACAAAATCGAAGAGTTGAGAACAAATAACAAATTCAATTAATGATCTCTATTCTTGATTACCATTATACCATGTATTTTTACGGTTATCTGTGTTGAAATAAATGTCATTAAATCGAAACCTTGCAATTTGGGAGTCCGGCTAGGCCAGGGATGTGTACTGACACCACTCGTGTTCATAATTTTCGTGAACAGTATTGACATAGGCAGCCAGGTTGGAATTTGTACCATAACTAGCAGGTGTAGAATTATTTGGCAGGAATTTGCATTGCATTACTTAACTCGACAGAAGGAGATCTCCTCATTGCACTTGATAGATTAAGTGCACTCTGCATGTAATTGATGTTCTACTGAAGCAGGTGAAGAAGTTCAAATAACTCGGGGTCGTGTTCACGAATGGTGGAAGGCGGGAGACTGAATTAAATTCAAGACTTGCAGGAGCTGGTGCAGTAATACACTTGCTTCAGCACTCGGTAATCAAAAGACAAGAGCTAGGTGTACAAGCCAAAGTCGCTATTCGGTATATGTGCCACCCCTTACCTATGGTCATGAATCTTGGGTAAAGACAGAAATAATACGACCGCAAATACAATCCGAAGAGTCTTTGGAGTAACGTTCTAGATTGAGTGCGTAGCTCGGAGATCAGATAATCGCCCCAAGTAGAGCGGCTACTTCTCCGAATTAAAATATCACAGGAAAGAGTCGCTGGACATATTTTATGAACAAAACCAACCGGCAGGAGAAACAGGGGTATAGCCCGAGCAGGATCGTTGTTTAATATCCATGAAATTGGTTGCTCTCACTTGGGGGTCCAGCCGAATAAGTTGGAAAGGGTTTCCTGTGACAGGTCCCACTGCAAGAAATGTTTGAGGACTATGTCCCCATGGCCATCTCAGAAATAAGTGGGCTAAGAAGTAGAAGAAAAAAGGTGTTGATGAAATAGGGGCCTATCAAATAATGCATCTAATGCAATTGAGTGTTTGATGCCACATAATTGGACCCTGTGCATAATGTCGGAATCTTTATTAGCATCCTTTTGTATAGTCGACGCATATGACGGTATATATTCGTTTAAGAAATCATCTGTAAACATTTAGGCCTAACAGTTATTGGTTTACGAATTCGTAATATATTTATCTCTTTACATGCTCTATGGAGCCTCTAAGTTTGTTTTTCCAAAATCAACTAGAATCATTAGCCAACTTTCCTTTAAAGCGTACATTTTCATATCAAGATATGGAACAATGGGCATAATGGATAATCTTGTCAAAATGCCAATGTTTTATTCACCTAAAACGTGAAGAAGCCTTTTTAAAAGAGTAACGTCAAACAACTGAAAATGACTACGTTAGAACATACGAAAACAACTTTAAATATACTAGCAGAAAAACAACCTTTCGGGTGGTTTTCTGCTAGGATGTGTAGTGTGTATATTGATATTATACGCAAGTATATATACATGTAGATATGATACATCAAATAAAATCGTAATTGACAATATACACAGAAATTGAACGAAGACTGTGTTACACTGTCTTATGTAATCAGTAACATAATCCATGATACATTAAAAAAAAGACGATATTATATAGAAACTGCATTAGTAAAAAATTAGTGACAGAAAATAATATGTATATTTAAGCGATCGCCACCGGAAATGTTGACATTTGAACATTTTAAAGAAATGATTCTTTAAATAAATAATAAAATATATTTAATGAACAGCCACGAAATTTAGTAGTTAAATTATGTAATATCCATTCATTATTAATTCAAGGGCGGTGGATTGGCAGTATCGGTAGCGGGTCGAACGCCATGCTTTGACTCATAGAGTTACGATCCTTGCCATTCTGAGTTCAAATCCCGCCAAAGTTAACTTTGCTTTTCATCCTTACGGGGTCGATAAAATATAGTACCAGTAATAAACTGAGTAATTACTGGCCTTGTGCCAAAAGTAAAAACAATTATTTATTCAAAGTAATCCAACTTATTTTACTAATGGGATAAAAAATTATAGACCGTACGCAGTCCCGCGCTTCTTACTTTATTATAGTTTAGATAAAGCACCACATCATTTGAAGAATGAAGCATCCCTTCTGGCATTAGGATGAATTATCAGAGGGAAATATCCTATAGGTGAATATATCATAGAGATATATCATATCGTAAAACTATTCATAAGAAAGACATTATTTTATAACAATCAGTTCGGTTAACAATCATCAGAAGCAACAAATCAACTTTAAGACAACACATTTTAGAATCAGTCAAGACGAAAGAGTGAGGTTAGCTATTGATATAAATATAAAAACGAAGTTATATTGAAACGAAATACAGTTTAGATGAATGCCGGAGTAACTTTAATGTCTCCTCAGACACTAC
>OZ024742.1:137847160-137859660 GCA_964016885.1 Eledone cirrhosa | reverse complement strand
TTTATAAAAATATAGTAACGATAAATTAGAAAGACAAGATAGAAAGAAAAATTAAAGAAAACAAAAAAAGCGAGGGTACATACATACACAGACACGCGTGTCTCACAAAAGAAGTGTAAAAATAATTATGCTTATATACACACACGCGCTTACACTTCCATGCGTTCGATACGTACATACACACACACACATACTTATACTCGCGCATATAAACCTGTTTGCATGCCCATGTATGAAACTGGGTAAATAACAGAAGAGGGAAGGGGGGGGGGAGAAGAAAAAGGAAGAAACAAACAAAAAAATATAAAACCGAAATATCAAAAACACGGATATAAAGACACTTACACATACGCATAATATACACACACGCACACACACAAACACCAGTACACGCACGCATACATACACGTACATATATATATATACACACATACATGCACGCACGCGCGCGCACATACGTAGTCACTCATGTACATATATAAAAAAAATCATACACACGTTAAGGCGTTCAGCCATATTAAAATGTGGATAAATAAATACAAATATAAAATTGTAAGATAGGCTGCGCAAAAATAAAATAAAAATAAAAATGAGAAATATATCTGGATTGAAAAACACAAAAGACAAGTATAATCAGTTAGTAGAGGAAAAAGGGAAGTAAAAGAAGGGGAAGTAAAAAGTAGAAAATAGGAAGTGGATCGGAGAATAAAGGGGGGGGGGGCGCGTGAAGTAAAAAAAAAATAATAATAAATAAATAAATAAAAAATAAATAAAAAATAAATAAAAGTGAAAATAAATGAAATTATCGACAAGGATAAGAATGAAAGTAAGTCAGAAAGGGTAATTAAAAAGAGAATAATCAGAGTTTATGGAGGATAAGTGTCTGAAAGTGTGTTAAGTTTATATGAGCTGGAAAGCAGGTGTGATTTCATGTGTGGGCAACTGGTAAAAATTTCCGTCTTTGTGTTCAGGCAGGTCTTTGGTGATTTGTGTCTGTGTATGTATGTACCCCCGCTTTTTTTGTTTTCTTTAATTTTTCTTTCTATCATGTCTTTCTAATTTATCGTTACTATATTTTTATAAATATATCGTAATAGATACTTTTCTTTTATTTATTATACTCTCTTCATCTCCTTACTTTCCGTATCTAAATGTACGAGTGTCCAGCCGTTTTTTATGCGCGCGACTTTATTTTCTTATTTTTACGAAGTAACCATTTCCGTCTGCATAATACAGACATATAGATACATTTGCCCTAAACTTTTATTTTTATAATTACGCACACTTTCTAACCATACATTTACACGTACACATATACATATATGCACATCTATGAGCGTATATACATACACATACACACACCTAACTATTTTTCTTGATAGATTTTTATATATTTCAATTTCTATTTCATTTATCTATATATTTTTTTGATTTTCTTGATGTGTTTTTCTAAGTGTTTGCCAATATTTTATATTGCCTCGTCTGACGAACGAATGAAGTCGTTTATTTCGTATTCGCCTCATTCGGGAAACCTCTGGTAATGAGGTAATAATATTGATTTTATACATTAAATTTTGCTCTGATACTGACATAGAGCACTCTTCATTTCTATGACCTTTTCTGTTTCTAACTGAAATTTCAATACTTATATATATATATATATATATATATATATATATATATATATATATATATATATATATATAGTAGAATAATCGAGTATCGAAAAATCGGCGCACGAGTTCACGATAAACAAAATTCGAGATGAGCGGCAGAGGGCTCTATAATTCAAATAAATTAGAGCTATAACTATCGTTAAAATACCGTCACACGTAGAATATGTCTACAATCAACCAAATAACCGAAAAGTTCGATATGGAAGATTCGGGACACTCAGATAAATTATCAATAAATCAATAAATGAAATGAATGTAAAATGCATACCCGGACCCACTAGAGAGATGGAATAATCGTCCTTTTTATCCTTTCTATATATATATATATATATATATAGAAAGGATAAAAAGGACGATTGATTATTCCTTCATTGCATTTATTGATAGGTGACGCGCGTTTCGCCACTGATCAGCTCAAGGTTCGATCTATATCGATCCTACCCGACTCAATAATCGGCAGCTCGACGGTTCCTCTTAAAATGGTATAAGAAAATGAAATACATGCTATGTGGTAAAGTCAGATATTCAAGGGTTTGACAAAATGAGTTGTTTTGATTGGTGGGCAGGATCAAGGAGATGTACAGGTCTGTAGTGTATATGGGGGTGGGTGTGATGGTGAGATGTTGGTGACGGTCTGTGGATGAGGTGGGCTGTGGTGTGGTGGTGGTGGGTTGGCCTTGGCGTGTAGAGTATGTGGGGGTGGTTGTGATGATATGGTGGTGGTTACGGTTATTTAGTGGGATGGGCTGTGGTATGAGGTTAGTGGATTGTCAATAGACGGGTTGGCGTGTGGGTGGGGGTGTGGTAGTGGTGCCTTTGTCTATGGTAGCGGAGTTTGTGGTGGTGTGGTGGATGTATTGGTGGCTTCAGGTCCTTACATAGATACATAGTTAGACGCTCTTCGTCTGACAGATACCTTGTTTATACGTATACGCACACACATATATGTATATATGTGCACATATATTGTTGTATAAACACACACAACATAAAACACATACGCACATCCTTACCCACACATATCGGCATACGCTCACACACAGCCATATGTATATGTACACACATGTATGTGTATGCGCGCATGCGGACACGAATATGGAGAGTGGGGGAGTATCGGTGGGGGTGGCGAACGACAGAGATGGGGGGAAGGTGAGAGGCAATGTAGAAGGTGTTTTACATATATATATACATACACATACATACATATGGGTATGGGCACATGAACTCACACTCATGTATGCAAGATATACACATACACATCGCACACACGTATAATCACACATATATATACACATATATATATATATATATACACACACACATGTACCGACAACACACACATACACGCACATATAAACATAGATGCACATATATGAGTTCACCTACACATACAGTCAGATTTACCCATATACATACATGTAGACGTACACATACACACTCATACATACACATACATATATACACACACATACACATATGCATACACATACTCATATATATATATATACAGATATATATATATACACACACATAGACATATGCATACACATGTGTTCCCATACACACACACATACACCTAATTTTGCGTACACGCACGCACACTTAAAACGCCCGTATGGGTAAAATACTTACACACAGACACACACACTATTGTTGGTTGGGGAGTGGAGGTATGTGTTGTCGGTGTTGATGAAGTATGGAGTTGTGTTTTGTGGTGGTGGTGGTGGAGTTGTGAGGGAATATATATACCGGATCGAATACCGGTTAAAAGGTGACATAGGGAAAGCGGGGGAAAAGCGTTTATGGACGTACGGCGATGTGTGTTGTGGACATGGTGATGATGGTGGTGCTTGGGTGATATGTTCGACAAGATGATTACATGATCAGAGGTTACAGTGTGTTATATGGTAGGCAGACGGGGGTGGGGGATATATAATACAGTCGATTTGGGAGCGAGGGATGATATGTGTTGATGATGTTAATGATAATTGTTTCTACTTTAGGCACAAGGCCAGCAATTACCCAGTGCATTACTGGTACTTTATTGTTAATGATAATGATTGTTGAAGTATGTGGATGTATTTAGTGGTGTCGGTGGTTGTGTGTGCGTGCGACAGTACAGTTACAGGGTCGAATTTAGCTTGGGGTTGTAGGTTAGGGTAGATAGAGGGAACATGGGTGGATGAGGTTGTAGGCGTGTATGGTATGCATATGACGATGTGTGGTGTGGTGGTGGTGGCGATGGTGTGATATGATCGACATTGTATTTACAAGGTCCCTTGTCATTGTGGATTGCAAGGTAGAACGTATGATAGGGTACCGATTTAATACGATGTTGCAACTATGAGGTTTGTATGTTGATGTGAATTTTGGTGGTGGTGATGGTGATGTGTGCGGCATGATATACAAATGCGGGCTTAGAAATGGTAACATGGAGTACAATACAATAAGTTCATTGAGGTGGGCGATGTTTAAACGGGGTATAGGTGGTTATTAATATGGTGTGCCATGGTTAGTGTGATTTTTGGTGTGGGTTATGTATGCGGCATGATATACAAAATACGGGCTTACATATGGTTAAATTCAATGCAATGAAATAAGATAAAGTGAAGTTAGATTAGAATTAAAGTTCGTTGAGATGGGCGATGGTGATACGGGGCAGGTGTGGTTAATATTATGGTGGGTCATGGTTAGTGCGTGGTCTTCCCGCGAAAGTTTGTGCAGAAAAGGTGTGCATCCTAGTGTGTCTGCAATTGACAATTATGTTCGACCTATAGTTTATGGCGGTATCAAGTGTAATTATATCCCCCGCCTCAGCTAGGCACAATCTGCAGTGGTTTCTGTCACTGGGGATGTATGCCACACGTCTTTTTACTGACCACGAGATCCGGGGTTCAATATTCCTGTCCTTGAGGTCCCAGATCAGATCGGCCAGTTTTGTTTGGGGTCGTTTCGATCTATGTTTGAAGGAGCTTCTGTGGTTATACCAGCGCTCCTTAAACGTAGTGGATGTCGCACCTATATATGAGTACTCCTTATTGCCGGCAGTGACATCGCACCGGTAAACAATATTCTTAACGAGGCACTCCCCTTTAGTGGGCATTCGTCTCGTTTTTGCAGTTGCATTTGGGAGTAACCGGTGCGGTGCAGCGTTGGCGGTTGGTGTCGTGGGGTGTTGGTGTGGTGTGTGTTGTTGTGTTGTGTTGTGTTGTGTGTGTGGTTTCGTTCTGGGTTGTGGTGGTGGTTTGTTTGGGGGAAAACCATGTTTTTTGTATTTTTGCCCTATTATTGTGTGCTATTATGTGGCCTAGGTTTGGTGCTGTGGAGAAAGAGAATTTTACGGTGTGTTTATTGAAGAGCTTGTGGTATTTGTGTGTGTGTGGAAAAGATTGTTCCAGGGCCCTGAAAAAGGTTCCCGGTATGTTAGTGGCGACGTATATAGAATAGGGGGTGTTATACCACGTGACAGGTCTACTTCGGTTTATGCGTTGTTTAGTGAGTTTGTGTGTGTTTTGGTAAGGCGTGTGTTTCAAATAGGTTCCAGGTAATCTATTGGCGTTATGTTCCTTGTCTCTATTGGTACGCAAACGTGTGCGATAGTCGGAGTTGTTATCGGGGCTGGAGAGTGTGGCTTTATCTCCTAGACAGTTATGTGTGGTGCTGTCTGCGCTGCCGGCTAGGGGGCGTCTAAGGTTATTTTGTGTCCTATGTGTGGAGGTTTCTTCTAAGTTCGTTTCTAAGGGTCCTGCTATGTTTACCTGTGTTGCGGTTCTATTAGGGTCGATGTAAGAAATCTTCTCAGTATAACCAGCGTTTATAAGTGCGGAGTCATAGTATTCCGCGTGCTGCTTGAAGATGTTTTCGTTGGCCGACAGTGTGGACACTCTGTTGGAGACACTTTTAACTATAGAGTTAATTATGCACTTAGGATGGTTGGAGTGTCTATTGACGTATCTAAGATTTTCATTAGGTTTGTGGTAAGGACGGTAGAGGCCTGAGTCTAATTCTAGGGTGACGTCTAAGAAGTTAACTGTCATTTTCTTATAGCATTTTAAGAGGGTCCGTCGAACTGCCGATTATTGAGTCGGGTAGGATCGATATAGATCGAACCTAGAGCTGATCAGTGGCGAAACGCGCGTCACTTATCAATAAATGCAATGAAGGAATAATCAATCGTCCTTTTTATCCTTTGGATATTTTACACTCTGTATGGCTCTACACATCATCACAGAAGTGAACCTAAACATCGAGTGCTCACCCGGGTGAACCTGCAGTACCTCCTAGTTACACCCACTGGATATATATATATATATATATATATATATATATATATATATATATATATATATATATATATATATATATATATATATATATATATATACATATATATATATATATTGGTAAGTGGAGAGTGTTTCCAAATTTGTTTAGTACTTTAGTGTAGAGGGTGATTTCCAGCTATCCCATGACTAGGTTGGCATAAGTGGGGGCTGCTTTCGTTCCCATAACGGTCCCAGATTTCTGCCTGTAGGGTTTGTTATTGAAAACGAAATAATTGTTCTCCAAGATAAATTTGAGTCCCTCTGTCACGAATTCTTTTTCGATGCGTTGTGGGAGTTCATTGTGGTAATTATCCAGCCAGAATTGGATAGCTTCTATTCCTAGGTTGTGGGGGATGTTGGAGTATAGGTTGACTACATCGAACGTCACTAGTAGGGTTTGTTCAGAAAGGGGCATATTAGGGAGGTGATTGAGCATATCTAGGTCGTCCCTTATATAGCTTTTGATGTGTTTGAGAAAAGGCTTGAGAAGGGTATCAATGAAGTTGCTAAGGCGGTGGGTTTCGCAAGCGGGGCCTGCTATTATAGGTCTTAATTTGAGATCATTGGGTGAGGGGACATTGATGACTATGTCTGTGGCTTCCTTGCATGCCTTACTTATTGATTCGCTTTTATGTACTTTAGGGATACCGTAGAAAAGGCTTGATTTACTTGTGAAGTCTGTGATGAAGATGAATTCCTTGTTAGTGAGTCCTTCTTTGTATTGGTTGATCAGAGTTTTTAGGTTTTTCATAATTTTCTGTTGATTGTAGTGTTCAGCCTTTTCGTAGTATGTTCCGTTTTCCAAAGTGGAAAGCGCTAAGTTGATATAGAATTCTGACTCCATTAGGACTACTGTACTCCCTTTATCAGCCTCTTTAATCGTAATGCTTCTGTCGGTTTTTAATCTATTTAATTCTTCCCATTCTTTCTTGTTGAGGTTTGTCTTGTGTTTTTGTCTGTGCAAGTGTTGGTAAGGGAAGTTTGTGATGTGTTCACAGAATTCGTCCAGGATTTTATTTCTACCTTTTGATGGGGTGTAATTGCTTCTATTTCTGGCTAATGATTCATCCTCATTGTACTGGTCGAATAGTTCTTCACTGAGTCGTAACTTTCTAAAGAAGTCTGTGATGTCTTCCTTCATTTCATAATAGTTAGGACGTAGTGGGGTCGGTGTGAATTTAAGACCTTTGGAGAGTAAGTTGATAAGGTTGGGTGTTGGTTCTGCACTAGTTAGATTGATAATTTCTATTACTCTCGGTTTCTCCTCCCTGTCTTGTGTTATTTTGTTTGCCTGTATATGTGTGCTGTGTCTAAAAAATGGTTGGGGTAGAGGGGTTGTCTGCTGATGTTAAGTGGTCTCCTGTATTTGTTATATTCCTTGTTGTTGTAAAATGTGGTTTGGGTTCGTGGTTGTAGATTGAATGGGGCGTTCCTGTATTGCGAGTATGGATGTGTGTTTCTATGTGTCATGTTGGATTGTGTTGGTATAGGTGGCCTACGTTGTTGGTTGTATCGTGTGGTGTGGGTTTGTTGTGTATTGTGGAAGCGAGAGTTGAGAAAATGGAAATTACCTTGCTGTCCCCTTGAAGCGGTGAAGTTGTTACATCTATCATGGTGGTAGTATCTTTTCCCGATTTTTGACGATGAGGCATCCGCGTAGTAGTTGAGTGATTTGGCATTTTCTTTTCCTTTTACCAATATATCATAACTCGTGTGTTACACCTCTATTCTTTTAAATATATATATATATATATATATATATATATATACGGTTGTTTCTCCTTCTACTGATCCGTATAACCATTATCAGTCTGAGCTGAGCTGAAGATCGGCATAAGGTGAAACAATTGTTCTCGGTAAGGTGAACTAACTGTTCTGTTACTATTTCTCTCTCTACACACACACATATATATATATATATATATATATGTGTGTGTGTGTGTGTGTGTGTGTGTGTGTGTGTGTGTGTGTGTGTGTGTGTGTGTGTGTGTGTGTGTGTGTGTATAAACACGTATTCATTTTTAGCAATCATTTTGTGTGATGTACGTACAATATGAACGTTCCACTGAATACCAGTTTACAGGGTAATCTCTAAGGAAAAAATCCTTGATTATACTGTGCACCATGTTCCAGAATAGGAAGACATTTTGTTTTAAACGCAGGCTGTATTTCGATTTATATGGTATTTGTATTAACAGTATAATATATATATAGGTGTGTGTGTGTGTGTGCATGTTTGTGTGTCTGAGTACGTGTGTGTATGAAATGAGGCATATATATGAAGATATATGTGTGTTTGTGTGTGAGAGTTGGAAATATATTGTTAGATACTATAAACCAACGTAGAATGAGATATACGCAGGATACCATACACTGCGATTGCTATCTTTTGGGATATCTAAATATGTCAAAGGTAACTTTCTTTTATCACTTAATCTATCATTGCCCAAACAAAACGAAATTTAATACGTCATCTAATCCAACAACAATATAAAAATCCTAATCACTACCCCTACTCATGTTAACCTTAACATCAATAACAAAAACATCAACGATATAGATTTCGCTTTGGTTTGATGTGCTAATGGGCGTTTAGGTTTCAAGATAACTAAAATTCTTCGAAGTTTGATAGAGAAATATATAATGGCTGATGTAGGGGAGAATAGACTTGGATGACGTCGCCTCCATGTTTTACATACTCTTCGTAGGTTTTAAATTTTATTTCTGTTTCATTATCTTTGAGTTAGATTATGTTTGGTTTTGTTGCACTTTGTTGTATAAAGATCTGGAATTAAACAACTGACAAGCGAAATATTAAGGTTTTGTTTTTATATTTGTTCACAATTATTAAATAATTTTAGCAAATCCTTAGCAAAAACAACCAGTTTTGTTACAAAAACAACCAGTACCTGTCAAGAACATCGAATGATTATAAATATTATACGTACATGTTCACTTGTTTTTAAAATCAAGATAGTGAATGAGTATGATCGGCAATGTCCGAGTAATATCATAACTAATTTTGTATTAGGGCCATACTGTGAAGGTAACGTTGACTGTCACATACTAGTATAACCTACATTCGTGGAAGTCTCAGAATTAGATGACATAATTTCAAACATTATATTTACATATCCCTGGTCATACCTTCTCTTGATTTTATATAAGCAAATGAGGGTATGGACGAACATTTCTCACCTTTATATAGCTTCATAACAGTCTACATCAGATTAAGTCTGGGAAATCACAAAAGAAAGCGAACGCGCTGAAAACGAAGCAATGAATATTCCATTTTTACATCTTGACTATAGTATCTCTAGTATTTAGAAGTTCATTAGTATTTATATAACATATGGTTATGCATACCCCTGTTCCTTAACATTATGCAATGAAGCACCGGATATTCGGTTATGTGCACGGAGAATGATATCTTGTACATTGCATACCAAATGCCGAAACCTGCGAAAGGAATCCGCATGAAGATTTCGAATGTTACCAAACATATCCAGTAGATAATATACATGTGATAAATTGTGAAATTAATTTCGTATATTTATTAATCACGTATATTTATACTAGGTATTTCTAAGTGGCTCCTAACCTGTTCTAAAGTTCGATATTAATGAAAGGAATCTTAAAAGAAATGTCGAACACGAAAGACCTGTGAATGAAAATCAATAGACGAAACGAGTGTGCAAGTTCACAAGGTAGAAGACATAATAATTGTTTCTATTTTTGGCACAAGGCCAGCAATTACCACAGTGCATTACTGGTGCTTTATTTTATAGACTCCGTAAGGATGAAAGGGAAAGTTAACCTCGGCGAGATTTGAACTCAGACCATAAAGGGGCGTAACGCTATGCTGCAAAGCATGGCGTCCAGCCCTCTACCGAAACAACCAATCAACCATAATAATTGTTTCTACTTTTTGGCACAAGGCCAGCAATTACCTAGTACATTACTGGTACTTTATTTTATCGACCCCGTAAGGATGAAAGGCAAAGTTAACCTCGGCGGCCCTGTTCAACAACAGCCGCAGCCAATTGGTTACCTTTAGCAGCGCCCACTCTGTTGTAAGAATATCCTTTTTATATCACCCACTCATCAGTATGGGATGCCTTGAAAACGGTAATAAGCCCCCCTAAATCATGCGATTGTATACATTTTTTAAGCTAGATCAAATGCACACACATACACACACAAACCCCCACACACACATACACATATATATATATATGCATATATATATATACATATATATATATATATATGTATATATATACATATATATATATGTATATATATACATATATATATATGTATATACATACATATATATATATATATATATATATATATACGTATATATATACATATATATATATGTATATATATATATATATATATATGTATATATATATACGTATATATATACATATATATATATATACGTATATATATATACATATATATATATGTATATATATACATATATATATATGTATATATATACATATATATATATATGTATATATATACATATATATATATATATGTATATGTATGTGTGTGTGTATGTATGTGTGTATATGTATATATATATATATATGTATATGTGGATGTATATGTATATGTATGTATGTGTGGATGAAGGTATGTGTGTATATATAGGTGTAAGTGCACTAAATCCCTTTCTATCACGCTCCACTCTCCTACCCACCACAGGAAGATATATGTATGTATATTGCTTCCACCCCCTCACTGACCAGCAGCTGGCCAGTTGGCCATTGCTAAATCTGACCTTTATAAAATAACCCACACCCCAAATAACTTCTCATTCACTACCAGAAAGGGACACAGCAGTCAACTAGATGAAAACTACTATGAAATCCCACAATGAATTTTATACTTGAATTTTCAAATCTCAAATTTTAACTCTTCGTATTATTAATTTTTCTTAATATTAATCAACATTTGAAAAGATGGCTTTTGCAGACCCATCGAAACCGGTCATTTTTTATACCCTTTATTATTTCCTTACCTTATAAAATTATATGTTTTTTCACAAAAAAGTATTCTGTCTCTTATATATTCCATGTGCCATTACCAACCTCAATTTTCTCTATAACCTTCGTTTTGTGTAGAAAATTACACTTTTCATATATATATGTATATATATACATATATATATATATATATATATATATATATATATATATATATATATATATATATATATATATATATATATATATATATATAGTTAGATTAGCAAAAAATTGCTTATTGTGATCCAGTTTTTGGTTAAGAAAGCCAGTTTCATGGATGGTTTCAACGTACGGTTAGGAGTAACTCCACAAGTTTGTAAGAATTCCGTTCAATCTTGGAGTATAAAGTATAAAAGAGAAAACACAGGTAAGCATTAAGAGAAGGATTTTATCCAGGTATTTACGACCGTTTCATTGGTAAATGCAACCTTGTATTGCTATACTGCAAATAGCAGGACTATTTTGAAAATTTGGACTGTGAACAACAATTATAATTGAGTGGCTGCTATTTGCAGTATAGCAATATAAGGTTGCACTTACCAATGAAACGGTCGTAAATACCTGGAAAAAATCCTTCTCTTAATGCTTACCTGTGTTTTCTCTTTTATACTATATATATATGTATACATATATATATATGTATATATTTACATATATATATATATGTATATATATACATATATATATATGTATATATATATATATATATATATATATATATGTATACATATATATATATATATATATACATATATATATATATATATATATATATGTATATATATACATATATATATATGTATATATATATATATATATATATATGTATACATATATATATATGTATATAAATACATATATATATATATATATATATATATATATACATATATATATATATACATATATATATATGTATATAAATACATATATATATATATATATATATATATATACATATATATATATATACATATATATATACATATATATATATATATATATATATATATATATATATATATATATATATATATATATATATATATATATATATATATATATATATATATATATATATATATGAAAATACTGAGAAAAAAACGATTATTAGGAAGAAACATTTTTTTTTTCCTTTTATTATTTTCTCTTTTTTCTAGGTTAGAAAATGTTTAAAATAAAATATTTTACTTTGTGAGAAGTGTTAAGGTGTTAGTTAATTTATTTATTAATTAACAATGGCGTTTATTTATTTATTTATATATTTATATATTTAATAATTCTCTATTACCGGTTTAAGCATTTTATGCATTATCAAAGGGGGGAATTTGTATTGGTTTAAAATGTTGGAGAGAAAATATTTTGATGTTGAACATGGAAATGGGAAAGAAAAACTAATATTATTTACAAACAATATTTTAGAAGTAAAAATCAAAAAGAAAAAGAAGAGG
>OZ024742.1:137829660-137842160 GCA_964016885.1 Eledone cirrhosa | reverse complement strand
ATGTAACTCACAATTTCTTTGTGGATGATCTGAAGCTATATATCAAGGACATAAATCGGATGAATGAAAATCTTGAACTGTTTACACCGTTCTCAAAATACATATTAATGGAATTTGACCAAGATAAATATTCATATATGATTGTAAAGCGAGGAAAAACTACAACCCAATCTAGGAACATTTGTATCAATGGCCTAACTGTTTCACCGATATCTGACGAGGACTGCTACAGATACCTGGGGATATATGAGAACATATCCTATAATAAGGAACGCTTAATCAGGGAATATTATACCCGAGTAAGAAAAATATGGTCATCGGAACTCTCTACACACAGTAAAACAGTGACTCACAATGTGTTTGCTGTGCCTGTCCTAACATCAACGTTTGGAATACGCGAGTGGACGATAAACGAAATGTGAGCAATTGATGTTAAAACCAAAAGAATTCTAAACAACACCGGGAAGACCCAACAGTGACATAGACCATCTCTATTTGAAGCGTAAGCAGGGAGACATAAGCCTAACATCAGTCCAGACAGCATTTGAGTTTTGCATCATATCCCTCCGACAACATTTATAAACCTCCAAGCGAAGGAGCCCATCTATTGAGCAAGTCTGTCTACATGAGGCAGATCTGATTATGAGAGTTGGGAAGGAACTCCTTGAAAGATACCCCCTGCATAATAACCAAAAACTCACACCCAGGGGAATTTCCCAGCAATGCCTCAGCGAGTCCATGGATGAAAAACTGCATACTTGTCAGCCAAAAAAATTAGGAATGGATATGTTGACAGGAAGCTCCAGAGTGAGAGTAATATAGATAAGCAAAGTAGTCTATCTCGGATCAACAACCGCTATATTGGCTCCCAAATTAAAGGATATGCTTTTACAATCCAAGAACAGGAAATCAGCTCTAAATACCTGATTCACAAAAGAGATAGGAATGTAGGCAAAATACCTAGATGTGACAAATCCAGACTCTGCAGAATTAACATCGAAGATGTCACCCATGTCATAAGCAGCTGTCCAAAGATGTCTTCGCGGTACTATCTACGTGTGAAGCATGATGTAGTGACCAAAACAATGTACAATGCCTTCTGTAGAAAAGATAGCCCCGACAATAAACACATTAAAAGCTACAGCAATGTGGAAGACATATATATATATATATGAATAATATGAAAGAGTACTGGTGGAATGTCCCTGTCAAAATACCAATAAAATGCAGGCATAACAGACCAGATATAATGATATGGGACAGCGAAAAGAAGGCATGCACAGAGGTGGAAGTTAGCTGCCCAGCATATGCCAATATAATATCAAAGATTAGCGAAAAGGAGAATATCTATGCAAAACTAATGAGAACTCTACAGATATTCCACCCTCACTATGCCTTCACATTTATACCTCTGATAATTGGGGCACTGGGATATGTTAGTAACTGCCTCAGTACACATCTTGAAAAGATGGGCTTCACAGAAACAGAAAGCACACTAGTTAGAAAATTACAAGTACAAACCATTAATGGTACATTAAAAATATGTAAAATATTCCAAAATTCTGCATCTAATAACTCCATGTACACATATACAGATAGAAAGCATATACGCATGCACACATATGACGCAAAACAAACATCCGCACATTGAATAGCATCCACACCTGCACACACATACATGCAGACATGCAGACATACAGACATAACTACCTAGTTGATGTGTAAATTCCAATGAGAGAGTCTTGTATCCGACCCTCCCTCTATTGGAAAAAATATTTGTGAAATTATAAAATTATAAAACCGGAAGAACATGCATACATACATGATGGCTGCCCCCTCGTTATCGAGTTTGACCATTAACATCATTAGTAATTATCAATTAATGCTATCGTACAATGCCTGTGCGTGAACATTCTTTTTAAGTAAGGAAATACTGTGCACTGAGCCAATCCCACTTACTGGGCGACAGTAGCTATAACCCGAAAGAAGAAAAGATAAACATCATCGGTAATTACTGAGCCGCAGCTTTTATGTCGGAGTTATCCCAGTTTCCTGTGTTCCCTTCTCCTAGAAGAATGCCCTGACAAAGGCAAGGGGTCCGTCACTCCCAGTGGTTACCGGAGCGATTGGTTATCCAGCCCGACTATTTCTATATCCCCGTACATATACATACACAGGGACGCATGCATACACATATGCATACATATGTACCTGTGTACATACATATTTACACATATTTGGATGGCCGTTTACTCTTATGAGTTCTTCCACCATTTGTCAGGTTTCTTGTCCAGTAGGGTGTCCAAAATCACCCTCCTCACCAAGTAAACTTTGAGGGGCTGTTAGATTAGTCGCCGACGGCCCGACCATGCGACAGGTTGTACTGGGTTACATGTTACCAATAGCACTCAAGCGTGACATACATACATACATACATACATACATACATACATACATACATACATACATACATACATACATACATACATACATACACAGTCAACGCGATCAGTCGAATATTTGGGCGTGGGAGACTATTTATTAAATTTAAGATGAATACTATCTCCGACAGTAATGCCACAACTACGGTCATGTTGAATAATTGGTTATTCTTCTAACTATATCTTCTGAAGACACCTTTTATTCGAATTGGTAGAGATATCCGACTAAATACATAATTCATTTTACAAAGATTTTCTACAAACATCATGGCTGAACACAACATCAACAACAAAATTAAGGAAGTATCGACGACAAACAACAAGAAAAGTAAGGAAACTTTATTCAGTTGTAGCTACAGAAGAAACCGAAATTATAAATCGCATTTCTCCTAGAGTTGCGAACTTAATAATGATTTATTTAATTGTTATAAAATGGCAAAAAACAATCCCACCATTGGCTATATGAACAGAATGAAGCTACACTGGGATGAAGTACACCCAGAGCTAAATTATTTCACAGTGAAACAATTACTCCAACAAGCGACATCTGTTGAGCGTACAAATAAGATGAAAATTATTAATTGTAAGTCCCCCACAACAAACATGGGATCAACAACACGTGCTACAGGTCGCCATGCTACTAGACTTCCTAGAAGCCAGGTCGAACAGTGCCTTGAAATAACTATGCCTATAAGAAATTTGACACCACATGTACCATCTAAGTCTACCTCGGCTGTTGTGGAAAATACTATCGATAATGATAATAATCAAAAGTATAAACGATTAAAAATTTCCCTCAACGAAATCTTCCATAGAGAAATTTATTCATGTATAAATATCTCTCTTGCTGAACGTATTAAAACGACAATATTTAATACAAAACCAAATACTGAAATATTACGTGTTATTGACGAAATAGAGGATGGATATTTAAGACGGATAAAAACCCCAACATTTTGGCAAATCAACGCCTGTTTATATGCCTTAGCAACGACAGTGAAACATTATCTTGGTGATAGCAGAGATCTTAACAAGAACAAAACACGACCAAAAATACCCTCATATATAACGAAAATAGAAAAAAAGATTGCTGACCTACAAAAAACCATAGGATATGTGACAATGCTCCTTACATGCAAACAAACACAAAAAAACATCACTCCTCACCAACAAAGAGTGAAAGATAAAATACAGACGATGTTTGTTAACAGTAGAACCAGCACTCTTCAATATAAGCTGATCACCCTCAAACAAGAATTGAGAGATGTTAGCGAAAAACCCCGATACCTGAAGAAGGTAGATGAAAGAAAGTGCTTAATAAAAGATTCAGACGAAACCAAACATCAGTCTATAGATATATGAAGAACAAAATAATAAGTATCACTGTGGCCCCATCCCAGAAAGACATAGATTCCTTTTGGAGCAAAATATGGGGTGAAAAGAAGAATTTCAACCAAGATGCAGTGTGGCTAAAAGAAATTCGAAAGAACTATTGCTCCTATACTACAACAAAAACATACGAAATAAGTGAGGGTACCCTTGAGACTGTGATAGGAAAACTCCAAGATGAGAAAACACCAGGAAGAGGCATGATTGTCGGCTACTGGTACAAAAAACGGATATTCTATCGGAGGTATCTTACTGGCCTCTACCAACAAGTTCTTAAGGGAGATACACTTATACCAGAATGGTTGACATTAGCACAAACATTACTGGTCCCCAAGAACAAAGACACCCACTTGGCAAAGAACTACCGACCCATTGCATGCCAGAATCTGATGTATAAGATGTATACAGCCTGCCTGAAAACTATTCCTCCAAGATCACTGTGAAAATAATAACATCATCACAGATGAAGCAGCAGCTGGAAAGAAAGGGGTTTGGAGATATGCTGAACACCTCCTAATCAACAAAACTGCGATGTCGGAGGTGCGACAACTTAGGAGGAATATGGCTACAGTCTGGCTGGACTACAGGAAAGCTTTCGATTCTGTTCCCCACTCTTGGATGATAGACGCCCTCCAACTTTAAAGTCCCAGGCATTATTGTCAGAGCCATAGAGAGGCTGTCTTATTCTTGGACTACTATCCTAAGGTTAAATCAGAAAGGGAGGACACTATTTTCACTGATAAAATAAAATATCGCATGGGTATATTTCACGGGGACAGTCTCTCTGTGATATTATTCATCTTGTCATTAAACCCCTTGTCTTTTCTGCTCAAGAAATGTGAGGGATACATCATTGGCTCACAGGAGGACAGAAATAGGAACCTAACCCATAATTTCTTTGTGGACGATCTGAAACTCTATGCCAAGAACATGGATGGAAAGAAGAAAAATCTTGACCTGGTTACAACATTCTCAAAGGATATAGGAATGGAGTTTGGCCTAGATAAATGCTCATATATGAATGTAAAGCGGGGAAAAACAACAACCCAATCTAGCAACATTGTCATCAATGGCCTAACTCTTTCACCGATATCTCATGAGGACTGCTACAGTTATCTGGGGATAGATGAGAACATATCCTATAATGGTATCTGTAATAAGGAAGGCGTAACCAGGGAATAATACACCCGATTAAGAAAGATTTGGTCATCGGAACTCTCTGCGCAAAACAAAACAGTGGCTCACAATGTGTTTGCTGTGCCTGTCCTAACACCAACGTTTGGAATACTCAATTGGACGATAGACGAAATCCAAGCTGTTAATGTGGGAACTCGAACAATACTAAACAACACCGGAAAGTTCCACATCAACAGTGACATAGACCGCCTTTACTTGAAACGTAAGCAGGGAGGCAGAGGCCTAACATGAGACCAGACAGCATCGGAATGTCGCATCATATCCTTCTGACGCATCTACGAACCTCGAAGCGTAAGAGCCCGTCTCTCGAGCAAGTCTATCTGCATGAAACAGATAAGATCATGAGAGTTGACAAGGAACTCCTCGAGAAATATTCCGTGTGATAAACAAAAACTCACACCCAAGGAAGTCGCTCAGCAGTATCGCAGTGAACCCATGGATGAAAAACTGCATGCTTATCAGCAAAAAATCATGCATGGAAATGTTGCAAGGAAGCTCCAGAGTGAGAGTAATATAGATAAGGAAAGTAGTCCATCTTGGACCAACAACCGCTATATTGGCTCCCACTTTGAAGGATACGCTTTTGCAATCAAGAACAGGAAATTAACACGAAATACATGATTCACGAAAGAGATAGGGATGCAGGCAAAACACCTAGATGTGATAACAAGTGCAGACCCTGCAGAACTAACATCGAATATATCACCCAAGTCATCAGCAGATGTCCAAAGATGTCATCGCGGTACTATCTACCTATGAGGCATGATGTAGTGACCAAAACACTGTACAAATGCAGTCCGTAAAAACGATAGCCCCGATAATAAACACATTAAAAGCTATAGCAATGTGGAAGACATCCATGTACATAATATGAAAGAGTACTGTTGGAATGTTCCAGAAAAACCCCCAATAAAATGCAGGTACAACAGACCAGATATAATGATATGGGACAGGGAAAAGAAGGCATGCACAGTAGTGGAAATTAGCTGCCTAGCAGTTGCCAATATAATATCAAAGGTTAGCAAAAAGGAGAATATTTATGCAGACCTGTTGAGAAATCTGCAGATACTCCACCCTGATTACACCTTCAGATTATTGCCTGTGATTGGGGCACTGGGGTATGTTAGTAACTGCCTCAATACAAATATTGAGAAGCTAGGCTTCACAGGAGCAGAAAGAACACAAATAGTTAGGAAATTACAAGTAAAAATATGTAAAACTTTCCAAACATTTTGCATCTAATAACTGCATATACACATGTACAAAACATATATAAGTTCACTCATGCAACTCAAAACATACACATCCACACATACAATAACATCCATATCTACACATGCATGCAAGCATACATAATCTACCTAGTTTATGTTGTGTAAATTCCAATGAGAGAGTGTTGGTGTCTATTGGGAAAAGATTTGTGAAATTATAAAACCAGAAGAACATACATGCATCCACGCATACAAATGTTTGCCTGAGTCCCGATGCGGGCAAACAACAGTTCAAAAGTGAGTTTCAGCAGGCATTCCAGTTAGTTTAACAAATAAAATATCATAGTTCGTTAATTATACCAGTCGACCCGGTCTGTTATTGTGTCAATGTGCTCTTTTTTCCTGTTGTCCTGCATCTTTTGGTTTTCAATATCGATGCTTACATCATGGACTAGCTTCCGCCATATGAGTTTATCATCAATATGATGCCTCCAGCAGTGAAGAATGTTACCTTTCTCTCAAAACATCCTTGATCGTGTCCTAATACATTTCGAGCACCATTCTCAAGCTCATCAAATAGAAGTTTCTTTACAGCTCTACAAGCATCCATGCAGACGACATGGCCTACGCATCCGAATCACTTCCTTACGGGGATAGTTTTAATGTCGGGAGACTTAGTACGTTTCAGTGGTCTTCCTTCAATGACATTCCATTCGCCAAAACCCTGTTACTATATCAGGCAAATTTCACCGAAAATGCATCAACCAATGTCTCCTTAAGAGTATTTTGGTTGTTATATCTAGAGATAGATTGCTTAGAATTCCTTATTTTGCCTCGTCATATGTTTAGTAATTTTAGTTGGTCGACTAAGCAATTGCAATATCTAGATCCTTAGTTCACTTGACATTGACACAGATGTATGCGACCTTGAACGGCCTTTATAGTTCTATATAAAATAATTGTTATCTCGCCAGAAATCATGTAGTCGTGTTACAAGAAAATGAATCAATAATAAAAAATATTAACAAATAAATATAATTTCAATACTTTTCTATAAGCTATCAACTTGAAATGTCTGACAACTACATGTCTTTTCCCATAACACTTTTCCCTTATTCCTTTATTCTATAGAGTCTCACATAGAATTTACGAGCTTAAATGAACATAAACGTTGGTAGCTTTCATCTATCATTTCATATTCCATGCAGAATGTGTGAGATTTAACTATATATATATATATATATATATATATATATATATATATATATATATATATATATATATATATATTAATTCTGGGGAGAGGAAACGTTAAATATAAAAAGAAAATGTTATTTATAGCTTACACGATGATCTGCCCTTAATATCATAAAACACATAACAACATTTGAAATCTTCTACATTAAACACATTCACGGGATATATTTAACTGGACATGCAAGTTCTCATTCAATCGAAATGTTATAGTTACCTATGTTTGTAGACGATATAACTGTATCTTCTAATCATGGTCGATACAGCACTATATGAACATTTACTCAAATATTAAGATATGTTTCTTTTATTTGCCACAAGGGCATAGCTTCTCCATAAGAATTCGCTCAAGCCAAATTATTGCATCGCCAACAATATTCAAAATGCCATCAGCCAAAGCAGGGAAAACAGTTAAATCAAGAAAGGCAATAACGGATACAGCATCTATACATTTCTTATGGTTGTTCAATACCAATTAATTAAAGGTTTCTGTTTATACATAACATAAATACAGCGACTGTTCCGTTGTTCTAATTAAATAAGAATACATTTCAACATTGTATAAAGTAAGGATTCCGCATATTCGACAATTATCGAATGTTCTCATTTCTCAATTAGGGTCTTATTGATTAACAATACTATCTTAGCTTTCGCACAGGCATTCTGCCCAATCACCAATTAGAAAATCATACACCCCTCTCGCTCACATCGCCTCGCCAACACATGGCATTACTAACTTCAAAGTATGAAATGCAACTAAGCTTTAATTGCCTAAACAAAAGAACTTTTTTATCAGATGTTGAGCATTGGCTTAAGTTGATTCAGATATAGAAAGTTGGCTCAAGGATCATAAGTTCATATTCTGCCAAATATATATTTGCCTAAGGCTCCTCAACTAATAAAAGTTTTATTATTAATGAATGTTATTGTTGTTGTTATACTAAAAATAATGATAATAATAATAACGTTGGTGATAGTAATAACAATAATCTCTTTATTGGCCACAAGGTCTGACGTATAGGGGACAATACAATATAAAAGATAGGGAAAGTGGGGGTTTATATAAAAATATAAATAACAATGACAAAATAATAAAAATACAAAATTGAAAATTCCCCAGTAGGATAACTACCCAGGGTCGACTAAGGAACCCCTAAACTGAACCACCCGAGGTTTCGAGGGCACCCGGGAAGGGCATCATTCTCCTACATACATTAACCACCCTACAGGCGCATGCTCAGCTGATTTAGGTACCCCACCAATCCTGACCAACCCTGCGCTTCTAGGGCACCCAGGGAGAGCACCTCTCTCCTCAAATTAACCAGCCTACCGGCGCATGCTCAAACTAGGCTCATTCACACGGGCTATTCTCGCCACATTCACCCACCTTTTAGCAAATGTACTGGGGGTAGGATTTCTCTCTCCACCCTCACATTCCTTTCTAAATGAAACTTGAAAAACTTGATGAAGAATTGGCCGAAGAGAAAAGTGTCCGTCTTCAGGTTTTGTAGCCAGTGAGGCGGACGTATTCTCACGACTTTCCCCGATTGTGGAAAAGTGTGTGCGTGTGTGTGGGGATGGGGGGGGGGGGGGGGGGGGGGTTAGATTATCCGGAGAGCAATGCAGGCTTGTTTGAAGAGGAAGAACTAATCGGTTGTGGAGGTGAAGTAGACAACCTGGCGGGTCTGATGCTTTTTTAATGGATGGTGCAGTCCCGGATATTCGCAAGGTGAGGGCATCGATGATGTTGATGGGGATGCTGTTGACGGCAGTCATCTTCGTGTTAACTGGTATAAGATGATGCCAGTTCAGGCCCAGTCTGGACAGGAAAGTTGTCCCAGCCAGACATGTATGGCATCCAGTGTCTGCCATAGTTTTGTAAGAGACGACGGGGATTGGACCTGTGAGAGGGGTAGAGAAGCCCAATGCATGTACATCGGCTGGGTCAACTTGGATGGAGACATTGACAATGGGGTGAGGGTCAGAAGAGCGCTTCATCCATGCATTGCAGAATTAGTTGTACACATGGTGATCAAGGCTTACTGCTAGAGGAACGGTCAGGTGCGTCAATTACATTGCAGAGGTTGTTGAATATGGTGGTGGCGTGATCATCAGCCTCCGCTGAATTGGTTTGAACCTGTCGTTGGGGACTTCACCGTTGTTGGCGGCAGACACTCTCATGGTGGTCTGAGATACCACACTTGGTTCATTTGTGGTTGTAGGCAGGGCATTTTTTCATGCGGTCCAGTACAATGCGTCTGTGGCCTTGCTTCCCACAGTGGCTACAAAGGGCAGGTAAGGTTGAGAGTTGTCGGACCTGTTGACGTATCGGCTGCTCTCCTGGCGTCTGTAGAAGCTGGAAGCAGCTACCGTTCAGGTGATGTCGTATCCCAGAAGACAGTTGGCTGACCGTTTTCGACTTTCTTTCGCCTCGACGTCACTCAAGGCCTCTTCGAGGGTCATAACCTGCCGTGAGTTGCCGAGGATGTCTAGGTGGAACTCATCCTCCTCCAATCCTCGAATGACCATGATGTCACTATAGTCGACCGGAATGTGACATGAGGCCGATGGGCATTCCACTTTGAAATAGCAGACACCGGCCTGCCCCTGGAGACTGGTAGCAAAGGAACTAATCGATTCGTCCCGGTCTTGGGGCATCTGTTGCGGCTGCACGCGAGCAGCCATGACGTTTTCTTGGCGTACGGCCAGGGAATTAATGTTGCGAAGGGCCGTTTGCTCATCGCTGGAAGCTAAGGCACCGAATGTCCGTGTAGGATTTCCAAAGTCTTCGTCGCAGTACTCGAGTAGCTGGAAAACATCATCCCTACCTGTAAGGCGCGGGGCACCTTTGTAGTCCGACCATCTCTGCTCAAAGTAGCCCACTCTTCGCTCGTTCCTGCCGCGGAGATGACGAGGCATAGTGCTGTCTCGATGCAGCTGCTCCTGTAGTGGGTGGTGGTGCATTCGTGCTGTAAGCGGTAGAGCTGTGAAGGTCGATGAAGCGAATCAGCAACTCCGTCCGAATGTTGGCGGACCATGTCGTGCCGCAGTTAGGCGCAGGGTAGGGTTGGTCACTCATGTTGTTTTGCAGGAAGTCGAGTGAACTTATTTTGTCATAAATGAGTCTCGAACGCGCTTTGCTTTTCTCAATACTTTATTTCTTAAGCAATGACAACAGAAGTTCTCGGTGTGTCTGTGTCCATTAGTAGCCATTTGAAAATGGACGAAAGCCCTTTGACATCTAGCAAAGAAGAGTACCACAACAAAGGGAGATAAGGGGCGCGCCTGTACGAGTCTTGTTCCTCTAGTAGTATTTTCGAAAAAACAGAAAGGAATTACAAATATGAACGCTAACATTTATTTTCATATATATATATATATATATAAGGAAATGAGGTTCTTCAAAAAGATGTCCCACACGGGAGAAATTATAAGGAAAAGAAATTGAAAATGCAACTGTAGTCTTTTAAGAATATTTATTTTTCTACTTTACCTGTTTCACAGTTCTTAAGATTTTCAAAAGTAATATTGAGATGGAGGGTTTGTATTTCTCTTGTGCTGTGTCTCGCATAGAATGAACCTTAATTTGGAAGCAAGTCTCATAAGGGCAATGAATCTGACTTCCAAATTACGTGAACACGGATTTGACTTACAAATCACGCAAAAACAATTCTTTTTTTCAGAAAAGGGAAATATTTTACTGCTATTTCTCGCATGTCGATCTACCACGTAGCTGTTGAAATTTTACATTAGCTGCCCCCTTTCCAAAAAATATCCGTCTCCAGTTCGTAAAACGGAAGATTTCAGTTAAGTTTATGTTTAGGTTGGGATTAGGGATTACCATGAAAGAATTTTCTTTTCTAAAGAAAACTGCATTGGAGAGTAAAAGTCCGAGTGTCCACCTTCTCTTCTCCTTCCGTTTTCCAGGGAGATCAATTCACAATCAAACCGAGGAAAAATAATCATTCCCATCTAAAATCGAGGGTGTGTTTTAAAAATGTACAGAATTTTCATTATAGTTTTATCGGCTTTCTATTTCAAATTTATTATTGTTGTTGACCACACAATTTTCTATTCCAATAATATTAGAATCACCAATGACAATAACTATGAAGAAAATATATCAAGTGTTGAATTAGATTTCATGAATTTCTTCAACCCGGGTAACGCTGGGTACTTCTGCTAGTCTATTATATATATATATATAGTGGTGGAACACTGGAAGGTAATATCCGTAGTGGTAGAGCACTCAGTCGAAGGGACGAGTTAGGTAGAAGTGGTTACACAACAGTTAGTTCACCATACCGAGAACAATTGTTTCACCTTCGCGGATCTTCAGCTCGGGATGTGTATGGTTATAGGAACAGGAAGGACAACCGTACGAACGCGCATGCGCAGAAACTCGGTCACTCACTTCAGACAGGCAATACTAGACTGCGTGTGGGAGGTGTAAGGGAGATAACTGCGAAAGTCCGGAAAGTTTTTAGGTTGAAAAATAAAATTAAAAATTAAAAATAAAATTGCAAAGAATAAGTCCGGGGCCTTGTAGTTATGCAATAGATGTTTGGTGACGTGTGGACAACGTGTGAAAAATTCACCTCTCGTGTTTAGGCAATCACTATTGCGTAATCTCTTTAGGATAGTTATTCGTTCGTCAATACATAAGCCACACGTCGGATTTCCCCTTGCGTATGGCTTGGACTTAGTGATGGCTTTCCATTGAATGGAGTAGCCTATACTTGAGTCCTTGAAGGACTATACGTGGCTCGCGAGTTTCGTGGATGAACGTGTGTCCGGGTATCTGAAGGTAGACTGGTGGTTCAGGAAACGCTCCTTGAATCGGCCCTCCGCCATGCCCACATAGGATTTGACCTCCTGTGGTTCGTTTGGTCGGTTGGAAGTGACCACAGCTTCATAGATTAGAGCTGGTGTGTTGCATTGCTGTTGAAGGGGGCAAGCTTCAGGCTTATGGCAAGAGCACCCTGGTGGGGTGTTGCTCCTAGGGCTG
>OZ024742.1:137702160-137827160 GCA_964016885.1 Eledone cirrhosa | reverse complement strand
TGTACTACAATAAAACTCACCTCCTACATATATATATATATATATATATATATATATATATATATATATATATATATATATATATATATATATATATATATATATATATATATATATATATATATATATATATATATATATATATATATAGAAGAGGTTATATTTAATTTGTTTGGATTCATCAAGCTTAAAAATTTCAACAAGCTTAAAAATGTTATAACTTATATGAAGCACTCAACAGTTTAGTGGAGTAAATATTCAATATATTAATAAATGGAAGCTATATTTATAAAACCATAATTATTTTATTATATATATTTCAAGGGCAACCAAGGCAAATTATGGTGCGCTTTCATCAGATAAAATACAAATTATATATATATATATATATATGGAATGTAGAAAAGTAACAGACGAGTTTATATATATAAACAAATGTTAAAAAGGAAAAAAAAAATTCAAAACATTTATTTATAAAGTGGGTATTTCCGCACTTAATAATGGTACCGGTTTCCGCATTAAATGCTTTTTCAAATGCGGATGTGCATAATGCAGTTAGAGAATGAACAATGAAAATAAAACAAAATTTGAAGATAGGTAAATTAATTAGTTCATTGCTTTACGATCGTGTCAGAAAGTTCATTGATCATGGTTGATGAATATATCGACTTTAATGTAGTTGTTACATCGCTACTTGTCCCTAGTCTCTAATTCTGTGATCTATCGCACAATCCGTCCCATAAGTAAAGTTCAAACGAATTTTCTCATCTTTCACGTTATATGCTGATTTCCGTTTCCACTCGATTTTACATGGACCGGTATACATTCAAACTTACACACACACACACACACACACACACACACACACACACACACACACACACACACACACACACACACACACACACACACACACACACACATTTCACGCACATACGCAGAAATATATGCCTTCCACCTATAAAGTTTCTGGACCCCAGCACACCACCCTAAAAACTTTGATATTGAAATATCACGTCTTATTTACCTCCGACAAAGAAAGTGATTCTGCGTAATCTCTATAGACGCATGCAACGAACTGAGGCACCAACTTCCTCATGACAACTTTGTATGCACATAGATGACAAGACCATTCTGATGTGGATCGAAGACCGAATCAACCGACCAGGGCCAACATATCCTGATTGGCAGAACTATTTGGCGTCTGCACATGCGGATAAGAAAACACATCCCAATAAACTCTTCGCTTTTCAGGAAGCATATTACTAAATGCGTCAATAAACACTGTATCGACCACCGACCCACACGAAGGCAATACTATGATCAACGAAGAATTATTAATTAAATACAAAAATCAAACATAGTTGAAAAGGGATGAGACACAATGATTAAGTTAGTACGACCACTACAATATGAAATATAAAACCCTGCGATTTGAACAATATTGTATACTAAAACTACTGACTAATACCATACCAATCGTTTTACTACAGTGTGAGAAAAATAAGTTCGGCTGAGTTCACGCGCAATCTCATTATGCGTCTAAGTCTAAAGCGTGTCTCAAGCCTGAAGTTTTATTAGGCCTGTGGTTATCCCTGTTTCGTGGCATGAAGCGACTGGGATTACGAGACCCCCCCCCCCCCTCGACAACACACTAGTCCATGGTAGAGTTAAACCCCCAGCTATTGCTGGTACTCATTTACAGCTGGATATACTGGAGCAACGTGAAATGAAGTGTTTTGATCAATAACATAACCCATCAATAATCCAGCCCAGGAATCGAGCCCATGACATTATGATCGGCAGTCCAACTCCCTTAGTACTAAGCCACACACTTTCACCGTACGATATTACCATATACAATTCGAATTGAAGCAATATATTTTTTCTCCGAAATGTCTAAGTACCTTGAGAAAACAAACTTTTTTAAATGTAACGGTCCTCATATCTACAGGCGGCGAATTGACAGAGTCGTCAGAAAGCAGGATAGAATGCATTATGATATACGCCTGCTCTCTGTTCTCTGAGTTCATTTCCCGCCGAGATCAATTCTGCCTTTCATCATCGAGGTCGATAAAAAAAGTACCAGTCTAGTACTGGGGGTTGATTCTTCCTCCATATCTCTTTCTCATTTCCTCTCTCTCACTTTCTATATTTCTCTGGAAGAAATCTGCTGTGCTCAGACCTGGAGAGAGGAATGGGCTCTGACAGGTTTAAAATCCCCAAGAAACGTCAGATGTCAATACAACACCCCTTAGAGACTATCAGGAGTCACGGAACCAGACCATATCATTAATGTCTTTTACTAAGTTAACATCCGCTTCCTTGGGTTATTCACGTTTTCGTCCCTTTTACATTTTGGTAACTTCCCCGATACCTTAATCCAAAATTACTTTCATTATATATATAAGGGCGGTGGATTGGCAGTATCGGTGGAGGGTCGGACGCCATGCTTTCCAGCATAGTTACGTCCCTTTACGATCTAAGTTCAAATCCCGCCGAGGTTGACTTTGCCTTTCATCCTTACGGGGTCGATAAAATAAAGTACCAGTAATGAACTGGATAATTGCTGGCCTTGTGCCTAAAGTAGAGACAATTATATATATAAGGGCGGTGGATTGGGAATATCGGTAGAGGGTCGGACGCCATGCTTTCCGGCATAGTTACGACCCTTTACGGTCTGAGTTCAAATCCCGCCGAGGTTAACTTTGCCTTTCGTCCTTATGGGGTCGATAAAATAAAGTACCAGTAACCCTGATAATGTACTCCCGCTACGTTGATGATATAAACATCGTAGTTAAGACATCCCCTCTTGAGAACAGTCAGGAACTAGAGAAAAACACAATGGAAAGCATCCAGCAAATAGCAAACTCCATCCACCAGAGCATTAGAGTTACTATAGACTACCCAAGTAAACACCCCAACCATCGATTACCTGTACTAGACACAGAGCTCTGGTTAGATACTATTAACAACAAAAAACAAATCCTCCACTCCCATTATGCCAAACCCATGACTCCCAAACATCTGATCCACCGAAACTCGGCCGTTTCGGACCATACCAAAATCAACATACTGATTGCGGATTTGGTATGGGTGATGAGAAACGTGTCCCGCATGTGCAACCCCGAAGAACTAGAGAGACACATACAACACTTCATCCACCGTATGCAGTTCTCTGGCTACAATCAGAGAGATAAAATCAGAGTGGATAGAGGAGCCAGAACCAAATGGGAAAAAATGGTAAATAATGACATAAATGGGACCTGCCCCTTGTATAGGAGCAAATTTTGGAATAGAATAGAAAGAACTAGGAACAAGGCTAATAGAATAAACTCATGGTATGATAGCAATAAATACCAGAGTGTAATGTTCATCGATACAACCCCTAGAGGGGAATTAGCTTACAAATTTAGAAGGGCCCTAAACAAACATAAACTCAATATTAAGATAGTAGAAAGACCAGGTACCTCCGTAAAAACACTTATTAGCAAGACATACCCTTTTCAAAGACCCTCATGTATAGATAAGAAATGTATAACCTGTAAAATAAGCCCCCATATTAACTGCAAAACTAGAAATGTAGTGTATAGCATAAGATGTACTGAAGGACAATGTAGAGACAAAAATATAGTGTACATAGGTGAGACAGCTCGCAGTGTAGGAGAACGGATAAATGAACACTGGCGAGACCTTCAAGATAGTAAAGAATCATCTGTACTCTACCAACATGCTAAAATAGAACACAAGGGTAAATTAGAGAACATAGAAATAAAAATAGAATCTACACACAGAAAAGACGCAATGTTTAGACAAATTACAGAGGCAATAAACATAAAAGAATTATAACCAAAATTAAATAGAAAATATGAGTGGAACAGCAACATCACAACTTACAATTAAGGACAAAATGAAAACACACACACACAGAACAAACAACCAACCAGTAACATGTAAATAAACAAATAAATAAATGAACATAAACACACACAGACACCCGGATGTGGCGCATGCGCAGACTGAGCACACAACACACACACAGAAACAAAATGGGGTAGGACAGAACAAAAGAGAGGCACAGAAACAAAGAAAGGAATCCCCAGTCACTGAAGAGGTCACAGAGTGTGTAACGAAAGAACTATGACAATATATAAACAACTATCTGGTTGTGGAACCAACCAATCAACCAGAAATTTATAAATTTATAAATTTATTATAATAAATTGAAGTGAAAGAAACTGGTGCGTGTGTTTCTTATTGACCCTCCCAAACATGACCCTCCCAAAGTATAACAATATCGGTTTCAACACACGATTTCAGATAAAGAATCTTGCTAAACAAATTCAGAAACGAAATATATATATATATATATTTAAACGGAACGCATACGCATGATGACAGATAAACATACTAAAATGATATTAGACGTATGACTCCTTTTTCCACAATGTTTCATCTGCAGAAGAATAAAGGCGAGCAAATATAGACAGAATAATGACAAAAACAGAACAAAAAAGATAATGAAAACCGCCCAACTCAAAGAAAGAAAAGTAGAAAAGAAAACTAATACCGATGAACATATAGGCTTCCAAGCGTGTTAAATTTTCCGCTGGGAATTCTTTCTTAAACAGTACCTAAAATATTTTTACAGATGTTTTATGGACATAATAGAAAACTGCGAAACTAAGGACCTTACATTTGTCTATCAATTTTTTTTTTATTTACGTCTCTCCCACACACCTCACTCCCTTTGTACACACATACACACACACACATACACACACACGCACGCAAACACACACACACACCCACACCCACACACACACGCACACACACACACATATATATATATATATTATATTTTAAGTGGTCCAACATTTTCAATATGATTCTTTCCTCTGTTTATAATACGATTGTTAAACTATCTCTTTTTCTATATAATCGCATGGCTCGCTAGTCTAGGAATCTATATGCATTGAGCACACTAATCTTCTCTCTACTGGATAGTAATCTGCACTAATCACCTTTCTCTCCTCTTGATTAGCTTACTTTTTTTACTCTGTATATATATATATATATATAATTTATATATATATATATATATATATATATATATACAGAGTAAAAAAAGTAAGCATATATATATATATATATGTGTGTGTGTGTGTGTGTGTGTGTGTGTGTGTGCACGCGTGTATGTGTGTGTGTGTGGGGGGGTCATGTTTAATATAGAAATGGTTTCTACAGGTCTAGAACAGTTTCATTCAAAATTGCTTTGCTGGTGATTACTAATGTTACTAATGTATCGATTACTTTACTAACTGTGATTACCCTCGTTTGAACCCAGGTTTCACACACACACACACTCACAGAGAGAGAGAGAGAGAGAGAGAGAGAGAGAGCGAGAGAGAGAGAGAGAGAGAGAGAGAGAGAGAGAGAGAGAGAGTGAGGGGTTGCATGTGGAGACATATATAAACAAATATAATACGTGTATATACCATACTCACTGCCGAAGGAAAATATTTTTTGTAACGAAACGAAAACGATATATATCAAAGAGATGCCGGGCAACGCTATTTCAAGATTCGATAATACTTCATCAGTGACACCCATTCACTATGTGAAATAGACTATAGTCTATATAGCATCTTAAGTGATAATTACCTGCTGGAGATGCTCATTTGTATATAGCAATTAGAAAACATCGGCTGGAATTGGTTATTTGCATATAGTCCAAGTTGTGCCAGTTTCGTTATATTTAATTGGCAGTAGCAGTGAGACAGCGTTTAAGCATACAAGAGGTGTATATGAATATATATAAACATGTATAATACGTTTATATACAATTAAATATGAGTAGCCTCGCCACGGAAGAAATATTCATTGGTAGAGAAGATAAATATTTATTTCATAGAGGATGACTTCTGCATGCGTGAATCGTTTTATTCATATGGACATATAGTCATGACCGATTACTTATAAGAGTGCATTTGGATTGAAAGCCTGTTGCAGAGCAGAGGATGATAAATGTATGATCGAACACCTATACTCAGCCAATTCTGAAAAATACTTGCAACATATGCACACACACACACACACACACACACACACACACACACACACACACACACACACACACACACACACACACACACACACACACACACACACACACACACACACACAAAACACGTACACACACAAGACACGCACACACAGGCGAAAAAGAGAACTGCGTGACGGCGATTACATAATAAGTTGTGGGAAGACAGCAGAATGATGGACGAAAGACCAGACTGGAGGTCATTGTGGTTTCAGTAATTTAAGGTCGATACTACTAGCTCCATTTCACATACGACAGTAACAAATGGACTCAAGACAGAACAATTCGTCTATCGATTATTTACGTATAAATAAAATTTCCTACAAACCAATGTGCTGCAAATGGAATGAAGAGATAGAAACAAAGCTCAACATATTAGTCAAGAACAGAAAATATGCGTACAAGGCGAAGTGAGAAAGAGAAGATGGAAGAGACAGAGAATATAATAACATTACTAAAAAAAATTATTCGTTTAGACGTATGTCCTAGAGACACAACAGGGAAGAAGCAATGAGAGAAAAAGTAAGTTACAAAATTTGAGGAGAAAACACCCAACGCAGGCAGTGTAAACTGTCAATACATAGACAATGTGAAATAGACGGAATATAGAAACGTTGATTTAAAGAATCATTCGTTTGGACGTAAATCCTATATAGACGGACACAACACGGAAGGAGCATAGAGAGAGGGGGTAAGAAAAAAGAAAGAGAAGAGAAAACAGAGCGCAGGCGGTGTAAAGTTTAAATACATATATATTGTCCTGCGTGTCTAAGATCATATGTATGTATGGTTCCCTAACTCCCGAGGGAGTCGTGGAGGCGTGGTAAAGACATACGGCATTTCTAGGGCAATTTTGACACTTAACGGAGCCCATCTCCTCTCCAGCTCTGAATAGTGCAGATTTCTTCCTGAGAAGGATAAAGAGATTAGAGAATGGAAGTGAGAACGAGATATGGAGGAAGAATCGGCCACAATGACAAAAAAAAAGGGTGGGACATGACAACGGATAAACGAATGGAATAGCGGACAATCCCTTCTCATCTGTCGACCACTGGAGGTCCTCGTAAGTCTCTGTTTGTAAGCATTAAATATGGTAGGTTCTAATATAACCTGGGTGGAGCTTTCTATATTGAAACATGAAGAATAAGTTATGTCTAGTGATAGATATATAAATAGAATTAGAGAGAATAGGAGGATATCAAAAAGAGGGAGTGAGAGAGTGTGAGTGAGAGTGAGAACGAGAAGAAAATGGAGATTAATACTGGAAGTAGGGCAATGATAAACGAATGTGACTGTGTCAATGAAAGTGAATGGTTTCAGAAAGAATGGCTAATGTGTGTCACGGTAATATGTCATGAACATTTTATATGAGAGGAGACGAGATGTGATGATTTGATGTGTTGTTGCTTGAATAAATTGTGTTGAGGAATGGTGTGTCTAAAGAATACAATTTTGATGCCTGCTTTCCAACGATAGTGTCGTCATTTTCGCATTTATTTCATTTGTTGTTTTTCTACTTGGTGATGATAGTATGATAAATTGTGTGATGTTACGTTTGTCGTTTCTGGTATTCATTTTAAACGACTTTCTCGGATACACTATTTATGTGTGTGTACATGTGAAAAGCATACGTATCTTTGTGCGTGCCAGCATGTGGTGTGGTTTACACATGATATGTGTATATATATATATATATATATATATATATATACAGTGAGAGAGAGGGGGAGAGATTGTTAACACAAAATCATATAGAGATATATGCGTAGGTATAAGTATATGTATGAATATGTACACACACATACACACACGCACACACACACACATATATATATATATATATATACATATAAATATATATATATATATATATATATATATAATATATATATAAATATATATATATACATATATAATTATATATATATATATATGTGTGTGTGTGTGTGTGTGTGTGTGTGTGTGATGGAAACTCGTCCCCTTCGACGCTTGACGGTCGAAAATGTTTTTAATGTTTAAGAAAGCAGACTCCGTTCTTTCGACCTTGCCCTACATTATGTCCAATCCTCTCTCATTCCATAACAATTGCTTGCAGATTTTCGCACACAGACACACACACATTTGTTCCAAGGTGGTTGTAGATCGTCTCGTTCTGATCTGTAATTGGTACTAATATATGAATGTCAACCACGATGCTGAGAGCTTTGTCTCGGGCGTGCGATCTAGTCTCCTCCAGGTACAGGTGACATCTAAAGAGGATGTCCTCATCCTGGGGTCACCGATTCATCCACTGGCCATTCGCTCCACCATCAAGACCAGGCTCCAGCAACTCAAGACCCCCAGTAGCCGACTGGGTGCGATTGACGGCGCCCCAGCCAATTTCCTTTTGAGCAACTGCTTCGCCAGGCCGAAACACATCTATACTCTTCGTAGTGCTCCGTGCTACAGCCACGCATTTCTCCTTGCTAACCTCGACACTTGTATCCAAGCGGCAACTGAGAAGATATCCAATGTCATGTTTGACGACATTGGATAGCAACACGCCACCTTACCTGTTAGATATGGTGGCCTTGGCCTCCGGTCGCCGATTCCGCTGGCTTTACCGGCGTTTCTTTCGTCAGTAACCTCATGCCACTTCCTCGTCCACACAACGGAACCCTCTGTGATCGAGGAACTTGAGGCCGCCTGCGTGACATTGAACCTGCTTGGATTTAGACGTCCCTCCTCCTTCTCTCCCTGCTGACGTCAAGCCCAAGAGATTATTTTGGATGCCATGCAGTGCAGCCTGGCCTCAGGCAGGCTAGCGCGCCAGCTCGACCAGCACCACCTTGCATGATTTTGCGCGGCCTCAGAATCCCACAACGGTGAATGACTCCATGTCTTCAACCGGCACGCAGCCTAGACTATGATAGCCGGCGCATCGAGGCTTCCCTGAGGTTTGGCTTCTGGACCTGCGACCCATACAAATGTCGCTGCGGATCCACTGTCGACACTTTCGGCCTCCACCCGCTTTCCTGTCGCTACAGTGCTTGTAGCCTTCCACGCCATTCTGCCTTCAACGAGGTTGTAAAGCATGGTTTGGATGCTGAAGGCTTCCCCTCCCAGCTCGAGGCGGTGGCGCTGGACCGAGGGGACGGCAAAAGGCCTGACAATATGACCATCTTCCAGTTCCGTGGTGGTAAACCCCTCGTCTCGGATGCCACTTGCAGTGACATAGTCTCCAGCCGCAACCTGGTGTAGTCTGTGACTAACCCAGGTTCTGCTGCACTTCGGGATGAGGAGGATAAACTCTCCATGTATCGGTCGCTCTCCTAGTAGTGGAGACTTCTGGTGCCCTTGGTCTTAGGGCTACCTCCCTACTTACCACCATAGTTGCTGAGCTGGCTAGACGAAGGTGTGAGCCTCTCGAGATGAAATGGCTCTTCCAGCGCATATCCCTTACCATCCTCCGGGGAAACGCGTTCTCAATTCTGTCTACCGGGAACGTGGGGCTAGCAGCACGTGGGACACCATTTGCTCATAATACAGAGAGATAGGGAGGGCGATAGAAATGGAGGGATGACAGTGGGAGTTCGGCTCTTCTGTGTTTGGACCTGGTGTGCAGCGTTAGTTGTCCGTAAGGAGGTAGTGATTCATATATATAAGTATTATATTATATTGAAGAAGCTGTGTTTCACGTCAGTTATGGTTCCGGATGAGGAAGTTTTTCTGTATGCGCGTTGTTTTCTGTTTTTGTTTGTTTGTTTGTGCAGGTGTGTGGAATGGTATATGTGTGCGCAGGTATATGTATTAGAGTGGCGTTCATCTTCTTCGTGATGCTGTGTATGTGTCTGACTGTATTATCAATGTGTGTGTGAATGTGTCTGTCTGTGTGTGTAAGGGTGTATGTGTTTGCTCGATGTATGTGTGATTTTTATTTTGTTTTATTTTTTGACAAATATGAATGTGCCTGTGCTTGTGCACGTTTTAATTTTTATATGTATGTATATGTGTGTCTATTCAGTTGCGTATGTGTGTGTTTGTGTTTTTGTGTAACAGACGTTTTCTCCCAAACACTTTACTCCGTACAGAGGGACGCAGTTGGTAGAGAATGAAATATATATTGCGAAAGAATATTTCCTTATGTGCATCTGCAGTTGCTGTCAACCAACTTCCACACATATGACACACTAAAAACCTCAGACACCATATTATAGAGTAAGTACCATTTGTCATACTTCTCAAAGTGTAACTGATATACTTTTACTTACCGTGGAAGCACTGATTAGAAACCCACAATTCTAATTCATACAGAGTCGATCGGTCCTCATAAAGTTAATCTTTTTAGGAATCGAATATATTTATGTATTATTTTCATAGATACTATAGCTTATTAAACTTAAACCTGTTGTTATAAGAGTAATACCATTATAGATATGTAATACCATTATAACTACAATTGTTTCTACTTTAGGCACAAGGCCAGCAATTACCCAGTGCATTACTAGTACTTTATTGTATCGACCCCGTAAGGATGAAAGGCAAAGTCAACCTCGGCGGGATTTGAACTCATATCGTAAAGGGACATAACTATGCTGGAAAGCATGGCGTTCGACCCTCTACCGATACTGCCAATCCACCGCCCTATAATGAGTATATGAGGTACGCAGCAACATATTTTGATATATATGAAACATTCAACACAGCTTGAGTTTCACGGAATATAGATGGATGGCGCATTGCATTCGCAATAGTAATTATCCTTAAGAAGCATAGTATGGTCACGTTACTCCTGATGGAGTCGTAGGGGCGTTGTAGTTGTATACGGTGTTTCTTGAGCATTTTAATCCTGGTTGAGCCCGTCCCTCTCCAGATCTGTACACAGAAGATTTCTTCCAGAGAACAATAGAACATGAGAGAGGGGGACTGAGAAAGAGATAAATAGGAATAATCGACTTCAATACTAGACTGGTACTTTATCAACTTCGAAAGAATGAACGGCAAATTTGACCTCAGTGTGATTTGAACCCAGAGAGTAGACAGCCGGAACGAATACCGCAGACCATTTTATCCGACGTTACAAGGAGGCCGCCAATTCGACTCATCCTTAATAATTTAAATTATCCAATTGAATTACGCGTGTATGTGTGACAAATCATTTTTTAACATAATGAATAATTTCTAATGTAAAACGACTTGATTGTTGTTATTTTTGTTGTTAGTGTTTTATTTTGGCATAACGTCATCTATGATCAAACAAAAAGGTTTAAGATCAAAGGGACGTTAGTCATCTATTCAGTTATTCTTTATCCCTGACTACTTTCATCGAACCCGACAGCATATAAGCTTGTACGTACGAACGTATGTATCTCTGTCTGTCTGTATGTATGTATGTATGTATGTATGTATGTATGTATGTATGTATGTATGTATGTATGTATGTATGTATGTATGTATGTATGTATGTATGTATTTTTGTTGACTCCGTGGAGAGCCATAACTCTATGCTGTAAAGCAATTATAGTAATACTGGACTGTAATACGATCGGCTTCAACTATACAAACTCTTGAAAGTCAACAGTTGACATAATCTGGTAATCTTGTATCAGTAATGACGGTAATATATATATATATATGTGTGTGTGTGCGTGTAAGTGAGTAGAGTAGCGTGTGTGTGTGTTTGTTGTGTGTGCGAGTGTTGCTGTGTGCACGCATATGTATGCGTGTGTGTGTATGTCGTACGTATAAGTGTCAATAAGTAATTTTTTTTTTTTTTTTTTTTTTTTGCGCGCGGGGACATAGAAATAATCGGGCTGGATGCCCGATCGCGCAGTTAAACCACTGGGAGTGAAGAACCCCTAGCCCATGTCAGGGTATTCTTCTAGGAGAAGGCATCTCAGGAAACTGGGTTAACTCCGATATAAAACCTGCGGCTCAGTAGTTACCGATGATGTTGATCTTTTCTTCTTTTCGGGTTATAGCTACTGTCGCTCAGAGAGTGGGATTGGTTCAGTGCACAGTCTTTCCTCACTTTAAAAATATTCGTCACGCACAGGCATTGCACGAGTGCATTAATAATTATTAATAGTGTAGTATTATTATTATTATTATTATTATTATTACTATTATTATTACTTTTTTTTTTTTTTTTTTTTTTTTCCAATTCAATGATGTTCCAGAACAATGTAAACGAGATAATTGCCAATTTGGGTTCTGGAACAAAAGAGATCATTGGCAATAAGGGCAGGGGCCCCAAGTTATCACAACCTGGGCCCGCCCGTCATCGTGCCATTGTAATAGAGCCAAACAGGGCATTTAGTCTTGGCTGCTGGAACGTACGGACGCTGCTTGACAGGGATTCTTTGGAGCGTCCTGAACGAAGGACCGCTCTTGTTGCGAAGGAGCTTCGACGTTACGATCTTGACATCGTGGCTTTGTCTGAGACGAGGTTAGCTGGAGATGGTCATCTTACGGAATTTTGTGGAGAATATACATTCTTCTGGAAAGGAAGAGATGAAGGAACCAGAAGAGAGGCTGGGGTAGGATTTGCTGTTAAGACTGTACTGGTGAATAAATTGGAAGAATTCCCAGTGGGGATTAGTGAGCGTCTTATGTCCATGAGAGTTCCGCTGGACAAGGGAAGATATGCTACCCTGGTGAGTGTGTATGCTCCAACTATGAATTCTGTCGATGAAGAAAAACTGTCCTTTTACCATGCCTTGAAAGGTGTTTTAAGAAATATCCCTCAGGCAGACAAAGTCATCGTGCTTGGTGACTTTAATGCTAGAGTGGGTAGGGATTTTAACACATGGAATGTAATCGGAAGGCATGGGGTGGGAAAGTGTAACAGCAATGGTATGCTCTTGCTGCAGATGTGTGAGGAGCTGGATCTGTGTGTTACCAACACCATGTTCCAACAAAAGAACAAATTCAAGACCACATGGATGCATCCTGCATCTAAGGAATGGCATCTTTTGGACTACGTCCTAGTCAGGATGCGTGACAGACGGGATGTGCAGTGTGTTCGTGTTCTTCGTGGAGCTGAGTGCTGGACGGACCACCGCCTGGTACGCGCAAAAGTGAATCTAATCACCAAACGTAAAATCCGGGCTCCTGGTGTTGCCCTGCCCAAAAGATTGAATGCTGCTCGTCTTAAGGATAAAAATGTGAAGAGGACATTGGAAGAAGAGATGCAGGCTGCAGATCTTGGTGAGGATTGGCCGACCCTTAAAAAGTCGGTTTATGATGTAGGCAGACGTGTTCTGGGATTGGTGCAGAGAAAACATCAGGACTGGTTTGATGAGAAGGATGTGCATATAGATGACTTGTTGGCTGATAAGAGGCGCGCTCTGTCACGCTACTTGACGGCAAGACCACAGGAGAGGAATACGTTGCATGAGGAGCTCAGGGATGTAAAATCACGTGTTAGGCGGAGTCTTTCTCAGATGAAGGATCAGTGGTGGAGTGAGAAGGCTGGTGAGATACAAACTGCGTCTGATTGCAATAACACAAAGCTGTTGTACAGTCTCTTGCGTGAGGTTTATGGACCGTCTTCTTCTCTGGTGACACCGATTCGCAGCAAGGATGGCAAAGAACTTCTTCGTGACTCACAGGGAATTCTACGAAGGTGGCGAGAGCACTTTGATGATCTTTTGAATCAGCCGTCTGTCGTCAGTGAAGATTTCCTCAATCTCATTCCGGAAAGTCCTGTGAAAGTAGCTCTCGCAGAACCTCCGACACTTGTGGAGGTTGCAGTGGCTATTTCGAAGCTGAACAGTGGAAGATCTCCAGGTATGGATGGCATACATGCTGAGCTCCTACAATATGGTGGTGAGAGACTCCTGCAACATCTTCACTCTCTGTTTGGAAGGATATGGGCTAATGAATCCGTGCCTGAGGACTGGAGAGATGCAGTAATGGTGGTCTTGTACAAGGGAAAGGGTAACAGGAATGATTGTGGGAACTACAGAGGTATATCATTGCTTTCTGTCGTGGGGAAAGTTTTATGTAGGGTGCTTCTGGACCGTCTGCTGACACACATTGCAGATTGTGTCCTTCCTGAAAGTCAATCTGGTTTTCGTGTTGGACGCGGCACTACTGATATGATCTTCTCAGCTAGACAGCTCCAGGAGAAGTGCATTGAACAGGGCTTGGATCTGTATCAGGTTTTTGTCGATCTGACAAAGGCTTTCGATACTGTCAACAGAGATGCATTATGGAAGGTTCTCCAGAAACTTGGTTGCCCTGATAAGTTCCTTGCTTTAGTTAGGTCTTTCCATGACGACATGAAGGCTTGGGTTAATGTCGGAGGTAACATGTCGGAGCCTATCTCAGTAAAAAATGGAGTGAAACAGGGGGATATTCCAGCACCGACCCTGTTTGCCATATACTTTGCAATGGTTTTCTGTATTGCATTCAGGAATTGCGAGCATGGTGTTTACATCCGATATCGAACCTCAGGCAGCATATTTAACATCAGGCGCTTTGCTGCGAAGACAAAAGTATTTACATCAGTCATAAGAGACCTCTTGTATGCAGATGATTGCGATCTTGTAGCGCACACAGAGAGTGATATGCAGCACATTTTGAATGTATTTTCTGACGCTTGCACTGCCCTGGGTTTGACTGTCAGTCTCAAGAAAACCGTCGTCATGTACCAACCTGCACCTGGTAGGCAGTACACTGAACCAAACATCTATGTGTATGGCAAACGACTTGGAGTGGTTGATCAGTTTGTCTACCTGGGAAGCACTGTCAATCGATACGGCAACCTTGACGGTGAGATCTCACTTAGGATTAGGAAAGCAAGTGATGCTTTCGGAAAGCTAGAAAGGCGACTCTGGGGTCGGCGAGACATATGCAGGAGGACAAAGGTAAAGGTGTACAGGGCATGTGTACTCTCTTGTCTTCTTTATGCCTGCGAGACCTGGGTCACATATCGACGCCACCTTAAGCAATTGGAGCGTTTCCATCAGATGTGTCTCAGACGGATACATGGCGTTCGCTGGAGGGACCACATCAGTGATGTCGAGATTTTGGAAAGCTCTATGTGTGACAGTATAGAAGCTCTTGTGCTTAAGCAGCGACTCCGTTGGAGTGGTCACCTTGCCAGGATGAAGGATTCTAGAATACCAAAACAACTCTTCTATGGAGAGTTGGTTAAAGGAAAACGACCGCCACATAAACCAAAAAAGAGGTATAAGGATTCCTTGAAGGCCTCTCTGAAAGACGCTAACATCTCTGCTGATACATGGGAAAATATTGCTGCTGATCGTAATAAATGGAGAAAGACTGTATATGAGGGAAAAGTTGCCTTTGAGGCATCTCGAATCGCACACGAGAAAGTAAAGCGGGACGTGAGGAAGGGTATTGCTGTTGCACTTCCAGACGGCGAGGGTCCTCCTATGTTTCTGACATGCAGCGTCTGTGCGAGACTCTGCCTAAGCAAAGCTGGACTCGAAAGTCATCTTCGCAGTCATAAAGTAAGACCAGTGGTTGACTACCAGGCTGCTGTTGGAGATGCTACTCATCATGCTTGCCAAACATGTGGTAGAGAATGTAAATCAGCAGGAGGACTCAAGCGACATGCAAAAGTACACGAACTCCAACCACAGCCGACTATTCCCAGTAAATGTTTTGGTTGCCGACTCTGTGCAAGACATTTTAGATCATTGGCTGGGCTAAAAAGCCACATTCGATCGCAGCACTGTTAGTTGCTATCGTGTGTTTGTGTGTGTGTGTGTGTGTGTGTGTGTGTAGATATGCTTATGTGCGTGCGTGTGTGTGTATATATATATGAATATGTATATTATTATTGTTGTTGTCGTTATTATTATTATTGCTATTATTATTATTATTATTATTATTATTGTTATTAATGTATGTGTGTATATATGTGTGAGTGTATGTGTATGTATGTGTGTGTGTATATATGTATGTATGTGTATGTATGTGTGTGTGTATATATATGTGTATATATATATGTATGTGTATGTGTGTGTATATATATATATATATATATATCTTTTCCCTTTTTTTTTTTTTTTTTTTTTTTTATTTATTTATTATTATTATTATTATTATTATTATTATTATTATTATTATTATTATTATTATTATTATTTTTTTATTTATTTATTTATTTATTTATTTTTTTTTTTTTTTATTGTGCAATGGCCATACTCGATAACGAGGGGGGCAGCCATCATGTATGTATGTATGATGTTGACTTGTTCTTCTTTTTGGTAAATATAATCTTGGTTAAGAGAGTGGGACTGGCTTTGTGCAGTACCTTTGCTCACTATAAAAGCTTCACGGCACAGGCATTGCTTTATATCTGGAGATCTCTCTGCACTTGTCGTCACATGGTACCATGGGTCCAGCACTATGTGTCAATAATTGTCACAAGTGCAGTGTTTGTACCAGAGTTTTCAAGTCGCAATAGTTTTCAAGTCGCAATAGTTCTTTCGGATTTCTTTTAGCCACGCTGCATCTTGGTTTTTGGTGTTGGTTCTGTTCTTGTTAATATCTCTGCTATCACCAAGATAATGCTTCACTGTCGTTGCTAAGGCATATAAGCAGGCGTTGATTTGCCTAAATGTTGGGGTTTTTATCCGTCGTAAATATTCCTCTACTCTTTCGTCAATAACACGTAATATTTCATTATTTAGTTTTTTATTAAATATTGTCGTTTTAATACGTTCAGCAAGAGAGATATTTATAGATGAATTAATTTCTCTCTGGAAGATTTCGTTGAGGGAAATTTTCAATTGTTTATACTTTTGATTATTATCATTATCGATAGTATTTTCCACAACAGTCGAGGTAGACTTAGATGGTACAGGTGGTGTCAAATTGCTTACAGGCATAGTTGCTTCAAAGTACTGTTCGACCTGGCTTCTAGGAAGTCTAGTAGCATGGCGACCTGTAGCACGTGTTGTTGATCTCATGTTTGTTGTGGGGGACTTACAATTAATACTATTTATCTTATTTTTACGTTCAACAAACGTCGCTTGTTGGCGTAATTGTTTCGCTGTGAAATAATTTAGCTCTGGTGCATTTCGTCCCAGTGTAGCTTCATTCTGTTCATATAGCCAATGGAGGGATTGTTTTTTGCCATTTGATAACAATTAAATAAATCATTATTAAGTTCGCAACTCCAAGGGAAATGAGATTTATAATTTCGGTCTCTTCTGTAGCTACAACTGAATAAAGTTTCTTTACCTTTCTTGTTGTTTGTCTTCGATACTTCCTTAATTGTGTTGTTGATGTTGTGTTCAGCCATGCTGTCTGTAGCAAATCCTTGTAAAATGAATTATGTATTTAGTCGGATATCTCTACGAATTAGAATAAAAGGTGTCTTCAGAAGATGTAGTTAGAAGAATAACCAGTTATTCATCATGGCAGTAGTTGTGTCAGTACTGTCGGAGATAGTATTCATCTTAAATTTAATAAATAGTCTCCCACGCCAAAATATGCGACTGATCGCGTTGAGTGTATGGACTGGTATGTATGTATGTATGTATGTATGTATGTATGTATGTATGTATGTATGTATGTATGTATGTATGTATGTATGTATGTATGTATGTATGTATGTATGTCAGGTCATCAGTTGGTGCTACTGGTAACATGTATCCCAGTACAACCTGTCCCATGGTCGGGTCGTTGGCGACTAAACTGGCAACCCCACCATGGTTTCTTGGTGAGGAGGGTCACTTTGGACATCCTGCAGGACTAAAAACAAAACCTGTCAAAGGGCAAAGAGCTCTTAAGAGTCAATGGCCATCCAAAATCACTGGGAGAGATGACCCCTTAGCCTTTGTCAGGGCAGAATTCTAGGAGAAGGAAAACTCTGATATAACACTTGCAACCCTGATGGTATCCAATGATGTTGACTTGTTTTTCTTTTTGGTAAATATCATCTTGGTTAAGAGAGTGGGACTGGCTTTGTGCAGTGCCTTTGCTCACTATAAAAGCTTCACGGCACCGGCATTGCTTTATATCTGGAGATCTCTCTGCACTTGTCGTCACACGGTACCATGGGCCCAGCACTATGTGTCAATAATTGTCACAAGTGTATAAAGTAGTGGCCGTACTCGAAAACGAGTTGGCAGCCACCATGTATGTATGTATGTATCTATGTATGTATGTTCTTCTGGTTTTATAATTTCACAAATTTGTTCCCAATAGAGGTAGAGTCAGTTTTTAACATAGACACAAGACTCTCTCATTGGAATTTACACATCAACTGGGTACATTATATATGCATGCATGTGTAGATATGGATGTTATTGTAAGTGTGGATGTGGATGTTTTGAGTTGTATGTCTGCATGTGTATATGCTTTGTATCGGTACATGTGTATATGCAGTTATTAGATGCATAATTGTTGGAATGTTTTACATATTTTTACTGTTCCATTGACGGATTGTACTTGTAATTTCTTAACTATTTGTGTTCTTTCTGTTCCTGTGAAGCCTAGCTTCTCAAGATTTGTATGGAGGCAGTTACTAACATACCCCAGTGCCCCAATAATCACAGGCATAAATTTTAAGGTTTAATCAGGGTGGAGTATCTGCAGATTTCTCATCAGTTCTGCATAAATATTCTCCTTTTCGCTAATTTCTGATATTATATTGGCATCTGCTGGGCAGCTAATTTCAATTACTGTGCATGATTTCTTCTCCCTGTCCAATATCATAATATCTGCTCTGTTATGCCTGCATTTTTGGGGGGTTTTACTGGAACATTCCACCAGTACTCTTTCATATTATGTACATGAATGTCTTCCACATTGCCATAGCTTTTAATGTGTTTATTATCGGGCCTATCTTTTTACGAACTGCATTGTACAGTGTTTTGGCCACTACATCATGCCTCATAGGTAGATAGTACCGCGATGACATCTTTGGGCAGCTGCTGATGACATGGGTGATATCCTCGGTGTTAGTTCTGCAGAGTCTGCACTTGTTATCACATCTAGGTGTTTTGCCTGCATCCCTATCTCTTTTTTGAATCAGGTATTTCGTGTTAATTTCCTGTATGTATGTATGTATGTATGTATGTATGTATGTATGTATGTATGTATGTATGTATGTATGTATGTATGTATGTATGTATGCATGCATGCATGTATGTATGTATGTATGTATATTATGTCAGGTCACCAGTTGGTGCTACTGGTAACATGTATCCCAGTACAACCTGTCTCATGGTCGGGTCGTTGGCGACTAAACTGGCAACCCCACCAAGGTTTCTTGGTGAGGAGGGTGACTTTGGACATCCTGCAGGACAAAAAAAAAACTGTCAAAGGGCAAAGGAGCTCTTAAGAGTCAATGGCCATCCAAAATCACCGGGAGAGATGACCCCCTAGCTTTTGTCAAGACAGAATTCTAGGAGAAGGAAAACTCTGATATAACACTTGCAACCCTGATGGTATCCAATGATGTTGACTTGTTTTTCTTTTTGGTAAATATCATCTTGGTTAAGAGAGTGGGACTGGCTTTGTGCAGTGCCTTTGCTCACTATAAAAGCTTCACGGCACCGGCATTGCTTTATATCTGGAGATCTCTCTGCACTTGTCGTCACACGGTACCATGGGCCCAGCACTATGTGTCAATAATTGTCACAAGATATAAAGTAGTGGCCGTACTCGAAAACGAGTTGGCAGCCACCATGTATGTATGTATGTATGTATGTATGTATGTATGTATGTATGTATGTATGTATGTGTGTATGTGTGTATGTATGTATGTATGTATGTATGTATGTATGTGTGTATGTATGTGTGTATGTATGTATCTATGTAATGTATGTGTGTATGTACTTATGTAAAAATGAATGTACGAATGTAAGCGAGAGACATCTAGTCTTCATTAAGACATCTCTCTAGGAGAAGGTCACTTTCCTTTTGACGGCCTATTTCCGTACAGTCGAGATTCTGGGGTGACATGATGCTATTTACATTGAGCTCCGCCTATATTGAACTGGAATATTAGCAAATCTATCAACCATGTTCCGGAAAATGTTATACTAAATGACCTTTTTTAGATGATGGCATTTAATTTGAGGGTGAATTCACTACTATTTCTCATCAACATGAGCGCCGTATATGAGGCTTTATGCTTGGATTATGGGTCGTACAAAATTGATGACAATGTTTAAAAGTAGAAAAGATTAATGAGGGTTGACGGGGGAAATTAACAGTGCAAGCGATAACAAAGTATACACTGTGTGTTAGCAACCAATTAAACAATTTATTTTCTTGGAACCCACTGGGCTCAGATATCACTATCAGGAAACCTTGCACAGTTTAAAAAAATACACAACCAGACCCCCCTCGAAAAATAAAAAAATAAAAATTACAAGAAAATCAGAACCTAAATGGAGAGAAAGTCATCTCCCACAAAAAGAAAGAAAAAAAAAACGTTATAAGTAAAAGGTTTATATTCTGAGATAATAGTAATGAAAGAGAAGATAATGCATGGCAATATATCATTGTAAAGTGAAATATTTACGTCTCTTAAATTTAGTGGAAAAGAAGGAGGAGGAGAAGAAGAGAATGAGGAGAGTAGAGGGAGGGGAAGAAGAAGACGAAGAAGAAGAAGAAGAAGACAACAACAACATATGTAGTAATATAATGCTTCTCTTTCATCTCTTAATGTCCCGATATGAAATAGTCGTACTGGGTTATATTTTCAAATGTGGTAGGGGGTCGATGAAAGAGAGGTGGGTGTATCTGATAAAAGATGAATGTATACTGTGAATGTACATATGTGCCCGTGTGTGTGAAGTGTGGATGTGATAATTCATACGCTCAAAAGATCAATTTCAAAAAAAGAAACAGAAAGAGAACTAGTTAACATGTAAAGATTAAAAGTAAAACCATGGCGGCATCTTACTTCAAGTAATCGTTAACTCAGCGACATTTAAAAGCAGAGGTTTGTTCGGTTGTTAGATTTTAGCAATAATTATCATACTTGCTTTAACCGAAAACGATACTGTGGTTTTCTTCATTAATTATTTATTTGTTTTCCAAGGCAAAATTGTATTATTATTGTTTTTCTTTTTGGTAGGTTTAGTCGATACAATAAATAATGTCGATTTTAGATTAAATGTCTCTTACAGTGAACTACATGTAGACGGTAGCACAATCCCAGAGGGTTTTCTTCGCTTGTATGTATGTAACTGAGTTATTGAAGATTTTGGGATTAATATCGAGAAAATATTTTGGATATCAGTTTTTGTATTATTATCTTTCCCCATCTATTTACGAGTATATACGAACACAACGTTTCAAAGCGTTGACTTTCTATGGTTATAAAATGGTCAACATATAAATATTCGATGTGAACTTATTGTTAACACTAATGGCTGATTATTCTGTAGTCTGTCAACACGGAAATGACCAGTATTCGATGTATATATGCTCAAACTTTATATATATATATATATATATATATATATATATATATATATATATATATATATATATATATATATATAGAGAGAGAGAGAGAGAGAGAGAGAGAGAGAGAGAGGGGAGAGAGAGGGGTGGGGGCAAATTGGAAGTAGCACGGAAAATATATTTTAGACTCTGTTTTTCTTTTTTTTTCCTTTCTCTTATTCGTCAAAGTGACATTATTGAAAAATGCGAGGGACATTTCTTTTAAAAAAGAGTATTATGATGTATATAAAGAATATAAAGTATTACCGGTTTCGATGTATTAGTAAAATTCATCTTATCAAATGTTGAGTATTACTATTAAAAGGAATTAATAATAATTAAAAACTAAAAATTAAAGAAATAAAATTAAGTATTGAGGCAAGTTTTTTTCATCTTCCTTGTTGAGAAGGAGAGTAGAGAAATGAACTCTTTTGTATAGAGTGAGAGGTGTGTAATCGCGATAGTAGCAGCAGCAGTGGTGGTAGGTGTGTTATTTCACACAACAAAATTGTTTTTCGAGACAAAGGAGATATTCTGTAGATATGTGTGTGTATCTCAATTGTATTAAAGGACTGGTCAAGAGTTCAGATGGGAGTGGCGAAGAGGGGAATTGTTAGCTAGTGATACATTCTATGGGATTGGCAACAGTAGGGTTTTGGGAATATGGTTGTAGAAAGTGTGAGTGTGCACGTGTGAGAGTGTATATATAAAGAATACACATGTGTGTGTGGAGGTGGGAGTGTGGTGTGTGTGTAGGACCTCGACGGGTAAGCTTCAGCCGTTTCGACCGCTAGATATATATTTACTTATATTATAAAAAGTCTCTTATTAAGATAAATTGGAAGACCTGCGACAATGACCTATCTTGCAATGCATCTGGACGAAACAGTTATATGTTTAATATTTGTACGTTTCAGGGGTCCATATTTCAGTTGTTGCGAATATTGTTCGAATGAGTTACCTTTCAGCTACGAGGCCAAATGTCATTTCTTGCCGTCTATTTTTCCGTCTATTAAAGCGCGGACGGAAGTGAGCAAACCTTATAATTTACCGAAGTACATGCGGATTTGAAACTTGATGATGTGAGAATCCCAAAGTTAAAATAAATGTGATAACAATCGATCGCTATAAATAATAGTTGAGTATATCAGGTTAAATACTCGAGTGACAAGACAAGTGTTTCTCTGTGTGTCTCAGTGTTTAGAAGTATATGTGTAGGTGAGTTGAGGCATGTGTGTTTTGGGGAGGTGTGTATGTTAATTTGCACTTCATGTTTTTGTGATAGAATATAAATGACTAACGTTTGCTTATAATCATTTCCCGAATCAGATTTGTATTTACAAATAAATGTGACTCATATATCAAAATGTATTAGTAAACACAACCAAGAAGTGAAACAAGGTAATTGCAATAAAATGTAAATAAAACGTGTAAGTAATCCTTTTCATATATCTAATCATTTTTCTTCAAATATATTTTATCCTTTAATTAACGCAGTATTCTAGACATATTTTTCCAGTTACCAATCCGAAACAAATACTATAATGCTCTCCGGATTAAGAGTATTGGAACTAAGTGAAATTGCGAATGCAATCAGTCACATTAGCTGAAACAGCTGTCTTTATCTCCTATTTTAGTTTTATCCTACTTAATCTTTATTTATCTGCTACTATCGACCAATAAATTGTTTTGCACCGGTTAGTTTAAAAAAGTAACATATTTATTAAAAGAAATTAAGAAACTAACTTTAGCTTCAAGTGTTCATGCTTTTATTATCCCATATCGATAATGATGATTTAGCAGTAAGCGATTATATCACTGGACTAAATTGGGTACAGTATTTATGTACTGTATTTTCATATTTAAACCTACACCAGATTTCATCGACATTAATTCGTACCTGGAATTAAAACGATAAAAATCTTAAGTAGCTAATACTTACCACTTATATTTGTACATTCACCACGCTTTTCATGGGCCAATATCACTTTTTCACTGGTTAACATGCTAGAAACTCTAGCTATATTTTAATTAATTCCCCTTGAAAAATCTTATGAAAGTGATAGCACATTGAATACTATAATATTTTGCTGTGTATTATTTACAACTAAGTTAATATATATATTATACTGCTTTATATAACCTAACAATGACATTATTTCACATACGTACGTGCATCAGAAGAAATGTGTGGGGTCTTTTATTCCAGCTCCTTGGGTATGAACCTAAATCCTTCCAAGATCAATTCTGCCTTTCATAAGTTCAGCGCGGTGAAATCATGGAATCGCTAGAAGGTCGAACATAACACTTTGCTACATTTTGTCATGACATTTTGCACACTCATTTCAAATCCCAACCGAACTGGGTGGTAAAATTATGTTACCACCCGTTTAAACAGAACAGCTTTGCTCTAGTGTAGCTTTAACGGACATTGCTAATTTAGGAAGCTGATAGTTTCAAGCACGCCACTGTCTCCATGCGAAAATAAATGTTAATTTCGTCTACTAAATTTGTTTTTCTTACACAATGTTTGACACCAATAACAATTAGCTATTTCGATACGAAAAGGTATATGAATTATTATGCATATTACAGATACCTTTAAGACTCAGTAGAATATGATGAAGGGTAAACTGAAATATTGCAGCTCCACTTTCGATTTATTTTTCATTTCTCTTTTAATTGTTTGTTTACGAAACACATAAACAGAAATTATAATTTGTGTTTCTAGTATAAAATGAAAAGTATATATTTATCGTGCACTGCCTTTATTTTGAATCACACTGTGTTAGTGATATTTATAATAGCCGATCAAGATTGCACAAGATGGAAGCAAGCCTTCTTAAGACGATGCAAAATTCATACGCGATATTGTTTCATATATCAGAAAGTGTGTGTAGATAATTGAATGATGATGTACTGTAATGCTGAAATTCATCGGTCTTACCCCGATGCTGAGAATTCTGTGCCATGTTCAGGAAATCAGGTGCTCACTGTGAAACTAAATACATGTTTATTTTGCGTAAACACAATGCATGTGGTTGTATACGACTTTTATGTTATTTAGATAAGCATGTGTGTATACGACTTTTATGGTATTTAGATAAGCATGTGTGTATATTCATGCGTATGATCTCTCCTTCTCTGGCAGCCATCACAAATCTACAAAACAAAGAAATCTCATGCATTTCTTTCCATTTTTATTGTTGATATATTTTCTTTGGATTCACCGCCTCATACACGTCCTAGAAGCAATACGTTAAATTACATGTCACCATTCTTCTTTTCTTTGCGATAACGCATTTCTCATTTGTCTGCGATTTCTTTATGTAGTTCCGCACTCAACCCATTTCCTCCGTTCCACTTGTATTTGAGTCTTTTTTTTCTAACATTTTCGCGCTCTCTTCCATGGCATTCAACAATCACTCCTCAAAGCTGTCCCATTTGTTTCAATTTCCTGGCAATTTTTCTCCCTCAAATCAATAACATTAACTCGCATGTTAGATTTTCCTTTATATATATATATATATATATATATATATATATATATATATATATATATATATATAAATGAAAAGTATAGAAATATACATACTTATATATATATATATATATATATATATATATATATATATATATATATAAAGTAAGTCCATAGAATCATTTGATAAAATATATACACTATTTCTCCTCCCAATCAGCATAATCAACCACAAAAAAAATAAATTATACGGGGCTATATTTTTAAAATGTACCTATGAAGAAACAATAGATAAATAAATGATAGCTATTTTATCCGCGATCCACAGCCACAGAAGATTTACCTAGTATTTCTAATAGCCCGTAGAAACTGATTAGACATATAGCCAACCATTCACAATTAGGTACAAAATCAAAGTTAGAAGAAAAAATGTACATAAACATACCAAAATTATGTTATATATATATATACATATACATATAATATACATATACATATAATATACATATACATATGTGTGTGTGTGTGTGTGATTGTATGGGAGTGTGTGTGTATGTTTCTGTGCGTGTGTGTGTGTCCCCGCTTCTTTCACTATGTTTGCACAATCAGCTCCTTACCATACAGAATTACCATTACAACCAACATTTTGTTTCTCATCCACGTCGCTCGTTTGCCTTTCCTTTGTTGACATTTTATCTGTGACAATCGTCTAATCCCCTTTTCCACACATTTCCATATTTTCACCCTCATTGTCTCCAGCACTGCCATTTCAAGTAACCCAAACATCATCATCATATCCATCATCATAATCGTCATCATCATCAATACCATCATCATCAACATAACATCATCAACATCAACCATTATCATTATCATAAAACATCATCAACACAGCCATCATCTTCATCACTATCATCGCTATTAACCTCTTCTTCACCAATATCGCCAGCATTAATAGCAGCAGCAATAGGCTCGTCATCCATCATCATGATTATCATCATCATCATCATCATCATCATCGTCGTCGTCATCGTCGTCATCATTGACATCATCATCACCACCATCATTTTCGTTGCCCTGTCTTAAACGCCGTCATCATGACCACTATACTTCCTGTTAACATTGCCGTCGACGTCATCTTCAACTCAAACGACAAATATTTTGTTTCGCACCATTCCATTTATGAAACTATTTTTGACTTCTCTACAGCATTATGTCTGCGTTCATAGGTATTTTATCAGATTTTCTGACCAATTATTTAATGCAATAGTCTCTTCTTCCTGCATTTGGGATATCTAAATTTTCTAAAATGAATATATATATATATTAAAGAAACGATCGACTTTCGTCAAATCGGACCGACGAAACAATGTTTCCAATTACTAATACTATCTATCGGTCGCAACTCCAGGTAGAAGGAGCAACGTAAAATGAAGTGTCTTGCTCAAGGATATAACGCATCGCCCTGTCCAGGAATCGAACTCACAACCTTACGATTGCGAATCCAATTCTCTAACCACTCAGCCACACGCCTTCACCACAGCCACACGCCTTCACCTCAGCCACACGCCTGATATATATATATATATATATATATATATATATATATATATATATATATATATATATATATATATATATATATATATATATATATATATATATATATATATATATATATATATATATATATATATATATATATATATATATATATATATATATATATATATATATATATATATATATATATATATATATATATATATATATATATATATATATATATATATATATATATATATATATATATATATATATATATATATATATATGATATGTTGATTTAAAACTGCACTATTCACAAGTCTGTTTTAACCTTCATATCATGTCTCCTTATTTTATCTGACGAAAACGCAAATATTATTGCATGATGATATTTGTTTTTGAAATGCGCATAATAAAATACATGGAACTCTCTTAACCATCTTTTGTTGTTATATATATATATATATATATATATATATATATATATATATATATATATATATATATATATATATATATAAAGAATTAGTATATCTACCAACATATGTATACAGATGCATACCTATGTTAGCAAATATATATGTTTTGTCTTAGTAACTTTGTGTGGTTCTATGCAAGGGGATGCAGAACCATTATATGAAAGACGTAAATAAGAAAGTTATGAAAATTGACTTACTTACTAAAATTTCACTCCAACTAATTAGTTTCTGTAAGGGGATAAATATGGTTACGGAGCGTATCCATAGAGAAGCCTTACGTCATCAGGGAGTCTATTCTCAGCTAAGCTTCCAGGCAATGCGGGGACACTGGGAACTTATATAAAAATAATTCAGTGGATGGAAAAAAGCGAGCGGGGGATATGTTGGTAGATATACTAATTCTTTATAATTATCTCCAAATTATTTGTTGAGCAAAACTTGCCGAAATTATTACTGTGATTAATAGTAGTGGCTAGGCTCTGTCTTAATAGCACCCCAACTCCTCGCTGATTAACCTCAGTGTCACGTGATTGATTCTTTTGAATTTGCCACTTGACCAAGTAGGCAGTGAATTTTTCAATGTCTTGGAATCTAGCCCCCGCTCGCTTTTTTCCATAGAGAAGCCTTACGTCATCAGGGAGTCTATTCTCAGCTAAGCTTCCAGGCAATGCGGGGACACTGGGAACTTATATAAAAATAATTCAGTGGATGGAAAAAAGCGAGCGGGGGCTAGATTCCAAGATATTGAAAAATTCACTGCCTACTTGGTCAAGTGGCAAATTCAAAAGAATCAATCACGTGACACTGAGGTTAATCAGCGAGGAGTGGGGCGCTATTAAGACAGAGCCTAGCCACTACTATTAATCACAGTAATAATTTCGGCAAGTTTTGCTCAACAAATAATTTGGAGATAATTATAAAGAATTAGTATATCTACCAACATATGTATACAGATGCATACCTATGTTAGCAAATATATATGTTTTGTATTAGTAACTTTGAAAAAAGCGAGCGGGGGATATGTTGGTAGATATACTAATTCTTTATAATTATCTCCAAATTATTTGTTGAGCAAAACTTGCCGAAATTATTACTGTGATTAATAGTAGTGGCTAGGCTCTGTCTTAATAGCACCCCAACTCCTCGCTGATTAACCTCAGTGTCACGTGATTGATTCTTTTGAATTTGCCACTTGACCAAGTAGGCAGTGAATTTTTCAATGTCTTGGAATCTAGCCCCCGCTCGCTTTTTTCCATCCACTGAATTATTTTTATATAAGTTCCCAGTGAAATGCATGTTTTATTATATATATTTTGGAGGTACTGTGCTGTTTTTTTCAGAACGTGCTCATCAGATAAAATATATGAATTGATGTATGACATACCTCAACTGTTTTGATGGTTCAATTCCAGTATTGGCAGTGATTTATTACAACAAATCTCAATATTTATATACACGAATAATAACATGATAAACTTAAATATGATGAAGAAGAGGATGTGGAGCGAGATATAAGTATTAGGAGGGGGTGAGTATGAGAAAATGTAAGAAGAAATAAATAAACACATACGTACATAAATATTTAAATATTTAAATCCCTAAATATCTGTGATAGGGAAGAAAAGTAAGAGAGAGAGAGAGATAGAAGAGAAGAAAGAAGAAGAGAGAAAAAAGAAGAGAAGATAGACTTATCGCACCTTCGAAGTCAGACCTTGGAATAATTAGTAAAAACATAATAGATAGGATTTTGCCAACGTTAAAATTGAGGTCAAGGCTTAACTTATGGAAGGGCATTCGTGAAGTCATAGATTGGTTCAATAATATCGAAAATAAGAAAAATCATAAATTCATCAAATGGACTTAGTGAGTTATTACTCCTCAATAATTCCTAACCTTTTGAATAAGGCACTTTCATTTGCATATAAACACACTGATCTATCTAGTGATGAGATTAATATTATTTTAACGGCAAGGCGAACCTTGATTGACTTTAATAATTATTTCTGGACTCGTTCGGATAGGCAGAAAAATTTCGAGATTACTATGGGCTCGTACAATTCTGCGCAAGTTACCGATATTGTGTGAATTTTCATCCTTAATATGATAAATAGAAAACTGCCGGAGATTACCGGTGGTTTATATAGAGATGACATATTATTTACTGTAGTTAGACATAATAATAGCGAATTAAATAGAGTAAAGAAATTAATTCTAGAATTCTTTAAAAATTACGACCTGAAATTAGAAGTAGAACATAACAATAAAATAGTTAACTTTTTAGTTGTAACCTTTAATTTAAACTCAGGCCTTTATTACCCCTTCCATAAGTCAATGAAAACCTAAATTATGTTAGCTTTTACTCTAATCATCCTAAAAGTGTTAAAAATGTAATACTCAATAGTGTCCAACAACGAATATCCAGACTATCTGCTAACAGATCCCTTTTTAATAGTAAAACTGGATATCATAATGAAGCGTTACATAAAGCAGGATATTAAAATATTATAGAATATGTAGAAAAAAATAATATTAATTATAAACATAATATTCATAATAATAATAATTGTTTCTACTTTTGGCACAAGGCCAGCAATTATCCCAGTGTATTACGGGTACTTTATTCATAATAATAATAAAAAAAATAAAACTGACTGTAAAGACAACTTGGAGAATTAGGACTAGATCTATAATTTGGTATGCCCCACCAGCATCTTTAGCTATTAAAACACCTTTAGCACATTTATTTTTTAAAGCCTTGGATAAATGTTTCCCTAGATCACATAAGTATTAATCTATCTTCAATAGACACACAGTTAAACTCTCTTATTCAACAACTATGAATATTGCTCAAAATATTGCAAAAATTAATAGCAAAATTCTTAATTTGAACCAGCATATAATTAGCGATAATAACAACAATAATAATAATAATACAGTAGTTAATGGGAATAACAATAACAATAGTTTAAATACGAATAATAGTAGAACACCTAGAAATAATTATGATAATACGAATAGTTTAGATTATAGAAATAACACGGAATTGAACTGTAACTGTAGAAAGAAATCTGAATGCCCTTTATAAAATAATTGCCTTGATAAGAATTTAGTATGTAAATGTACAATTAAGACAAATAATAATAATACTTATAACTACATTTGTGCCACTTCGTCGAACTTTTAGTTTCGCTTTTCCAATCATAAACATTCTTTCTCAAATCCAGATAAAAAATGTTCTACTTCATTATCACAATTAATATGGTTTTTAAAAGAGAAAAATATTCAATACTCAATTTCTTGAAGTAAACTTAGAAATTCTGATTCCTACTGGAACGCTTCCATTTAGCCAAACTGCAATCTTTGCAATTTAGAGACTCTATTAATAATTACCAATTATGGTAATTTAATTAATAAAACAAAATGAATTATTTGCAACTTGTCTCCATAAATCTGGAAAAACATTTCAAACATCATACAAATTTAGAAAAAAATACTGACTATGAAGGAAAAAAAATATTGGCTATTATTAATAATTCTTGAATTATTATTATTATTATATATATAATATTTTGCCTTACCTTAAACATTGTATACCGTTTTTTTTAAATATAGTAAATTAATCTCATGATGTGACTCACTATCCTAAGTTCGGTTTTTTAGAATGGTCTTTGTATAACTAGAATTTTCTGAATTTGCGGTTTGAAATATCTTCTGGCTTTCAAAGCACTTAGTTAATATAAATGATCACATATGGATTACCTCCCTTTGTTTACATTCTTCGTATATAACTTTCGTTCTATCCAAATGGATTAATAATGTATATTTAACATGATATTAATCCTTAAAGGGAAACTACATATATTATGATATTATGATATAGTTATGGAAATAAAATCGAAATAATAATACTTTCAAGAGTAAATATAACTACTTATTTATCCTACATTATAAACAACTGTTTATAATGTAAAATTAATAATTCAGATAATAATTATAAACATTATATAAAATGCATATACTGATGGTGATATGCGAATAAGTTGTGGTAAATATCCTTATACATATTAAATATTGTTTCTACTTTTGGCACAATGCCAGCAATTACCCAGTACATTACTGGGTAATTGCTGTCACTTTATTTTATCGACCCCGTAAGGATGAAAGGCAAAGTTAACCTCGACGGGATTTATGCATATTTAATATGTTTGTAAACTTGGTTGATAGGTAAAAATGATTTTGATTTTTGAGTTTTGTAACAAAATATTGAATATATTTATTAATTGAACTATGCTTCTGATTATTATAGAAAATATTTTTATATTGTCTAATTTTGATATAATATATTAGTATAATTAGCTCAAACATAACCAAATACAAAAGATATTAAAAATGTCATGGTATTTAATTGGTCGCTTCTATTTGACTTAATATTTGAAAACAACGGTTACGCATCAGGTCCCTTCCTTCTTTCTTTCTTTCATTATTTCCTTTTTTTGCTTACGTCTTTCCTCTTCTCGCTCCTTTTTCTCTCTATCCTTCGTCTCCTTCTCTTCTTTTTTATCTCTTCTTTCGTCTCTTCTATCTATCTCTCTTCCTTTTCTTCCCTAACACAGATATTTACGCATTTAAATATTTAAATATTTATGTACGTTTATTTATTTCTCGTTACATTTTCTCATACTCACCCCCTCGTTATACTTATATCTCGCTCCACATCCTCTTCTTTATGATATTTAAGTTTATCATTTTATTATTTGTGTATATAAATATTGAGATTTGTTGTAATAAATCACTGCCAATACTGGAATTGAATCATCAAGACAGTTGAGGTCAATCAATTCATCAATTCATATATTTTATCTAATGAGGACGTACTGAAAAAACAGCACAGTACCTCCGAAATATATATAATAAAACATACATTTTGATTATGTGAACGTATTCATTTATTAATATTTTGAATTATATATATATATATATATAAACTATTAAAAAAATAATGAATAAAACAATGAAACAGTTCCTTATATTAAACAAAAAAAGTTCATTATTTAACGATCGTTTCTGGGATATATATGTGTTAGAATTGGCATGTATATTTAACAGATCTATGTACAAACTTATACAAAATTATACAAACTATCAAAATTAAATATACATACCAACTCATATATATGCCGTCTTCAGAAATAATTATTTCATAGATGTACATAGATCTGTTAATTATACATGCCAATTCTAACACATATATATCCCAGAAACGATCGTTAAATAATGAACTTTTTTTGTTTAATATAAGGAACTGTTTCATTGTTTTATTCATTATTTTTTTAATAGTTTATCTTGACTCTGTATTCCGTTTATCTTTCACCGAAAGTGAATTTTCATTGCATCTCTTCTTTCCATGATATCCGGATTACATTGAGTTCTTCATACGGATTGGACACTACCGTAAACTCTTGGTAGATTTATCTACATATATATATATATATATATATATATATATATATATATATATATATATATATATATATATATATATATATATATATATATAAAGTAAAGTTAAATAAAAAGTCAAATGTTTAAAATTTAGCTTCGTTTATTACTGCTATATATATTTCAGTGACAGCCAACTTTGGATGTGACCTCTTCAGACAGTCCGAATTACTGTGGTATAGACAAGTACATATGTACTGAGGAACTGGAATCACATGATTCCAGTTCCTCAGTGAAATAACAACCCAACCAGGAACTGGGCATATCAGAGTATTAACAAAATTATACACCTCAACAACATATGTACTTGTCTATACCACACTAATTCGGACTGCCTGAAGAGGTCACAGCCAAAGTTGGCTGTCACTGAAATATATATAGCAGTAATAAACGAAGCTAAATTTTAAACATTTGACTTTTTATTTAACTTTATTTTACATTACTCCGGAGTAACCAAACCAACCTGCGCACTTCGTAGAGTGCTCCAGCCTGCATACTGAGGTGTTGGTATACAACCAACATATACTCAAAATCTATCTATCTATATATATATATATATATATATATATATATATATATATAGACGGCTAGTCTATGATTTCCCGCCTTCACTATACACCAACGTATTTATGGGTCACTTTCACGACCTTTCAGACCTGTATTAGTTGGAGTGAGGCCATATATTTTGTTGTTCCTGGGGTTTTTAACCCTAGGATAGGAAAATGCTTCTCTGATGATCTTTGCTTTTCCATTAATATCTACCTGATATCTAATGTTTTGCAAAGTGAAACTGTACAGTTAGGGCCATTTGAATAGGTAAATATTTATATTATATTTTTTAATTTTGATTAATTTTAATTGTATATTAATTTTGATTTATTTTGAAAAATTGGTTGAATTTTACTTGTTCTGCTTATCTTGATATATATATATATATATATATATATATATATATATATATATATATATATATATATATATATATATATATGTGTGTAAAATGTAAATAGAAATAACAGCACAATGTTTTGAATATTACTGAATATATGGATGCATATTTATATATATGGATGCATCATGTGTGTGAGTGTATGCATATATTGCTGTTTATTAGTGGAATACATGCACCCAATTTGCCTCTAACAGTTCCCAGGTGCAGGCATTGGTCATCCAAGGCTCCACACAGTAAGAATGTATCCACGTGTTGCTGAAAAAACGACTGAAACAAATCATATCTACGCCTTCTCGAAAGTGCTCTACATTCATGTTGCTTATTCCTCTTACACAAATATGTGTTTTATTATTTATATTATTCCCCTTTCCTCACTTCAGTTAAAATTGTTCACATGTCACCATAATTCTTACGTTATTGTCTTTCATTTTCTCCTAACACTTTGCGGTTATTTTCCTTTCGGATCTTCGTTTTTCTTTCCCTCTTTTCTTTTCAGTGTTCTCATTTTTTAACTCCAAATCACAGTCATAGATATCTTTTCCATCTATCTTTTTTTCTTTTTCTTTTACACCTCTAACCTTTTAATGTTTCACTTATTCTTTGTTCCCATTTCCACTTGTCTCTTTTATTTATTTGTTCAGATAGCTTTTTTCACATGTTTTTTTTATTCACCACCATCGTCATCCTCACCACCATCACCATCACCATCACCATCACCATCACCATCACCATCACCATCTTCTTCTTCTTCTTCTTCTTCTTCTTCTTCTTCTTCTTCTTCTTCTTCTTCTTCTTCTTCTTCTTCTTCTTCTTCTTCTTCTTCTTCTTCTTCTTCTTCTTCTTCTTCTTCTTCTTCCCTCCTCCACCTCCTCTGTAGTCATCATGCCATATAGATTTCCCTTTTTACTTGGGTTTTACTGCTTGACCTCTTGTCCTATATTTAACTGCCTTTTTATTTAAAAAGAGAAGTGAAGGTTTTCACTCCATGTTTTATTTTATAGATTAACCTATTTTTTTTTTATCTCAAACTATACTTCCTTTTCAAATACAACACATCACGTATTTCTTTAAAAACAGAATGTGTCATTTTCATCATCACTGGCAGCTTTGTCATCGGAATCCACTTACACAAACATACACGCACGCATGCACACACACACACACGCGCGCGCACACACACACACACACACATACACACACACATACACACACACGCACATACACACACAGAGACACACACGCACATACATATATGTATATCCATCTACATCTGCAAGTATATATAAATAAATATATATATATGTGGGAGTGTATGTGGGTGTGTATGTGAATGTGTGTGTATATATATATATATATACACACACATGCATATATATATATGTGTGTGTGTGTAAGTGTGTGTGTGTGCGTGCGTGTGCGTGTGCGCGAGTGTTTGTGTGTGTGTGTGTGTGTGTGTGTGTGTGTGTGTGTGTGTGCGTGTGTGTGTGTTATTCTGTAGTTACTTTTCAGTATGTAATTCCTTCCTTGTTACTTTTGTTACAATTTTGTCTTTGATTCGTCATGATCATCATCACAATCAACAACAGCACCACTGTCGATACCACCAGCCCGGCACCACTATCACCACCGACACCAATATCACCATCATAAACTACAAGGCGTCCCATCATCAGTATTCGTATCAACAGCAGGAATTCATCTGTACAACTCCGAACCTTCAGTCATAGATTAGCCACAACAATACACTGTGTTGACCCAAATTCGTTTGTTTTAGTGGTTTTTTCAATACCCTTATAACGGCGACGAAGATTAGAAACCGAATCTGAGCTTTCCCGCCTCTGCGACAAGCCGTGGTTAGTTGTTTACGCCCCGCAAACCAACCCCTTGGGAGATGCTAAACGCAGGTTAGAGGTTATTTACACCTGCCAGAAAAAAGGTCAGATGATATATCCATCCTTGTAACTTCAGCCGTTGTAAATACAAGGGTTGTTTACGCCCGGCAAACCAACCACTAGGGAGATGCTAAACACAGGTCAGAAGTTGTTTATACCTGGCAGAAAGAGGTCAAAGGATATATCTATCCTTCTGACTCCAACCCTTATAAATACAAGGGTTGTTTACACCCGGCAGAAAAAGTGAGACTACAGACAAGACAGGTCGCATTTACACGTTCTCGTCACGAAGAAACCAGTCTGTCCACTAAATTCTCACACACATTTCCCGCCTGAATGATTGATTACTACTACTGCTAAAACAAGAAAGTATACTAATACGCGCACAGGCACACATAGTAAGTTCACACTGTTTGCATTTTTACACGCACCATTTCTGTTTGTCAGATTGTATCTTTCAGATACAATACAATTATATTATAATCGTATTCTGTGATACTTGTATTTATGTTGCTCGAAGAGCCACCTACTTATTGTACGAATATTTCAAGGTATAGATTTTATCATTCAATATTCAAATTGAATATTGTTATAATAAAATAAACATTGTAACAACACAATCCTGGTATTATTCTTTGCATTGAAACCATCATACCAACAATTCCACTTATTCGTTACACCCTTTTCATGCACCAACCTCGTGTACCAAATACATTTATCTAAGGACATACGGATGCATACAATGCTCATAATATATAGATGCTTGCCTTCTATAAGTCTACAGACATAGGCACATATTCAACATATATGCCTCACTGGTATTATTGAAACTAATATCCCGCCGAGGTTGACTTTGCCTTTCATCCTTACGAGGTCGATAAAATAAAGTACCAGTAATGTACTGGGTAATTGCTGGCCTTGTGCCAAAAGTAGAAACAATTATTGAAACTAATATCGGGAATCTGTTTCAGAATAGTAACATTGATGTTCCTTAGAAAAACATAAACAATTCTGTTAGCAATTCATTTCTTGAGATTATGCTTTATTGTAAAATCAATTATCAAGACTAGTTTGATGAAATCAATGCTGGTATTACTAGTTTGTGAAACAACACGAATAAACCTCAAACGTTCTGTATTTCAGACAAATATTGTTTTTCTATTTTTTAAAACTGTTTCTATCTTTGCTAATAGTGCTTCACAAGTTCACCTGAAATTAATGATAGCACCGCTGGTGTGGCGAAGCAAAAGTTACATAAGTCTTTTGTGGACACCATGAAATGAAAGGCTGTTGTAAATGTATTTTGTCAGAAGAACCCATCTCTAATTTTGTCGCGTAGATTTTCCTGTAGGTCTGAACACTATTCTTGGATGTCAAATAGTAAAGCAATAGGTAAATACGGATTGCCCTTGGAAATATATTAATTTGTTGGTTGTACATTGATACATAAAAATAATTAAACATTTATACGTATCTGAAGTGGTGTTAAACATTACCAGCAGTAAACGTATGGAGCTGTTATTTAACTATATATAAATATGTACAAAAAAAAACAACAAAAAACAAAAAATAAAAACGAAACTTTATTCGATTATTATCCTCGAAAGGCACTCCTATCAACTGCTAGAATATTCATTGGTCGTCCTCTTTCAAATAGAATTCAAACATATCTCATCGATATATCATATCCAATTTCGTGTTGAAAGTGAGAAAGTAGGTATGATTTTTGTATTAAAATAACTTCAGGAGAAAGCTTGAGAATACGAGCGGGAACAGTTAATGATTTATATAGAGCTGACATACGTGTTTCGTATTCTTTCAAGGGAGGTATTATGGATACTCTGTCACAATTGGGTATTTAAGATGAGATGAAATATGCAACAGTATATTGGCAATATTGTTATCCGCCCTCTTTATTGAGGCTGTGTTGCTGGTGAATATGTTCAGATTCGCTCCAGTGAATCTCTGTTCGATAGAAAATGATTCACTGTAAATATTAAAACTTGTCTTCAGCTAATTAACGAGCAACTTTTTGCAGATCATTTTACACTTGTTGATCATTCTTTAGAAGAGATGCAATATATTTGAAATACATTTTGGTATTATCATTAGCCTCGTGCAATTCAAATTCTTCAAACATGTTGACCACATGCATCAGTCAATCTCTTAAATGCCACCAAGAGGAAATTAATGCTTACAGTCACTTCAGTTTGCTATCTTCTTTCTGCCACAATGTAAAAAATTAGAATTTATAGCAAAATCACTCATCCTCTTGGAAATGGGAGCTGGGTCTTAGATAATTAACTCCGACCCATTAGAAAGATCATGTTGGTTGACATAAATGAAATACTTTTAACGTGCTCTAGTTTCGCCAGCATATACGAGTATGTAGGCATGTGAAACAAAGACAATAAACAGAAGTCAAATCAAATCTATAGACATCATTAAGATGAGAGTTTTGCACTTGATGCAGAACAATTCATTGGAAAGAGCAAGGGGGATAATCTGATAAACAAACTTTGTATTTGGGTTCACTAGAGCACCGTAATGCCCCGTCGGGATTAGAACACAAGCCCTTACGGCGACGTGAGATCCATACATGTTTCGGTGCACCCGGCCGATTAACCCACTCGATATGCAAATTAGGCTGCTCAGCCGTTAATATGCATGAGGAAAGTATATACTTTCAGGCGTTCAATCATCTAGCAGTAAGGTATACATTGCTGATGATAGCTAATAAGCTTGAAACTAGTACAGCCTTCCTTTGTCAGTGTTGAACAAACGAGCAACGATGGTTGCTAGACACTACGGCTTAATACAGGATGTTTGTTTACAAACACACCGTGGATTATAATAAATGTTCGGTGAATCCATACGTACATATATATATGCGTGCATGTATGTATATATATATACATACTACTGTACGTCTGTATACATATATGTATGTACGTATACATACTTATATTTAAGTAACAGCCGTACTAAGAGTGGGAAATGAAATTTCGTTTCATTTTTTCCGTTTATCGTTTTCGGTGCACCCGGCCGATTAACCCACTCGATATGCAAATTAGGCTGCTCAGCCGTTAACATGCATAAGGAAAGTATACACTTTCAGACGTTCAATCATCTGGCAGGAAGGTATACGTTGCTGACGATAACTAATAAGCTTGAAACTAGTACAGCCTTCCTTTGTCAGTGTTGAACAAACGAGCAACGATGATTGCTAGACACTACGGCTTAATACGGGATATTTGTTTACAAACACACTGAGCATTATAATAAATGTTCAGTGAATCCATACGTACATATATATATGTGTGCATGTATATATATATACATACTACTGTACGTCCCTATACCTATATGTATGTACGTATACATACTTATATTTAAGTAACAGCCGTACTAAGAGTGGGAAATGAAATTTCGTTTCATTTTTTCCGTTTACATATATATATATATATATATATATATATATATATATATATATATATATATATATATATATACATGTATTTCGTAAGAAATTTATATATATATATATATATACATATATTTTATTCGAAATTTAATATATATTTCCTGTATTAGTTCTGGCTAAAATTTAGTAGAAATATGCAAACAAATTACTATCGCAATTGCTACATAGATTATATTGTAATCTATTCATATCTTACCATCTTCTTCCACTAGTGAATATAAGGAAGTGGATACAAACTTGATGGATACACAAGAAATGGCAAGTAAATTTTCTTTTTTAATATCAGGCTACTGTCTTATAATTTTTGAATATATTGGATGCCACTAATGTAAATATAATCGATTTTGAGCAAATATATGCTCGGAAATATATGTACATAGACACCTGCGTATAGACGAGAAAATTCACATCCAGTAAAGGTATGTACAATATTCCTACAGAAACACACTCTCACTCTCTCTCTCTCACACACGCACGCACACACACACACGCACACACACACACACACACACACACACACACACACACACACACACACACACACACACACACACACACACACACACACACACACACACACACACACACACACACACACACACACAACACACACACACACACACACGCACGCACACACACACGCACGCGCACACGCACCCCCCCCACACACACATATATATATATATATATATATATGTTATAGTTTAGGGAACCCAACGGTTCAGCTCTTGCTGTTTCAACAGCCAGCTCCGGACTCTGGCACTGGCTGCTGAAACGGCAAGATCTCAGCCGTGGAGGTCCCAACGCTTTATAATATAACCATAATCTACTACACCAAGTTGAGTAATGATCTAACCAGTTACGAACTGATTCCATCAGTTCGTAACTGGTTAGATCATATGTATGTAAAGGTAAACAGACATAACAACTCAATCGGTTCAGTATATGGAAGGGATATATTAGGTTAACGCTTGATATAGAAGGAAGAAGGTGTTAACGTTTCGGACGCCAGTCTTTCACCAGAAGAAAGAATGAGAAATAAGATAGATTGAGGGGACGGGCGGGATGGAATTATATAAACTGTCTTTAGATCAAAATATATATATTCATATAAGAGTGTACTGGTTTATGTATCATTGTATGCATGTATCTATGTATGTCCCCGAAAGACTCCGGGGCCTTTGCATTGTTCGTGGCTTTAGAGTGTGCTGATTAGTTAGTTTCCGGGCTTCTGATCCGTAGATAAAAGTCGACAGATGGCATTGATCATAAACTTGACGTTTCAAGACGAATGGCATGGCTTTGTTTGTGAAGATGTTATTCGGCTTTCCAAAGGGTTCCCACCAAATGTGATGCGGAGCTTGATTTCTTGTTTCTTGCAAACCAAGTCCATTGTATTGCACTGACCGAGACATTAAAAATGGTCGACCTCTTCTATCTCATTGTCGTTGACCACGATGACCAGGTCTGCATCCTCAACTCATTTATTACAAATTATGTTGGTCTTTTGAGGTTGATGCTCAGACCGACATCTAGGCTAGCTATGTTCAGTTTGCTAAATACTCATTGTAGTTGTTCTCTGTTGCTGGTGAAGATGATGGTATCATCAGTGAAGCTAAGGTGATTTAGAAATTCCCTGTCGATCTTGATGCCCCACCATTCCCATCTGAGTTTTCGAAAGATTTATTCCAGGATCAATGCGAAGAGCTTGGGGGAACTGGTGTCCTCCTGTCGTATTCCTCTTGGACTTCGAAAATGCTTTGAATATTTGTCTATTCGGATATATGATCTTGCATTTGTTTAAATGTGACGGAGAACGTTGATGTAGACGGGATCAATACCCTTTTCTTGAAGAGTGCCGGTATCGAGCTCTTTGTAATTGTCTCGAACATCCACTAATGGTATATTGAACTCTGCGCACTTTTCAATGATCTGGTGTACTACGTGGAGATGATCACCGGCGGAGAAGCCTTCCATGAAGTCGGCTTGTTCTCTGTACTAATTTTAATCGAGAGCTTTTCTTATGAATTTTGTGAACAGTTTGTCGAAGTTGGTTAAACGACATATGGGGTGGTAATTGGAGATTTTCTTTGGGTCTCAATTTATTTATACAGAAGTATGATGATTGCTTTATTCGCCCGGAACTTTACTTTGCCTGATATATTAGACAAGCTGTCAAGATGCTCGTAGAGTTGTTTACCAACAGTCTCAATGTGATAATGTGGATTTTGATATTGTCAGATCCGGGCTTTTCCTTTTTTTTGGTTATTCGAATGCAAGCTTAACTTCTCAGGCTTCGATGGTTGGAAACAGTTGATGAATTTCAGTCTCCCTGTCCCCAAGCTCTGGTTAAATTTGGTCCGGGGAATACAATATTTCGTAGAAATTTCTATGAACAACGGTTAGGGAACCGTCATCTTCTAGGACTCCTGTGAATTGTAATTTACTTTCGCTTAAGTTCTTCTCTACCATTTCGAAGACTTTCTCTTGTTTCACAATTGTTTGATCTGCTGTTGATCTGAGGTTGCGAATGTCTTCTCCTTGCTTCTTTTCGATAGTTTTGATAAATTGTATGCTTCAAACTTTTCTCTGGGCGTTCTTGGTGTTTTGAGATTTCTACATTTTTCCATAAGATTCTGTTATTCCGCTGAGAATTTGCTGGCATTTTTTGTCATGGTCTTTCACTCCTTGGTGATTGCTGTGAGTGGTGTCTTTCACTCTTTGGTGGCTGCTGTGAATGGTGACTTTCACTCTTTGGTGACTGCTGTGAGTGGTGTCTTTCTGTCTTTGGTGACTGCAGTGAGTGGTGTTTTTCACTTTTTGGTGACATCATTGAGTGGTTTCTTTCACGCTTTGGTGGCTGCTTTGAGTGGTGTCTTTCACTCTTTGGCGGCTGCTGAAGGGTGTCTTTCACTCTTTGGCGGCTGCTGAAAGTGGTGTCTTTCACTCTTTGGTAGCTGCTGTGAGTTGTGCCTTTCACTCTTTGGTGACTTCTTTGAGTGGTGGATTTCACTCATAGGCGGCTGCTGTGAGTGAAGTTTTTCACTCTTTGGCGGCTGCTGCGAGTATATTTTTCACTATTTGGTGGGTGCTGTAAGTGTTGTCTTTCACTCTTTGGCGGCTGCTTTGAGTGGTGCCTTTCACTCTTTGGCGGCTGCTGTGAGTGGTGGCTTTCACTCTTTGGCGGCTGCTGTGAGTGGTGCCTTTCACTCTTTGGCGGCTGCTGTGAGTAGTGTCTTTCACTCTTTGGCGGCTGCTGTGAGTGGTGCCTTTCACTCTTTGGCGGCTGCTCTGAGTGGTGTCCTTCACTCTTTGGCGCCTGCTGTGTGTAGTGTCTTTCACTCTTTGGCGGCTGCTGTGAGTGGTGCTTTTCACTCTTTGGCGGCTACTGTGAGTGGTGCCTTTCACGCTTTGGCGGCTGCTGTGAGTGGTGCCTTTCACTCTTTGGCGGCTGCTGTGAGTGGTGCCTTTCACGCTTTGGCGGCTGCTGTGAGTGGTGCCTTTCACGCTTTGGCGGCTGCTGTGAGTGGTGTCTTTAAGTCTTTGCTGGTGGCGTGAGTAATGTTTTCCACTCTTTGACGGCTGTTGTGAGTAATGTCTTGCACTATTTGGCGGCTGCTGTGAGTGGTGTCTTTCACTCTTTAGTAGCTGCTGTGAGTGGTGTCTTTCAGTATTTGGTGACTTCTTTGAGTGGTGTCTTTCACTCAATAGGCGGCTGCTGTGAGTGAAGTTTTTCACTCTTTGGCGGCTGCAGCGAGTATATTTTTCACTCTTTGGTGGGTGCTGTAAGTGGTGTCTTTCACTCTTTGGCGGCTGCTTTGAGTGGTGCCTTTCACTCTTTGGCGGCTGCTGTGAGTAGTGTCTTTCACTCTTTGGCGGCTGCTGTGAGTGGTCTCCTTCTCTCTTTGGCGGCTGCTGTGAGTGGTGCTTTTCACTTTTTGGTGGTGGCTGTGAGTGATGTTTTTCACTCTTTGGCGGCTGCTGTGAGTGATGTCTTTCACTCTTTGGCGGCTGCTGTGAGTGGTATCCTTCACTCTTTGGCGGCCGCTGTGTGTAGTGTCCTTCACTATTTAGCGGCTGTTGTGAGTGGTGCTTTTCACTCTTTGGTGGTTACTGTGAGTGATATTTTTCACTCTTTGGCGGCTGCTGTGAGTGATGTCTTTCACTATTTGGCGGCTGCTTTGAGTGGTGTCCTTCACTATTTGGCGGCTGCTGTGAGTAGTGTATTTCACTCTTTGGCGGATGCTGTGAGTGGTGCCTTTCACTCTGTGGCGGCTGTTGTGAGTGGTGCCTTTCACTTTTTGGCGAATGCTGTGAGTGGTGCCTTTCACTCTTTGGCGGCTGCTGTGAGTGGTGCCTTTCACTTTTTGGCGAATGCTGTGAGTGGTGCCTTTCACTCTTTGGCGGCTGCTGTGAGTGGTGCCTTTCACTTTTTGGCGAATGCTGTGAGTGGCGCCTTTCACTCATTGGCGGCTGCTGTGAGTGGTGCCTTTCACTTTTTGGCGAATGCTGTGAGTGGTGCCTTTCACTCTTTGGCGGCTGCTGTGAGTGGTGCCTTTCACTCTTTAGCGGCTGCTGTGAGTCGTGTCTTTCGCTCTTTGGCGGCTGCTGTGAGTGGTGCCTTTCACTTTTTGGCGAATGCTGTGAGTGGTGCCTTTCACTCTTTGGCGGCTGCTGTGAGTGGTGCCTTTCACTCTTTGGTGGCTGCTGTAAGTGGTGTGTTTCACTCTTTGGTGGCTGCAGTGAGCGGTGCCTTTCACTCTTTGGTGGCTGCTGTGAGTGGTGTGTTTCACTCTTTGGTGGCTGCAGTGAGTGGTGTGTTTCACTCTTTTGTGGCTTCTGTGAGTGGTGTCTTTCACTCTTTGGTGGCTGCTGTAAGTGGTGTGTTTCACTCTTTGGTGGCTGCAGTGAGTGGTGTGTTTCACTCTTTTGTGGCTTCTGTGAGTGGTGTCTTTCACTCTTTGGTGGCTGCTGTAAGTGGTGTGTTTCACTCTTTGGTGGCTGCAGTGAGTGGTGTGTTTCACTCTTTGGTGGCTGCTGTGAGTGGTGTCTTTCACTCTTTGGCGGATGCTGTGAGTGGTGTCTTTCACTCTTTGGCGGATGCTGTGAGTAGTGTCTTTCACTCTTTGGCGGCTGCTGTGAGTTGTGCCGTTCACTCTTTGGTGGCTGCTGTAAGTGGTGTGTTTCACTCTTTGGTGGCTGCTGTGAGTGGTGTCTTTCACTCTTTGGCGGATGCTGTGAGTGGTGTGTTTCACTCTTTTGTGGCTTCTGTGAGTGGTGTCTTTCACTCTTTGGTGGCTGCTGTAAGTGGTGTGTTTCACTCTTTGGTGGCTGCAGTGAGTGGTGTGTTTCACTCTTTGGTGGCTGCTGTGAGTGGTGTCTTTCACTCTTTGGCGGATGCTGTGAGTGGTCCCTTTCACTCTTTGGTGGCTGCTGTAAGTGGTGTCTTTCACTCTTTGGTGGCTGCTGTAAGTGGTGTGTTTCACTCTTTGGTGGCTGCTGTAAGTGGTGTCTTTCACTCTTTGGTGGCTGCTGTAAGTGGTGTCTTTCACTCTTTGGCGGATGCTGTGAGTGGTCCCTTTCACTCTTTGGTGGCTGCTGTAAGTGGTGTCTTTCACTCTTTGGTGGCTGCTGTAAGTGGTGTGTTTCACTCTTTGGTGGCTGCTGTGAGTGGTGCCTTTCACTCTTTGGCGGCTGCTGTGAGTGGTGCCTTTCACTTCTTGGTGGTGGCTGTGAGTGATGTTTTTCCCTCTTTGGCGGTTGCTGTGAGTCATGTCTTTCACTCTTTGGCGGCTGCTGTGAGTGGTGTCCTTCACTCTTTGGCGGCTGCTGTGAGTAGTGTCTTTCACTCTTTGGCGGCTGCTGTGAGTGGTGCCTTTCACTCTTTGGCGGCTGCTCTGAGTGGTGTCCTTCACTCTTTGGCGCCTGCTGTGTGTAGTGTCTTTCACTCTTTGGCGGCTGCTGTGAGTGGTGCCTTTCACGCTTTGGCGGCTGCTGTGAGTGGTGTTTTTAAGTCTTTGCTGGTGGCTGTGAGTAATGTTTTCCACTCTTTGACGGCTGTTGTGAGTAATGTCTTGCACTATTTGGCGGTTGCTGTGAGTGGTGTCTTTCACTCTTTGGTAGCTGCTGTGAGTGGTGTCTTTCAGTCTTTGGTGACTTCTTTGAGTGGTGTGTTTCACTCAATAGGCGGCTGCTGTGTGTGAAGTTTTTCACTCTTTGGCGGCTGCTGCAACTATATTTTTCACTCTTTGGTGGGTGCTGTAAGTGGTGTCTTTAGCTCTTTGGCGGCTGCTTTGAGTGGTGCCTTTCACTCTTTGGCGGCTGCTGTGAGTGGTCTCCTTCTCTCTTTGGCGGCTGCTGTGAGTGGTGCTTTTCACTTTTTGGTGGTGGCTGTGAGTGATGTTTTTCACTCTTTGGCGGCTGCTGTTAGTGATGTCTTTCACTCTTTGGCGGCTGCTGTGAGTGGTGTCCTTCACTCTTTGGCGGCCGCTGTGTGTAGTGTCTTTCACTCTTTGGCGGCTGAGGTGAGTGGTGCTTTTCACTCTTTGGTGGTTACTGTGAGTGATATTTTTCACTCTTTGGCGGCTGCTGTGAGTGGTGTCCTTCACTATTTGGCGGCTGCTGTGTGTAGTGTCTTTCACTCTTTGGCGGCTGCTGTGAGTGGTGCTTTTCACTCTTTGGCGGCTACTGTGAGTGGTGCCTTTCACGCTTTGGCGGCTGCTGTGAGTGGTGCCTTTCACTCTTTGGCGGCTGCTGTGAGTGGTGCCTTTCACGCTTTGGCGGCTGCTGTGAGTGGTGCCTTTCACGCTTTGGCGGCTGCTGTGAGTGGTGTCTTTAAGTCTTTGCTGGTGGCGTGAATAATGTTTTCCACTCTTTGACGGCTGTTGTGAGTAATGTCTTGCACTATTTGGCGGCTGCTGTGAGTGGTGTCTTTCACTCTTTGGTAGCTGCTGTGAGTGGTGTCTTTCAGTATTTGGTGACTTCTTTGAGTGGTGTCTTTCACTCAATAGGCGGCTGCTGTGAGTGAAGTTTTTCACTCTTTGGCGGCTGCAGCGAGTATATTTTTCACTCTTTGGTGGGTGCTGTAAGTGGTGTCTTTCACTCTTTGGCGGCTGCTTTGAGTGGTGCCTTTCACTCTTTGGCGGCTGCTGTGAGTGGTCTCCTTCTCTCTTTGGCGGCTGCTGTGAGTGGTGCTTTTCACTTTTTGGTGGTGGCTGTGAGTGATGTTTTTCACTCTTTGGCGGCTGCTGTGAGTGATGTCTTTCACTCTTTGGCGGCTGCTGTGAGTGGTATCCTTCACTCTTTGGCGGCCGCTGTGTGTAGTGTCCTTCACTATTTGGCGGCTGTTGTGAGTGGTGCTTTTCACTCTTTGGTGGTTACTGTGAGTGATATTTTTCACTCTTTGGCGGCTGCTGTGAGTGATGTCTTTCACTATTTGGCGGCTGCTTTGAGTGGTGTCCTTCACTATTTGGCGGCTGCTGTGAGTAGTGTATTTCACTCTTTGGCGGATGCTGTGAGTGGTGCCTTTCACTCTGTGGCGGCTGTTGTGAGTGGTGCCTTTCACTTTTTGGCGAATGCTGTGAGTGGTGCCTTTCACTCTTTGGCGGCTGCTGTGAGTGGTGCCTTTCACTTTTTGGCGAATGCTGTGAGTGGTGCCGTTCACTCTTTGGCGGCTGCTGTGAGTGGTGCCTTTCACTTTTTGGCGAATTATGTGAGTGGTGCCTTTCACTCTTTGGCGGCTGCTGTGAGTGGTGCCTTTCACTTTTTGGCGAATGCTGTGAGTGGTGCCTTTCACTCTTTGGCGGCTGCTGTGAGTGGTGCCTTTCACTCTTTGGCGGCTGCTGTGAGTCGTGTCTTTCGCTCTTTGGCGGCTGCTGTGAGTGGTGCCTTTCACTTTTTGGCGAATGCTGTGAGTGGTGCCTTTCACTCTTTGGCGGCTGCTGTGAGTGGTGCCTTTCACTCTTTGGTGGCTGCTGTAAGTGGTGTGTTTCACTCTTTGGTGGCTGCAGTGAGCGGTGCCTTTCACTCTTTGGTGGCTGCTGTGAGTGGTGTGTTTCACTCTTTGGTGGCTGCAGTGAGTGGTGTGTTTCACTCTTTTGTGGCTTCTGTGAGTGGTGTCTTTCACTCTTTGGTGGCTGCTGTAAGTGGTGTGTTTCACTCTTTGGTGGCTGCAGTGAGTGGTGTGTTTCACTCTTTTGTGGCTTCTGTGAGTGGTGTCTTTCACTCTTTGGTGGCTGCTGTAAGTGGTGTGTTTCACTCTTTGGTGGCTGCAGTGAGTGGTGTGTTTCACTCTTTGGTGGCTGCTGTGAGTGGTGTCTTTCACTCTTTGGCGGATGCTGTGAGTGGTGTCTTTCACTCTTTGGCGGATGCTGTGAGTAGTGTCTTTCACTCTTTGGCGGCTGCTGTGAGTTGTGCCGTTCACTCTTTGGTGGCTGCTGTAAGTGGTGTGTTTCACTCTTTGGTGGCTGCTGTGAGTGGTGTCTTTCACTCTTTGGCGGATGCTGTGAGTGGTGTCTTTCACTCTTTGGCGGATGCTCTGAGTAGTGTCTTTCACTCTTTGGCGGCTGCTGTGAGTTGTGCCGTTCACTCTTTGGCGGCTGCTGTGAGTGGTCCCTTTTACTCTTTGGTGGCTGCTGTGAGTGGTGTCTTTCACTCTTTGGTGGTGGCTGTGAGTGGCGTCTTTCACTCTTTGGTGGCTGCTTTGAGTGGTGCCTTTCACTCTTTGGCGGATGCTGTGAGTGGTCCCTTTCACTCTTTGGTGGCTGCTGTGAGTGGTGTCTTTCACTCTTTGGCGGATGCTGTGAGTGGTCCCTTTCACTCTTTGGTGGCTGCTGTAAGTGGTGTCTTTCACTCTTTGGTGGCTGCTGTAAGTGGTGTGTTTCACTCTTTGGTGGCTGCTGTAAGTGGTGTCTTTCACTCTTTGGTGGCTGCTGTAAGTGGTGTCTTTCACTCTTTGGCGGATGCTGTGAGTGGTCCCTTTCACTCTTTGGTGGCTGCTGTAAGTGGTGTCTTTCACTCTTTGGTGGCTGCTGTAAGTGGTGTGTTTCACTCTTTGGTGGCTGCTGTGAGTGGTGCCTTTCACTCTTTGGCGGCTGCTGTGAGTGGTGCCTTTCACTTCTTGGTGGTGGCTGTGAGTGATGTTTTTCCCTCTTTGGCGGTTGCTGTGAGTCATGTCTTTCACTCTTTGGCGGCTGTTGTGAGTGGTGTCCTTCACTCTTTGGCGGCTGCTGTGAGTAGTGTCTTTCACTCTTTGGCGGCTGCTGTGAGTGGTGCCTTTCACTCTTTGGCGGCTGCTCTGAGTGGTGTCCTTCACTCTTTGGCGCCTGCTGTGTGTAGTGTCTTTCACTCTTTGGCGGCTGCTGTGAGTGGTGCCTTTCACGCTTTTGCGGCTGCTGTGAGTGGTGTTTTTAAGTCTTTGCTGGTGGCTGTGAGTAATGTTTTCCACTCTTTGACGGCTGTTGTGAGTAATGTCTTGCACTATTTGGCGGTTGCTGTGAGTGGTGTCTTTCACTCTTTGGTAGCTGCTGTGAGTGGTGTCTTTCAGTCTTTGGTGACTTTGAGTGGTGTGTTTCACTCAATAGGCGGCTGCTGTGAGTGAAGTTTTTCACTCTTTGGCGGCTGCTGCAACTATATTTTTCACTCTTTGGTGGGTGCTGTAAGTGGTGTCTTTCACTCTTTGGCGGCTGCTTTGAGTGGTGCCTTTCACTCTTTGGCGGCTGCTGTGAGTGGTCTCCTTCTCTCTTTGGCGGCTGCTGTGAGTGGTGCTTTTCACTTTTTGGTGGTGGCTGTGAGTGATGTTTTTCACTCTTTGGCGGCTGCTGTTAGTGATGTCTTTCACTCTTTGGCGGCTGCTGTGAGTGGTGTCCTTCACTCTTTGGCGGCCGCTGTGTGTAGTGTCTTTCACTCTTTGGCGGCTGAGGTGAGTGGTGCTTTTCACTCTTTGGTGGTTACTGTGAGTGATATTTTTCACTCTTTGGCGGCTGCTGTGAGTGGTGTCCTTCACTATTTGGCGGCTGCTGTGAGTAGTGTATTTCACTCTTTGGCGGATGCTGTGAGTGGTGCCTTTCACTCTTTGGCGGCTGTTGTGAGTGGTGCCTTTCACTCTGTGGCGGCTGCTGTGAGTAGTGGATTTCACTCTTTGGCGGTAGTTGTGAGTGGTGGATTTCACTCTTTGGCGGCTGTTGTGAGTGGTGGATTTCACTCTTTGGCGGCTGCTGTGAGTGGTGTCTTTCACTCTTTGGCGGCTGCTGTGAGTCGTGTCTTTCGCTCTTTGGCGGCTGCTGTGAGTTGTGCCTTTCACTCTTTGGTGGCCGCTGTGAGTGGTGTCTTTCACTTATTGGCGAATGCTGTGAGTGGTGCCTTTCAATTTTTGGCGGCTGCTGTGAGTGGTGCCTTTCACTTTTTGGCTAATGCTGTGAGTGGTGCCTTTCACTCTTTGGCGGCTGCTGTGAGTGGTGCCTTTCACTCTTTGATGGCTGCTGTGAGTGGTGTCTTTCAATCTTTGGCGACTGCTATGAGTGGTACCTTCCACTCTTTGGCGGCTGCTGTGCGTAGTCTCCTTCACTATTTGGCGGCTGCTGTGAGTGGTCCCTTTCACACTTTGGTGGCTGCTGTGAGTGGTGTCTTTCACTCTTTGGCGGATGCTGTGAGTGGTGCCTTTCACTCTTTGGTGGCTGCTGTGAGTGGTGTCTTTCACTCTTTGGCGGATGCTGTGAGTGGTCCCTTTCACTCTTTGGTGGCTGCTGTAAGTGGTGTCTTTCACTCTTTGGTGGCTGCTGTAAGTGGTGTGTTTCACTCTTTGGTGGCTGCTGTGAGTGGTATGTTTCACTCTTTGGTGGCTGCTGTAAGTGGTGTGTTTCACTCTTTGGTGGCTGCTGTGAGTGGTGTCTTTCACTCTTTGGCGGCTGCTCTGAGTGGTGTCTTTCACTCTTTGGTGGCTGCTGTGAGTGGTATGTTTCACTCTTTGGTGGCTGCTGTGAGTGGTGCCTTTCACGCTTTGGCGGCTGCTGTGAGTGGTGTCTTTAAGTCTTTGCTGGTGGCGTGAGTAATGTTTTCCACTCTTTGACGGCTGTTGTGAGTAATGTCTTGCACTATTTGGCGGCTGCTGTGAGTGGTGTCTTTCACTCTTTGGTAGCTGCTGTAAGTGGTGTCTTTCAGTATTTGGTGACTTCTTTGAGTGGTGTCTTTCACTCAATAGGCGGCTGCTGTGAGTGAAGTTTTTCACTCTTTGGCGGCTGCAGCGAGTATATTTTTCACTCTTTGGTGGGTGCTGTAAGTGGTGTCTTTCACTCATTGGCGGCTGCTTTGAGTGGTGCCTTTCATTCTTTGGCGGCTGCTGTGAGTAGTGTCTTTCACTCTTTGGCGGCTGCTGTGAGTGGTCTCCTTCTCTCTTTGGCGGCTGCTGTGAGTGGTGCTTTTCACTTTTTGGTGGTGGCTGTGAGTGATGTTTTTCACTCTTTGGCGGCTGCTGTGAGTGATGTCTTTCACTCTTTGGCGGCTGCTGTGAGTGGTATCCTTCACTCTTTGGCGGCCGCTGTGTGTAGTCTCCTTCACTATTTGGCGGCTGTTGTGAGTGGTGCTTTTCACTCTTTGGTGGTTACTGTGAGTGATATTTTTCACTCTTTGGCGGCTGCTGTGAGTGATGTCTTTCACTATTTGGCGGCTGCTTTGAGTGGTGTCCTTCACTATTTGGCGGCTGCTGTGAGTAGTGTATTTCACTCTTTGGCGGATGCTGTGAGTGGTGCCTTTCACTCTGTGGCGGCTGTTGTGAGTGGTGCCTTTCACTTTTTGGCGAATGCTGTGAGTGGTGCCTTTCACTCTTTGGCGGCTGCTGTGAGTGGTGCCTTTCACTTTTTGGCGAATGCTGTGAGTGGTGCCTTTCACTCTTTGGCGGCTGCTGTGAGTGGTGCCTTTCACTTTTTGGCGAATGCTGTGAGTGGTGCCTTTCACTCTTTGGCGGCTGCTGTGAGTGGTGCCTTTCACTTTTTGGCGAATGCTGTGAGTGGTGCCTTTCACTCTTTGGCGGCTGCTGTGAGTGGTGCCTTTCACTCTTTGGCGGCTGCTGTGAGTCGTGTCTTTCGCTCTTTGGCGGCTGCTGTGAGTGGTGCCTTTCACTTTTTGGCGAATGCTGTGAGTGGTGCCTTTCACTCTTTGGCGGCTGCTGTGAGTGGTGCCTTTCACTCTTTGGTGGCTGCTGTAAGTGGTGTGTTTCACTCTTTGGTGGCTGCAGTGAGCGGTGCCTTTCACTCTTTGGTGGCTGCTGTGAGAGGTGTGTTTCACTCTTTGGTGGCTGCAGTGAGTGGTGTGTTTCACTCTTTTGTGGCTTCTGTGAGTGGTGTCTTTCACTCTTTGGTGGCTGCTGTAAGTGGTGTGTTTCACTCTTTGGTGGCTGCAGTGAGTGGTGTGTTTCACTCTTTTGTGGCTTCTGTGAGTGGTGTCTTTCACTCTTTGGTGGCTGCTGTAAGTGGTGTCTTTCACTCTTTGGTGGCTGCTGTAAGTGGTGCCTTTCACTCTTTGGCGGCTGTTGTGAGTGGTGCCTTTCACCCTGTGGCGGCTGCTGTGAGTAGTGGATTTCACTCTTTGGCGGTAGTTGTGAGTGGTGGATTTCACTCTTTGGCGGCTGTTGTGAGTGGTGGATTTCACTCTTTGGCGGCTGCTGTGAGTGGTGTCTTTCACTCTTTGGCGGCTGCTGTGAGTCGTGTCTTTCGCTCTTTGGCGGCTGCTGTGAGTTGTGCCTTTCACTCTTTGGTGGCCGCTGTGAGTGGTGTCTTTCACTTATTGGCGAATGCTGTGAGTGGTGCCTTTCAATTTTTGGCGGCTGCTGTGAGTGGTGCCTTTCACTTTTTGGCTAATGCTGTGAGTGGTGCCTTTCACTCTTTGGCGGCTGCTGTGAGTGGTGCCTTTCACTCTTTGATGGCTGCTGTGAGTGGTGTCTTTCAATCTTTGGCGACTGCTATGAGTGGTACCTTCCACTCTTTGGCGGCTGCTGTGCGTAGTCTCCTTCACTATTTGGCGGCTGCTGTGAGTGGTCCCTTTCACACTTTGGTGGCTGCTGTGAGTGGTGTCTTTCACTCTTTGGCGGATGCTGTGAGTGGTGCCTTTCACTCTTTGGTGGCTGCTGTGAGTGGTGTCTTTCACTCTTTGGCGGATGCTGTGAGTGGTCCCTTTCACGCTTTGGCGGCTGCTGTGAGTGGTGTCTTTAAGTCTTTGCTGGTGGCGTGAGTAATGTTTTCCACTCTTTGACGGCTGTTGTGAGTAATGTCTTGCACTATTTGGCGGCTGCTGTGAGTGGTGTCTTTCACTCTTTGGTAGCTGCTGTAAGTGGTGTCTTTCAGTATTTGGTGACTTCTTTGAGTGGTGTCTTTCACTCAATAGGCGGCTGCTGTGAGTGAAGTTTTTCACTCTTTGGCGGCTGCAGCGAGTATATTTTTCACTCTTTGGTGGCTGCTGTAAGTGGTGTCTTTCACTCATTGGCGGCTGCTTTGAGTGGTGCCTTTCATTCTTTGGCGGCTGCTGTGAGTAGTGTCTTTCACTCTTTGGCGGCTGCTGTGAGTGGTCTCCTTCTCTCTTTGGCGGCTGCTGTGAGTGGTGCTTTTCACTTTTTGGTGGTGGCTGTGAGTGATGTTTTTCACTCTTTGGCGGCTGCTGTGAGTGATGTCTTTCACTCTTTGGCGGCTGCTGTGAGTGGTATCCTTCACTCTTTGGCGGCCGCTGTGTGTAGTCTCCTTCACTATTTGGCGGCTGTTGTGAGTGGTGCTTTTCACTCTTTGGTGGTTACTGTGAGTGATATTTTTCACTCTTTGGCGGCTGCTGTGAGTGATGTCTTTCACTATTTGGCGGCTGCTTTGAGTGGTGTCCTTCACTATTTGGCGGCTGCTGTGAGTAGTGTATTTCACTCTTTGGCGGATGCTGTGAGTGGTGCCTTTCACTCTGTGGCGGCTGTTGTGAGTGGTGCCTTTCACTTTTTGGCGAATGCTGTGAGTGGTGCCTTTCACTCTTTGGCGGCTGCTGTGAGTGGTGCCTTTCACTTTTTGGCGAATGCTGTGAGTGGTGCCTTTCACTCTTTGGCGGCTGCTGTGAGTGGTGCCTTTCACTTTTTGGCGAATGCTGTGAGTGGTGCCTTTCACTCTTTGGCGGCTGCTGTGAGTGGTGCCTTTCACTTTTTGGCGAATGCTGTGAGTGGTGCCTTTCACTCTTTGGCGGCTGCTGTGAGTGGTGCCTTTCACTCTTTGGCGGCTGCTGTGAGTCGTGTCTTTCGCTCTTTGGCGGCTGCTGTGAGTGGTGCCTTTCACTTTTTGGCGAATGCTGTGAGTGGTGCCTTTCACTCTTTGGCGGCTGCTGTGAGTGGTGCCTTTCACTCTTTGGTGGCTGCTGTAAGTGGTGTGTTTCACTCTTTGGTGGCTGCAGTGAGCGGTGCCTTTCACTCTTTGGTGGCTGCTGTGAGTGGTGTGTTTCACTCTTTGGTGGCTGCAGTGAGTGGTGTGTTTCACTCTTTTGTGGCTTCTGTGAGTGGTGTCTTTCACTCTTTGGTGGCTGCTGTAAGTGGTGTGTTTCACTCTTTGGTGGCTGCAGTGAGTGGTGTGTTTCACTCTTTTGTGGCTTCTGTGAGTGGTGTCTTTCACTCTTTGGTGGCTGCTGTAAGTGGTGTGTTTCACTCTTTGGTGGCTGCAGTGAGTGGTGTCTTTCACTCTTTGGTGGCTGCTGTGAGTGGTGTCTTTCACTCTTTGGCGGATGCTGTGAGTGGTGTCTTTCACTCTTTGGCGGATGCTGTGAGTAGTGTCTTTCACTCTTTGGCGGCTGCTGTGAGTTGTGCCGTTCACTCTTTGGTGGCTGCTGTAAGTGGTGTGTTTCACTCTTTGGTGGCTGCTGTGAGTGGTGTCTTTCACTCTTTGGCGGATGCTGTGAGTGGTGTCTTTCACTCTTTGGCGGATGCTGTGAGTAGTGTCTTTCACTCTTTGGCGGCTGCTGTGAGTTGTGCCGTTCACTCTTTGGCGGCTGCTGTGAGTGGTCCCTTTTACTCTTTGGTGGCTGCTGTGAGTGGTGTCTTTCACTCTTTGGTGGTGGCTGTGAGTGGTGTCTTTCACTCTTTGGTGGCTGCTTTGAGTGGTGCCTTTCACTCTTTGGCGGATGCTGTGAGTGGTCCCTTTCACTCTTTGGTGGCTGCTGTGAGTGGTGTCTTTCACTCTTTGGCGGATGCTGTGAGTGGTCCCTTTCACTCTTTGGTGGCTGCTGTAAGTGGTGTCTTTCACTCTTTGGTGGCTGCTGTAAGTGGTGTGTTTCACTCTTTGGTGGCTGCAGTGAGTGGTGTGTTTCACTCTTTTGTGGCTTCTGTGAGTGGTGTCTTTCACTCTTTGGTGGCTGCTGTAAGTGGTGTCTTTCACTCTTTGGTGGCTGCTGTAAGTGGTGCCTTTCACTCTTTGGCGGCTGTTGTGAGTGGTGCCTTTCACCCTGTGGCGGCTGCTGTGAGTAGTGGATTTCACTCTTTGGCGGTAGTTGTGAGTGGTGGATTTCACTCTTTGGCGGCTGTTGTGAGTGGTGGATTTCACTCTTTGGCGGCTGCTGTGAGTGGTGTCTTTCACTCTTTGGCGGCTGCTGTGAGTCGTGTCTTTCGCTCTTTGGCGGCTGCTGTGAGTTGTGCCTTTCACTCTTTGGTGGCCGCTGTGAGTGGTGTCTTTCACTTATTGGCGAATGCTGTGAGTGGTGCCTTTCAATTTTTGGCGGCTGCTGTGAGTGGTGCCTTTCACTTTTTGGCTAATGCTGTGAGTGGTGCCTTTCACTCTTTGGCGGCTGCTGTGAGTGGTGCCTTTCACTCTTTGATGGCTGCTGTGAGTGGTGTCTTTCAATCTTTGGCGACTGCTATGAGTGGTACCTTCCACTCTTTGGCGGCTGCTGTGCGTAGTCTCCTTCACTATTTGGCGGCTGCTGTGAGTGGTCCCTTTCACACTTTGGTGGCTGCTGTGAGTGGTGTCTTTCACTCTTTGGCGGATGCTGTGAGTGGTGCCTTTCACTCTTTGGTGGCTGCTGTGAGTGGTGTCTTTCACTCTTTGGCGGATGCTGTGAGTGGTCCCTTTCACGCTTTGGCGGCTGCTGTGAGTGGTGTCTTTAAGTCTTTGCTGGTGGCGTGAGTAATGTTTTCCACTCTTTGACGGCTGTTGTGAGTAATGTCTTGCACTATTTGGCGGCTGCTGTGAGTGGTGTCTTTCACTCTTTGGTAGCTGCTGTAAGTGGTGTCTTTCAGTATTTGGTGACTTCTTTGAGTGGTGTCTTTCACTCAATAGGCGGCTGCTGTGAGTGAAGTTTTTCACTCTTTGGCGGCTGCAGCGAGTATATTTTTCACTCTTTGGTGGCTGCTGTAAGTGGTGTCTTTCACTCATTGGCGGCTGCTTTGAGTGGTGCCTTTCATTCTTTGGCGGCTGCTGTGAGTAGTGTCTTTCACTCTTTGGCGGCTGCTGTGAGTGGTCTCCTTCTCTCTTTGGCGGCTGCTGTGAGTGGTGCTTTTCACTTTTTGGTGGTGGCTGTGAGTGATGTTTTTCACTCTTTGGCGGCTGCTGTGAGTGATGTCTTTCACTCTTTGGCGGCTGCTGTGAGTGGTATCCTTCACTCTTTGGCGGCCGCTGTGTGTAGTCTCCTTCACTATTTGGCGGCTGTTGTGAGTGGTGCTTTTCACTCTTTGGTGGTTACTGTGAGTGATATTTTTCACTCTTTGGCGGCTGCTGTGAGTGATGTCTTTCACTATTTGGCGGCTGCTTTGAGTGGTGTCCTTCACTATTTGGCGGCTGCTGTGAGTAGTGTATTTCACTCTTTGGCGGATGCTGTGAGTGGTGCCTTTCACTCTGTGGCGGCTGTTGTGAGTGGTGCCTTTCACTTTTTGGCGAATGCTGTGAGTGGTGCCTTTCACTCTTTGGCGGCTGCTGTGAGTGGTGCCTTTCACTTTTTGGCGAATGCTGTGAGTGGTGCCTTTCACTCTTTGGCGGCTGCTGTGAGTGGTGCCTTTCACTTTTTGGCGAATGCTGTGAGTGGTGCCTTTCACTCTTTGGCGGCTGCTGTGAGTGGTGCCTTTCACTCTTTGGCGGCTGCTGTGAGTCGTGTCTTTCGCTCTTTGGCGGCTGCTGTGAGTGGTGCCTTTCACTTTTTGGCGAATGCTGTGAGTGGTGCCTTTCACTCTTTGGCGGCTGCTGTGAGTGGTGCCTTTCACTCTTTGGTGGCTGCTGTAAGTGGTGTGTTTCACTCTTTGCTGGCTGCAGTGAGCGGTGCCTTTCACTCTTTGGTGGCTGCTGTGAGTGGTGTGTTTCACTCTTTGGTGGCTGCAGTGAGTGGTGTGTTTCACTCTTTTGTGGCTTCTGTGAGTGGTGTCTTTCACTCTTTGGTGGCTGCTGTAAGTGGTGTGTTTCACTCTTTGGTGGCTGCAGTGAGTGGTGTGTTTCACTCTTTTGTGGCTTCTGTGAGTGGTGTCTTTCACTCTTTGGTGGCTGCTGTAAGTGGTGTGTTTCACTCTTTGGTGGCTGCAGTGAGTGGTGTCTTTCACTCTTTGGTGGCTGCTGTGAGTGGTGTCTTTCACTCTTTGGCGGATGCTGTGAGTGGTGTCTTTCACTCTTTGGCGGATGCTGTGAGTAGTGTCTTTCACTCTTTGGCGGCTGCTGTGAGTTGTGCCGTTCACTCTTTGGTGGCTGCTGTAAGTGGTGTGTTTCACTCTTTGGTGGCTGCTGTGAGTGGTGTCTTTCACTCTTTGGCGGATGCTGTGAGTGGTGTCTTTCACTCTTTGGCGGATGCTGTGAGTAGTGTCTTTCACTCTTTGGCGGCTGCTGTGAGTTGTGCCGTTCACTCTTTGGCGGCTGCTGTGAGTGGTCCCTTTTACTCTTTGGTGGCTGCTGTGAGTGGTGTCTTTCACTCTTTGGTGGTGGCTGTGAGTGGTGTCTTTCACTCTTTGGTGGCTGCTTTGAGTGGTGCCTTTCACTCTTTGGCGGATGCTGTGAGTGGTCCCTTTCACTCTTTGGTGGCTGCTGTGAGTGGTGTCTTTCACTCTTTGGCGGATGCTGTGAGTGGTCCCTTTCACTCTTTGGTGGCTGCTGTAAGTGGTGTCTTTCACTCTTTGGTGGCTGCTGTAAGTGGTGTCTTTCACTCTTTGGCGGATGCTGTGAGTGGTCCCTTTCACTCTTTGGTGGCTGCTGTAAGTGGTGTCTTTCACTCTTTGGTGGCTGCTGTAAGTGGTGTGTTTCACTCTTTGGTGGCTGCTGTGAGTGGTGCCTTTCACTCTTTGGCGGCTGCTGTGAGTGGTGCCTTTCACTTCTTGGTGGTGGCTGTGAGTGATGTTTTTCCCTCTTTGGCGGTTGCTGTGAGTCATGTCTTTCACTCTTTGGCGGCTGCTGTGAGTGGTGTCCTTCACTCTTTGGCGGCTGCTGTGAGTAGTGTCTTTCACTCTTTGGCGGCTGCTGTGAGTGGTGCCTTTCACTCTTTGGCGGTTGCTCTGAGTGGTGTCCTTCACTCTTTGGCGCCTGCTGTGTGTAGTGTCTTTCACTCTTTGGCGGCTGCTGTGAGTGGTGCCTTTCACGCTTTGGCGGCTGCTGTGAGTGGTGTTTTTAAGTCTTTGCTGGTGGCTGTGAGTAATGTTTTCCACTCTTTGACGGCTGTTGTGAGTAATGTCTTGCACTATTTGGCGGCTGCTGTGAGTGGTGTCTTTCACTCTTTGGTAGCTGCTGTGAGTGGTGTCTTTCAGTCTTTGGTGACTTCTTTGAGTGGTGTGTTTCACTCAATAGGCGGCTGCTGTGAGTGAAGTTTTTCACTCTTTGGCGGCTGCTGCAACTATATTTTTCACTCTTTGGTGGGTGCTGTAAGTGGTGTCTTTCACTCTTTGGCGGCTGCTTTGAGTGGTGCCTTTCACTCTTTGGCGGCTGCTGTGAGTGGTCTCCTTCTCTCTTTGGCGGCTGCTGTGAGTGGTGCTTTTCACTTTTTGGTGGTGGCTGTGAGTGATGTTTTTCACTCTTTGGCGGCTGCTGTTAGTGACGTCTTTCACTCTTTGGCGGCTGCTGTGAGTGGTGTCCTTCACTCTTTGGCGGCCGCTGTGTGTAGTGTCTTTCACTCTTTGGCGGCTGAGGTGAGTGGTGCTTTTCACTCTTTGGTGGTTACTGTGAGTGATATTTTTCACTCTTTGGCGGCTGCTGTGAGTGGTGTCCTTCACTATTTGGCGGCTGCTGTGAGTAGTGTATTTCACTCTTTGGCGGCTGCTGTGAGTAGTGTATTTCACTCTTTGGCGGCTGCTGTGAGTGGTGTCCTTCACTATTTGGCGGCTGCTGTGAGTAGTGTATTTCACTCTTTGGCGGATGCTGTGAGTGGTGCCTTTCACTCTTTGGCGGCTGTTGTGAGTGGTGCCTTTCACTCTGTGGCGGCTGCTGTGAGTAGTGGATTTCACTCTTTGGCGGTAGTTGTGAGTGGTGGATTTCGCTCTTTGGCGGCTGTTGTGAGTGGTGGATTTCACTCTTTGGCGGCTGCTGTGAGTGGTGTCTTTCACTCTTTGGCGGCTGCTGTGAGTCGTGTCTTTCGCTCTTTGGCGGCTGCTGTGAGTTGTGCCTTTCACTCTTTGGTGGCCGCTGTGAGTGGTGTCTTTCACTTATTGGCGAATGCTGTGAGTGGTGCCTTTCAATTTTTGGCGGCTGCTGTGAGTGGTGCCTTTCACTTTTTGGCTAATGCTGTGAGTGGTGCCTTTCACTCTTTGGCGGCTGCTGTGAGTGGTGCCTTTCACTCTTTGATGGCTGCTGTGAGTGGTGTCTTTCAATCTTTGGCGACTGCTATGAGTGGTACCTTCCACTCTTTGGCGGCTGCTGTGCGTAGTCTCCTTCACTATTTGGCGGCTGCTGTGAGTGGTCCCTTTCACACTTTGGTGGCTGCTGTGAGTGGTGTCTTTCACTCTTTGGCGGATGCTGTGAGTGGTGCCTTTCACTCTTTGGTGGCTGCTGTGAGTGGTGTCTTTCACTCTTTGGCGGATGCTGTGAGTGGTCCCTTTCACTCTTTGGTGGCTGCTGTAAGTGGTGTCTTTCACTCTTTGGTGGCTGATGTAAGTGGTGTGTTTCACTCTTTGGTGGCTGCTGTGAGTGGTATGTTTCACTCTTTGGTGGCTGCTGTAAGTGGTGTGTTTCACTCTTTGGTGGCTGCTGTAAGTGGTGTGTTTCACTCTTTGGTGGCTGCTGTGAGTGGTGTGTTTCACTCTTTGGTGGCTGCTGTAAGTGGTGTGTTTCACTCTTTGGTGGCTGCTGTGAGTGGTGTGTTTCACTCTTTGGTGGCTGCTGTAAGTGGTGTGTTTCACTCTTTGGTGGCTGCTGTGAGTGGTGTCTTTCACACTTTGGCGGATGCTGTGAGTAGTGTCTTTCACTCTTTGGCGGCTGCTGTGAGTTGTGCCGTTCACTCTTTGGTGGCTGCTGTAAGTGGTGTGTTTCACTCTTTGGTGGCTGCTGTGAGTGGTGTGTTTCACTCTTTGGTGGCTGCTGTGAGTGGTGTCTTTCACACCTTGGTGACTGCTGTGAGTGGTGTCTTTCACTTTTTGGCGGCTACTGTGAGTTGTGCTTTTCACTCCTTGGTGGCTGCTGTGAGTGGTGTCTTTCACTCGTTGGCGGCTGCTGTGAGTGGTGTCTTTCACTCTTTGACGGCTCTTGTGAGTGACGTATTTCACTGTTTGGCGGCTGCTGTGAGTGGTGCCTCTCACTCTTTGGCGGCTGCTGTGTGAGGTGTTCCTCACTCCTTGGCGGCCACTGTGAGTGGTGACTTTCACCGTTTCGTAGGGGCTGTGAGTAGTGTCTTTCACACTTTGCCGGCTGCAGTGAGTAGTGTCTTTCACTCTTTGGCGTCCGCAGGGAGTATTGTCTTTCATTCTTTGGCGTCTGCAGTGAGTAGTGTCTTTCACTCTTTGGTGGTGGCTGTGAGAGAGGTTTTTCACACTTTGGCGTGTGCTGTGAGTGGTGTCTTTCACACTTTGGCGGCTGATGTGAGTGGTGTCTTTCACACTTTGGCGGCTGATCTGAGTGGTGTCTTTCATTATTTGGTGGCTGCTGTAGGTGGTGTTTTTCACTCTTTGGCGGCTGATGTGAGTGGTGCCTTTCACTCTTTGGCGGCTGCTGTGGGTGGTGCCTTTCACTCTTTGATGGCTACTGAGTGGTGGCTTTCACTGTTTGGCGGCTGCTGTGGGTGGTGCCTTTCACTCTTTGGCGGCTACTGTGAGTAGTGTCTTTCACCCTTTGACGGCTGCTGTGAGTGGTGCCTTTCACTCTTTGGCGGCTGCTGTGAGTAGTGCCTTTCACTCTTTGGTGGCTGCTGTGAGTAGTGTCTTTCACTCTTTGTTGGCTGCTGTGAGTGGTGCCTTTCACTCTTTGGCGGCTACTGTGAGTGGTGGCTTTCACTCTTTGGTGGTCGCTGTGAGTGGTGTCTTTCACACTTTGGTGGCTGCTGTGAGTAGTGTCTTTCACTATTTGGTGGCTGCTGTGAGTGGTGTCTTTCACTCTTTGTTGGCTGCTGTGAGTGGGGTCTTTCACTCTTTGGCGGCTACTGTGAGTGGTGTCTTTCACTCTTTGTTGGCTGCTGTGAGTGGTGGCTTTCACTCTTTGGCGGCTGCTGTGGGTGGTGTCTTTCACTCTTTGTTGGCCGCTGTGAGTAGTGTCTTTCACTCTTTGTTGGCTGCTGTGAGTAGTGTCTTTCACTCTTTGTTGGCTGCTGTGAGTGGTGTCTTTCACTATTTGGTGGTGGCTGTGAGTGATGTTTTTCACTCTTTGACGGCTGTTGTGAGTGATGTCTTACACTCCTTGGCGGCTGCTGTGAGTGGTGTCTTTCACTCTTTGGTGGCTGCTGTGAGTGGTGTTTTTCACTCTTTAGCGGCTGCTGTGAGTGGTGTCTTTCACACTTTGGCGGCTGCAGTGAGTGGTGCCTTTCACTCTTTGATAGCTGCTGTGAGTGGTGTCTTTCACTCTTTGGCGGCTGCTGTGTGTGGTATCTTTCACTCTTTGGCGGCTGCTGTGAGTGGTGTCTTTCACTCTTTGGTGGCTGCTGTGAGTGGTGTTTTTTACTCTTTGGCGGCTGCTGTGAGTGATGTGATTCACTCTTTGGCGGCTGCTGTGTGTGGTATCTTTCACTCTTTGGCGGCTACTGTGAGTGGTGTCTTTCACTCTTTGTTGGGTGCTGTGAGTGGTGCCTTTCACTCTTTGGTAGGTGCTGTGAGTGGTGTCTTTCACTCGTTGGCGGCTGCTGTGAGTGGTGTCTTTCACTCTTTGGCGGCTGCTGTGAGTGGTGTTTTTCACTCTTTGGTGGCTGCTGTGAGTGGTGTCTTTCACTCGTTGGCGGCTGCTGTGAGTGGTGTCCTTCACACTTTAGCGGCTGCTGTGAGTAGTGTCTTTCACTCTTTGGCGGCTACTGTGAGTGGTGCCGTTCACTCTTTGGCGGCTGCTGTGAGTGGTGTCTTTCATTCCTTGGCGGCTGCTATGAGTGGTGTCCTTCACTCTTTGGCGGCTGCTGTGAGTGGTGCCTTTCACTCTTTGGCGGCTGCTGTGAGTAGTGTCTTTCACTCTTTGGTGGTGGCTGTGAGTGGTTTCTTTCACTCTTCGGCGGCTGCTGTGAGTGGTGTCTTTCACTCTTTGGCGGCTGCTGTGAGTGGTACCTTTCACTCTTTGGTGGCTCCTGTGAGTGGTGCCTTTCACTCTTTGGTAGGTACTGTGAGTGGTGGCATTCACTCTTTGGCGGCTGCTGTGAGTTGTGCCGTTCCCTCTTTGGTGGCTGCTGTGAGTGGTGCCTTTCACTCTTTGGTGGCTGCTGTGAGTGGTGCCTTTCACTCTTTGGCGGCTGCTGTGAGTGGTGTCTTTCACTCTTTGGTGGCTGCTGTGAGTGGTGCCTTTCACTCTTTGGCGGCTGCTGTGAGTGATGCCTTTCACTCTTTGGCGGCTGCTGTGAGTGGTGTCTTTCACTCTTTGTTGGCTGCTGTGAGTGGTGTCTTTCACTCTTTGGCGGCTACTGTGAGTGGTGGCTTTCACTCTTTGGCGGCTGCTGTGGGTGGTGTCTTTCACTCTTTGTTGGCTGCTGTGAGTGGTGTATTTCACTCTTTGTTGGCTGCTGTGAGTAGTGTCTTTCACTCTTTGTTGGCTGCTGTGAGTGGTGTTTTTCACTATTTGGTGGTGGCTGTGAGTGATGTTTTTCACTATTTGACGGCTGTTGTGAGTGATGTCTTACACTCCTTGGCGGCTGCTGTGATTGGTGTCTTTCACACTTTGGCGGCTGCAGTGAGTGGTGCCTTTCACTCTTTGATAGCTGCTGTGAGTGGTGTCTTTCACTCTTTGGCGGATGCTGTGAGTAGTGTCTTTCACACTTTGGCGGATGCTGTGAGTAGTGTCTTTCACTCTTTGGCGGCTGCTGTGAGTTGTGCCGTTCACTCTTTGGTGGCTGCTGTAAGTGGTGTGTTTCACTCTTTGGTGGCTGCTGTGAGTGGTGTGTTTCACTCTTTGGTGGCTGCTGTGAGTGGTGTCTTTCACACCTTGGTGGCTGCTGTGAGTGGTGTCTTTCACTTTTTGGCGGCTACTGTGAGTTGTGCTTTTCACTCCTTGGTGGCTGCTGTGAGTGGTGTCTTTCACTCGTTGGCGGCTGCTGTGAGTGGTGTCTTTCACTCTTTGACGGCTCTTGTGAGTGACGTATTTCACTGTTTGGCGGCTGCTGTGAGTGGTGCCTCTCACTCTTTGGCGGCTGCTGTGTGAGGTGTTCCTCACTCCTTGGCGGCCACTGTGAGTGGTGACTTTCACCGTTTCGTAGGGGCTGTGAGTAGTGTCTTTCACACTTTGCCGGCTGCAGTGAGTAGTGTCTTTCACTCTTTGGCGTCCGCAGGGAGTATTGTCTTTCATTCTTTGGCGTCTGCAGTGAGTAGTGTCTTTCACTCTTTGGTGGTGGCTGTGAGAGAGGTTTTTCACACTTTGGCGTGTGCTGTGAGTGGTGTCTTTCACACTTTCGCGGCTGATGTGAGTGGTGTCTTTCACACTTTGGCGGCTGATGTGAGTGGTGTCTTTCATTATTTGGTGGCTGCTGTAGGTGGTGTTTTTCACTCTTTGGCGGCTGATGTGAGTGGTGCCTTTCACTCTTTGGCGGCTGCTGTGGGTGGTGCCTTTCACTCTTTGATGGCTACTGAGTGGTGGCTTTCACTGTTTGGCGGCTGCTGTGGGTGGTGCCTTTCACTCTTTGGCGGCTACTGTGAGTAGTGTCTTTCACTCTTTGACGGCTGCTGTGAGTGGTGCCTTTCACTCTTTGGCGGCTGCTGTGAGTAGTGCCTTTCACTCTTTGGTGGCTGCTGTGAGTAGTGTCTTTCACTCTTTGTTGGCTGCTGTGAGTGGTGCCTTTCACTCTTTGGCGGCTACTGTGAGTGGTGGCTTTCACTCTTTGGTGGTCGCTGTGAGTGGTGTCTTTCACTCTTTGGTGGCTGCTGTGAGTAGTGTCTTTCACTATTTGGTGGCTGCTGTGAGTGGTGTCTTTCACTCTTTGTTGGCTGCTGTGAGTGGTGTCTTTCACTCTTTGGCGGCTACTGTGAGTGGTGTCTTTCACTCTTTGTTGGCTGCTGTGAGTGGTGGCTTTCACTCTTTGGCGGCTGCTGTGGGTGGTGTCTTTCACTCTTTGTTGGCCGCTGTGAGTAGTGTCTTTCACTCTTTGTTGGCTGCTGTGAGTAGTGTCTTTCACTCTTTGTTGGCTGCTGTGAGTGGTGTCTTTCACTATTTGGTGGTGGCTGTGAGTGATGTTTTTCACTCTTTGACGGCTGTTGTGAGTGATGTCTTACACTTCTTGGCGGCTGCTGTGAGTGGTGTCTTTCACTCTTTGGTGGCTGCTGTGAGTGGTGTTTTTCACTCTTTAGCGGCTGCTGTGAGTGGTGTCTTTCACACTTTGGCGGCTGCAGTGAGTGGTGCCTTTCACTCTTTGATAGCTGCTGTGAGTGGTGTCTTTCACTCTTTGGCGGCTGCTGTGTGTGGTATCTTTCACTCTTTAGCGGCTGCTGTGAGTGGTGTCTTTCACTCTTTGGTGGCTGCTGTGAGTGGTGTTTTTTACTCTTTGGCGGCTGCTGTGAGTGATGTGATTCACTCTTTGGCGGCTGCTGTGTGTGATATCTTTCACTCTTTGGCGGCTACTGTGAGTGGTGTCTTTCACTCTTTGTTGGGTGCTGTGAGTGGTGCCTTTCACTCTTTGGTAGGTGCTGTGAGTGGTGTCTTTCACTCGTTGGCGGCTGCTGTGAGTGGTGTCTTTCACTCTTTGGCGGCTGCTGTGAGTGGTGTTTTTCACTCTTTGGTGGCTGTTGTGAGTGGTGCCTTTCACTCTTTGGTAAGTGCTGTGAGTGGTGTCCTTCACACTTTAGCGGCTGCTGTGAGTAGTGTCTTTCACTCTTTGGCGGCTACTGTGAGTGGTGCCGTTCACTCTTTGGCGGCTGCTGTGAGTGGTGTCTTTCATTCCTTGGCGGCTGCTATGAGTGGTGTCCTTCACTCTTTGGCGGCTGCTGTGAGTGGTGCCTTTCACTCTTTGGCGGCTGCGGTGAGTAGTGTCTTTCACTCTTTGGTGGTGGCTGTGAGTGGTTTCTTTCACTCTTCGGCGGCTGCTGTGAGTGGTGTCTTTCACTCTTTGGCGGCTGCTGTGAGTGGTACCTTTCACTCTATGGTGGCTCCTGTGAGTGGTGCCTTTCACTCTTTGGTAGGTACTGTGAGTGGTGTGATTCACTCTTTGGCGGCTGCTGTGAGTTGTGCCGTTCCCTCTTTGGTGGCTGCTGTGAGTGGTGCCTTTCACTCTTTGGTGGCTGCTGTGAGTGGTGCCTTTCACTCTTTGGCGGCTGCTGTGAGTGGTGTCTTTCACTCTTTGGTGGCTGCTGTGAGTGGTGCCTTTCACTCTTTGGCGGCTGCTGTGAGTGATGCCTTTCACTCTTTGGCGGCTGCTGTGAGTGGTGTCTTTCACTCTTTGTTGGCTGCTGTGAGTGGTGTCTTTCACTCTTTGGCGGCTACTGTGAGTGGTGGCTTTCACTCTTTGGCGGCTGCTGTGGGTGGTGTCTTTCACTCTTTGTTGGCTGCTGTGAGTGGTGTATTTCACTCTTTGTTGGCTGCTGTGAGTAGTGTCTTTCACTCTTTGTTGGCTGCTGTGAGTGGTGTTTTTCACTATTTGGTGGTGGCTGTGAGTGATGTTTTTCACTATTTGACGGCTGTTGTGAGTGATGTCTTACACTCCTTGGTGGCTGCTGTGATTGGTGTCTTTCACACTTTGGCGGCTGCAGTGAGTGGTGCCTTTCACTCTTTGATAGCTGCTGTGAGTGGTGTCTTTCACTCTTTGGCGGCTGCTGTGAGTGGTGTCTTTCACTCTTTGGCGGCTGCTGTGTGTGGTATCTTTCACTCTTTGGCGGCTGCTGTGAGTGGTGTCTTTCACTCTTTGGTGGCTGCTGTGAGTGGTGTTTTTTACTCTTTGGCGGCTGCTGTGTGTGGTATCTTTCACTCTTTGGCGGCTACTGTGAGTGGTGTATTTCACTCTTTGTTGGGTGCTGTGAGTGGTGCCTTTCATTCTTTGGTAGGTGCTGTGAGTGGTGTCTTTCACTCGTTGGCGGCTGCTGTGAGTGGTGTCTTTCACTCTTTGGCGGCTGCTGTGAGTGGTGTTTTTCACTCTTTGGCGGCTGCTGTGAGTGGTGTCTTTCACTCTTTGGTGGCTGCTGTGAGTGGTGCCTTTCACTCTTTGGTATGTGCTGTGAGTGATGTCCTTCACACTTTAGCGGCTGCTGTGAGTGGTGACTTTCACTCATTGGCGGCTGCTGTGAGTGGTGCCTTTCACTCTTTGGCGGCTGCTGTGAGTAGTGTCTTTCACTCTTTGGTGGTGGCTGTGAGTGGTTTCTTTCACTCTTCGGCGGCTGCTGTGAGTGGTGTCTTTCACTCTTTGGCGGCTGCTGTGAGTGGTGCCTTTCACTCTTTGGTGGCTCCTGTGAGTGGTGCCTTTCACTCTTTGGTAGGTACTGTGAGTGGTGGCATTCACTCTTTGGCGGCTGCTGTGAGTTGTGCCGTTCCCTCTTTGGTGGCTGCTGTGAGTGGTGTCTTTCACTCTTTGGTGGCTGCTGTGAGTGGTGTCTATCACACTTTAGCGGCTGCTGCGAGTGGTGCCTTTCACTCTTTGGCGGCTGCTGTGAGTGGTGTCTTTCACTCTTTGGTGGCTGCTGTGAGTTGTTACGTTCACTCTTTGGTGGCTGCTGTGAGTGGTGTGTTTCACTCTTTGGCGTCTGCTGTGAGTGGTGCCTTTCACTCTTTGGCGGCTGCTGTGAGTGGTGCTTTTCACTCTTTTGTCGTGTCTGAGAGTGGTGTCTTTCACTCTTTGACGGGTGCTGTGAGTGATGCCTTTCACTCTTTGGCGGCTGCTGTGAGTGGTGTCTTTCACTCTTTGGCGGCTGCTGTGAGTGGTGCCTTTCACTCTTTGGCGGCTGCTGTGAGTAGTGCCTTTCACTCTTTGGTGGCTGCTGTGAGTAGTGTCTTTCACTCTTTGTTGGCTGCTGTGAGTGATGTCTTGCACTATTTGGCGGCTGCTGTGAGTGGTGTGTTTCACTCTTTGGTAGCTGCTGTGAGTGGTGTGTTTCACTCTTTGGTAGCTGCTGTGAGTGGTGCTTTTCACTCTTTGGTGGTGGCTGTGAGTGATGTTTTTCACTCTTTGACGGCCGTTGTGAGTGGTGTCTTGCACTCCTTGGCGGCTGCTGTGAATGGTGTCTTTCACACTTTGGCGGCTGCTCTGAGTGGTGTCTTTCACTCTCTGGCGGATGCTGTGAGTGGTGCCTTTCACTCTTTGGCGGCTGCTGTGAGTAGTGCCTTTCACTCTTTGGTGGCTGCTGTGAGTAGTGTCTTTCACTCTTTGTTGGCTGCTGTAAGTCGTGTCTTTCACTCTTTGGCGGCTGCAACGAGTAGTGTTATTCAGTCTTTGGCGGCTGCTGTGAGTGGTGTCTTTCACTCTTTGGCGGCTGCTGTGAGTGGTGTATTTCACTATTTGGTGGTGGCTGTGAGTGATGTTTTTCACTCTTTGACGGCTGTTGTGAGTGATGTCTTACACTCCTTGTCGGCTGCTGTGAGTGGTGTCTTTCACTCTTTGGTGGCTGCTGTGAGTGGTGTTTTTCACTCTCTAGCGGCTGCTGTGAGTGGTGTCTTTCACACTTTGGCGGCTGCAATGAGTGGTGCCTTTCACTCTTTGATAGCTGCTGTGTGTGGTATCTTTCACTTTTTGGCAGCTGCGGTGAGTGGTGCTTTTCACTCTTTGGTGGTGGCTGTGAGTGATGTTTTTCACTCTTTGACGGCTGTTGTGACGGATGTCTTGCACTCCTTGGCGGCTGCTGTGAGTTGTGTCTTTCACTCTTTGGTGGCTGCTGTGAGTGGTGTTTTTTACTCTTTGGCGGCTGCTGTGAGTGATGTGATTCACTCTTTGGCGGCTGCTGTGAGTGGTGCCTTTCACTCTTTGGTAGGTGCTGTGAGTGGTGTCTTTCACTCGTTGGCGGCTGCTGTGAGTGGTGTCTTTCACTCTTTGGCGCCTGCTGTGAGTGGTGCCTTTCACTCTTTGGCGGCTGCTGTGAGTAGTGTCTTTCACTCTTTGGTGTGGCTGTGAGTGGTTTCTTTCACTCTTCGGCGGCTGCTGTGAGTGGTGTCTTTCACTCTTTGGTGGCTGCTGTGAGTGGTGTGTTTCACTCTTTGGCGTCTGCTGTGAGTGGTGCCTTTCACTCTTTGGCGGCTGCTGTGAGTGGTGTCCTTCACTCTTTGGCGGCTGCTGTGAGTGGTGTCTATCACACTTTAGCGGCTGCTGCGAGTGGTGCCTTTCACTCTTTGGCGGCTGCTGTGAGTGGTGTCCTTCACTCTTTGGCGTCTGCTGTGAGTGGTGCCTTTCACTCTTTGGCGGCTGCTGTGAGTGGTGCTTTTCACTCTTTTGTCGTGTCTGAGAGCGGTGTCTTTCACTCTTTGACGGCTGCTGTGAGTGATGCCTTTCACTCTTTGGCGGCTGCTGTGAGTGGTGTCTTTCACTCTTTGGCGGCTGCTGTGAGTGGTGTCTTTCACTCTTTGGCGGCTGCTGTGAGTGGTGTTTTTCACTCTTTGGTAGGTGCTGTGAGTGGTGTCCTTCACACTTTAGCGGCTGCTGTGAGTGGTGCCTTTCACTCTTTGGTAGGTGCTGTGAGTGGTGTCTTTCACTCGTTGGCGGCTGCTGTGAGTGGTGTCTTTCACTCTTTGGCGGCTGCTGTGAGTGGTGTTTTTCACTCTTTGGTGGCTGCTGTGAGTGGTGCCTTTCACTCTTTGGTATGTGCTGTGAGTGGTGTCCTTCACACTTTAGCGGCTGCTGTGAGTAGTGTCTTTCACTCTTTGGCGGCTACTGTGTGTGGTGCCGTCCACTCTTTGGCGGCTGCTGTGAGTGGTGTCTTTCATTCCTTGGCGGCTGCTATGAGTGGTGTCCTTCACTCTTTGGCGGCTGCTGTGAGTGGTGCCTTTCACTCTTTGGCGGCTGCTGTGAGTAGTGTCTTTCACTCTTTGGTGGTGGCTGTGAGTGGTTTCTTTCACTCTTCGGCGGCTGCTGTGAGTGGTGTCTTTCACTCTTTGGCGGCTGCTGTGAGTGGTACCTTTCACTCTTTGGTGGCTCCTGTGAGTGGTGCCTTTCACTCTTTGGTAGGTACTGTGAGTGGTGGCATTCACTCTTTGGCGGCTGCTGTGAGTTGTGCCGTTCCCTCTTTGGTGGCTGCTGTGAGTGGTGCCTTTCACTCTTTGGTGGCTGCTGTGAGTGGTGCCTTTCACTCTTTGGCGGCTGCTGTGAGTGGTGTCTTTCACTCTTTGGTGGCTGCTGTGAGTGGTGCCTTTCACTCTTTGGCGGCTGCTGTGAGTGGTGTCTATCACACTTTAGCGGCTGCTGCGAGTGGTGCCTTTCACTCTTTGGCGGCTGCTGTGAGTGGTGTCCTTCACTCTTTGGCGTCTGCTGTGAGTGGTGCCTTTCACTCTTTGGCGGCTGCTGTGAGTGGTGCTTTTCACTCTTTTGTCGTGTCTGAGAGCGGTGTCTTTCACTCTTTGACGGCTGCTGTGAGTGATGCCTTTCACTCTTTGGCGGCTGCTGTGAGTGGTGTCTTTCACTCTTTGGCGGCTGCTGTGAGTGGTGCCTTTCACTCTTTGGCGGCTGCTGTGAGTAGTGCCTTTCACTCTCTGGTGGCTGCTGTGAGTAGTGTCTTTCACTCTTTGTTGGCTGCTGTGAGTGATGTCTTGCACTCTTTGGCGGCTGGTGTGAGTGGTGTGTTTCACTCTTTGGTAGCTGCTGTGAGTAGTGTCTTTCACTCTTTGGCGGCTGCTGTGAGTGGTGTATTTCACTATTTGGTGGTGGCTGTGAGTGATGTTTTTCACTCTTTGACGGCTGTTGTGAGTGATGTCTTACACTCCTTGGCGGCTGCTGTGAGTGGTGTCTTTCAATCTTTGGTGGCTGCTGTGAGTGGTGTTTTTCACTCTCTAGCGGCTGCTGTGAGTGGTGTCTTTCACACTTTGGCGGCTGCAGTGAGTGGTGCCTTTCACTCTTTGATAGCTGCTGTGTGTGGTATCTTTCACTTTTTGGCAGCTGCTGTGAGTGGTGCTTTTCACTCTTTGGTGGTGGCTGTGAGTGATGTTTTTCACTCTTTGACGGCTGTTGTGAGGGATGTCTTGCACTCCTTGGCGGCTGCTGTGAGTGGTGTCTTGCACTCTTTGGTGGCTGCTGTGAGTGGTGTTTTTTACTCTTTGGCGGCTGCTGTGAGTGATGTGATTCACTCTTTGGCGGCTACTGTGAATGGTGTTTTTCACTCTTTGTTGGGTGCTGTGAGTGGTGCCTTTCACTCTTTGGTAGGTGCTGTGAGTGGTGTCTTTCACTCGTTGGCGGCTGCTGTGAGTGGTGTCTTTCACTCTTTGGCGGCTGCTGTGAGTGTTGTTTTTCACTCTTTGGTGGCTGCTGTGAGTGGTGCCTTTCACTCTTTGGTATGTGCTGTGAGTGGTGCCTTTCACTCTTTGGCGGCTGCTGTGAGTGGTGTCCTTCACACTTTAGCGGCTGCTGTGAGTAGTGTCTTTCACTTCTTGGCGGCTGCTATGAGTGGTGTCTTTCACTGTTTGGCGGCTGCTGTGAGTGGTGCCTTTCACTCTTTGGCGGCTGCTGTGAGTAGTGTCTTTCACTCTTTGGTGGTGGCTGTGAGTGGTTTCTTTCACTCTTCGGCGGCTGCTGTGAGTGGTGTCTTTCACTCTTTGGCGGCTGCTGTGAGTGGTGCCTTTCACTCTTTGGTGGCTCCTGTGAGTGGTGCCTTTCACTCTTTGGTAGGTACTGTGAGTGGTGGCATTCACTCTTTGGCGGCTGCTGTGAGTTGTGCCGTTCCCTCTTTGGTGGCTGCTGTGAGTGGTGTCCTTCACTTTTTGGTGGCTGCTTTGAGTGGTGCTTTTCACTCTTTGGCGGCTGCTGTGAGAGGTGCTTTTCACTCTTTTGTCGTGTCTGAGAGTGGTGTCTTTCACTCTTTGACGGCTGCTGTGAGTGATGCCTTTCGCTCTTTGGCGGCTGCTGTGTGTGGTATCTTTCACTCTTTGGCGGCTACTGTGAGTGGTGTCTTTCACTCTTTGTTGGGTGCTGTGAGTGGTGCCTTTCACTCTTTGGTAGGTGCTGTGAGTGGTGTCTTTCACTCGTTGGCGGCTGCTGTGAGTGGTGTCTTTCACTCTTTGGCGGCTGCTGTGAGTGGTGTTTTTCACTCTTTGGTGGCTGCTGTGAGTGGTGCCTTTCACTCTTTGGTATGTGCTGTGAGTGGTGTCCTTCACACTTTAGCGGCTGCTGTGAGTAGTGTCTTTCACTCTTTGGCGGCTACTGTGTGTGGTGCCGTCCACTCTTTGGCGGCTGCTGTGAGTGGTGTCTTTCATTCCTTGGCGGCTGCTATGAGTGGTGTCCTTCACTCTTTGGCGGCTGCTGTGAGTGGTGCCTTTCACTCTTTGGCGGCTGCTGTGAGTAGTGTCTTTCACTCTTTGGTGGTGGCTGTGAGTGGTTTCTTTCACTCTTCGGCGGCTGCTGTGAGTGGTGTCTTTCACTCTTTGGCGGCTGCTGTGAGTGGTACCTTTCACTCTTTGGTGGCTCCTGTGAGTGGTGCCTTTCACTCTTTGGTAGGTACTGTGAGTGGTGGCATTCACTCTTTGGCGGCTGCTGTGAGTTGTGCCGTTCCCTCTTTGGTGGCTGCTGTGAGTGGTGCCTTTCACTCTTTGGTGGCTGCTGTGAGTGGTGCCTTTCACTCTTTGGCGGCTGCTGTGAGTGGTGTCTTTCACTCTTTGGTGGCTGCTGTGAGTGGTGCCTTTCACTCTTTGGCGGCTGCTGTGAGTGATGCCTTTCACTCTTTGGCGGCTGCTGTGAGTGGTGTCTTTCACTCTTTGTTGGCTGCTGTGAGTGGTGTCTTTCACTCTTTGGCGGCTACTGTGAGTGGTGGCTTTCACTCTTTGGCGGCTGCTGTGGGTGGTGTCTTTCACTCTTTGTTGGCTGCTGTGAGTGGTGTATTTCACTCTTTGTTGGCTGCTGTGAGTAGTGTCTTTCACTCTTTGTTGGCTGCTGTGAGTGGTGTCTTTCACTATTTGGTGGTGGCTGTGAGTGATGTTTTTCACTATTTGACGGCTGTTGTGAGTGATGTCTTACACTCCTTGGCGGCTGCTGTGAGTGGTGTCTTTCACACTTTGGCGGCTGCAGTGAGTGGTGCCTTTTACTCTTTGATAGCTGCTGTGAGTGGTGTCTTTCACTCTTTGGCGGCTGCTGTGAGTGGTGTCTTTCACTCTTTGGCGGCTGCTGTGTGTGGTATCTTTCACTCTTTGGCGGCTGCTGTGAGTGGTGTCTTTCACTCTTTGGTGGCTGCTGTGAGTGGTGTTTTTTACTCTTTGGCGGCTGCTGTGTGTGGTATCTTTCACTCTTTGGCGGCTACTGTGAGTGGTGTATTTCACTCTTTGTTGGGTGCTGTGAGTGGTGCCTTTCACTCTTTGGTAGGTGCTGTGAGTGGTGTCTTTCACTCGTTGGCGGCTGCTGTGAGTGGTGTCTTTCACTCTTTGGCGGCTGCTGTGAGTGGTGTTTTTCACTCTTTGGCGGCTGCTGTGAGTGGTGTCTTTCACTCTTTGGTGGCTGCTGTGAGTGGTGCCTTTCACTCTTTGGTATGTGCTGTGAGTGATGTCCTTCACACTTTAGCGGCTGCTGTGAGTGGTGTCTTTCACTCCTTGGCGGCTGCTGTGAGTGGTGCCTTTCACTCTTTGGCGGCTGCTGTGAGTAGTGTCTTTCACTCTTTGGTGGTGGCTGTGAGTGGTTTCTTTCACTCTTCGGCGGCTGCTGTGAGTGGTGTCTTTCACTCTTTGGCGGCTGCTGTGAGTGGTGCCTTTCACTCTTTGGTGGCTCCTGTGAGTGGTGCCTTTCACTCTTTGGTAGGTACTGTGAGTGGTGGCATTCACTCTTTGGCGGCTGCTGGGAGTTGTGCCGTTCCCTCTTTGGTGGCTGCTGTGAGTGGTGTCTTTCACTCTTTGGTGGCTGCTGTGAGTGGTGTCTATCACACTTTAGCGGCTGCTGCGAGTGGTGCCTTTCACTCTTTGGCGGCTGATGTGAGTGGTGTCCTTCACTCTTTGGCGGCTGGTGTGAGTGGTGTCTTTCACTCTTTGGTGGCTGCTGTGAGTTGTTACGTTCACTCTTTGGTGGCTGCTGTGAGTGGTGTGTTTCACTCTTTGGCGTCTGCTGTGAGTGGTGCCTTTCACTCTTTGGCGGCTGCTGTGTGTGGTATCTTTCACTCTTTGGCGGCTACTGTGAGTGGTGTCTTTCACTCTTTGTTGGGTGCTGTGAGTGGTGCCTTTCACTCTTTGGTAGGTGCTGTGAGTGGTGTCTTTCACTCGTTGGCGGCTGCTGTGAGTGGTGTCTTTCACTCTTTGGCGGCTGCTGTGAGTGGTGTTTTTCACTCTTTGGTGGCTGCTGTGAGTGGTGCCTTTCACTCTTTGGTATGTGCTGTGAGTGGTGTCCTTCACACTTTAGCGGCTGCTGTGAGTAGTGTCTTTCACTCTTTGGCGGCTACTGTGTGTGGTGCCGTCCACTCTTTGGCGGCTGCTGTGAGTGGTGTCTTTCATTCCTTGGCGGCTGCTATGAGTGGTGTCCTTCACTCTTTGGCGGCTGCTGTGAGTGGTGCCTTTCACTCTTTGGCGGCTGCTGTGAGTAGTGTCTTTCACTCTTTGGTGGTGGCTGTGAGTGGTTTCTTTCACTCTTCGGCGGCTGCTGTGAGTGGTGTCTTTCACTCTTTGGCGGCTGCTGTGAGTGGTACCTTTCACTCTTTGGTGGCTCCTGTGAGTGGTGCCTTTCACTCTTTGGTAGGTACTGTGAGTGGTGGCATTCACTCTTTGGCGGCTGCTGTGAGTTGTGCCGTTCCCTCTTTGGTGGCTGCTGTGAGTGGTGCCTTTCACTCTTTGGTGGCTGCTGTGAGTGGTGCCTTTCACTCTTTGGCGGCTGCTGTGAGTGGTGTCTTTCACTCTTTGGTGGCTGCTGTGAGTGGTGCCTTTCACTCTTTGGCGGCTGCTGTGAGTGATGCCTTTCACTCTTTGGCGGCTGCTGTGAGTGGTGTCTTTCACTCTTTGTTGGCTGCTGTGAGTGGTGTCTTTCACTCTTTGGCGGCTACTGTGAGTGGTGGCTTTCACTCTTTGGCGGCTGCTGTGGGTGGTGTCTTTCACTCTTTGTTGGCTGCTGTGAGTGGTGTATTTCACTCTTTGTTGGCTGCTGTGAGTAGTGTCTTTCACTCTTTGTTGGCTGCTGTGAGTGGTGTCTTTCACTATTTGGTGGTGGCTGTGAGTGATGTTTTTCACTATTTGACGGCTGTTGTGAGTGATGTCTTACACTCCTTGGCGGCTGCTGTGAGTGGTGTCTTTCACACTTTGGCGGCTGCAGTGAGTGGTGCCTTTTACTCTTTGATAGCTGCTGTGAGTGGTGTCTTTCACTCTTTGGCGGCTGCTGTGAGTGGTGTCTTTCACTCTTTGGCGGCTGCTGTGAGTGGTGCCTTTCACTCTTTGGCGGCTGCTGTGAGTAGTGCCTTTCACTCTCTGGTGGCTGCTGTGAGTAGTGTCTTTCACTCTTTGTTGGCTGCTGTGAGTGATGTCTTGCACTCTTTGGCGGCTGGTGTGAGTGGTGTGTTTCACTCTTTGGTAGCTGCTGTGAGTAGTGTCTTTCACTCTTTGGCGGCTGCTGTGAGTGGTGTATTTCACTATTTGGTGGTGGCTGTGAGTGATGTTTTTCACTCTTTGACGGCTGTTGTGAGTGATGTCTTACACTCCTTGGCGGCTGCTGTGAGTGGTGTCTTTCAATCTTTGGTGGCTGCTGTGAGTGGTGTTTTTCACTCTCTAGCGGCTGCTGTGAGTGGTGTCTTTCACACTTTGGCGGCTGCAGTGAGTGGTGCCTTTCACTCTTTGATAGCTGCTGTGTGTGGTATCTTTCACTTTTTGGCAGCTGCTGTGAGTGGTGCTTTTCACTCTTTGGTGGTGGCTGTGAGTGATGTTTTTCACTCTTTGACGGCTGTTGTGAGGGATGTCTTGCACTCCTTGGCGGCTGCTGTGAGTGGTGTCTTGCACTCTTTGGTGGCTGCTGTGAGTGGTGTTTTTTACTCTTTGGCGGCTGCTGTGAGTGATGTGATTCACTCTTTGGCGGCTACTGTGAATGGTGTTTTTCACTCTTTGTTGGGTGCTGTGAGTGGTGCCTTTCACTCTTTGGTAGGTGCTGTGAGTGGTGTCTTTCACTCGTTGGCGGCTGCTGTGAGTGGTGTCTTTCACTCTTTGGCGGCTGCTGTGAGTGTTGTTTTTCACTCTTTGGTGGCTGCTGTGAGTGGTGCCTTTCACTCTTTGGTATGTGCTGTGAGTGGTGCCTTTCACTCTTTGGCGGCTGCTGTGAGTGGTGTCCTTCACACTTTAGCGGCTGCTGTGAGTAGTGTCTTTCACTTCTTGGCGGCTGCTATGAGTGGTGTCTTTCACTGTTTGGCGGCTGCTGTGAGTGGTGCCTTTCACTCTTTGGCGGCTGCTGTGAGTAGTGTCTTTCACTCTTTGGTGGTGGCTGTGAGTGGTTTCTTTCACTCTTCGGCGGCTGCTGTGAGTGGTGTCTTTCACTCTTTGGCGGCTGCTGTGAGTGGTGCCTTTCACTCTTTGGTGGCTCCTGTGAGTGGTGCCTTTCACTCTTTGGTAGGTACTGTGAGTGGTGGCATTCACTCTTTGGCGGCTGCTGTGAGTTGTGCCGTTCCCTCTTTGGTGGCTGCTGTGAGTGGTGTCCTTCACTTTTTGGTGGCTGCTTTGAGTGGTGCTTTTCACTCTTTGGCGGCTGCTGTGAGAGGTGCTTTTCACTCTTTTGTCGTGTCTGAGAGTGGTGTCTTTCACTCTTTGACGGCTGCTGTGAGTGATGCCTTTCGCTCTTTGGCGGCTGCTGTGTGTGGTATCTTTCACTCTTTGGCGGCTACTGTGAGTGGTGTCTTTCACTCTTTGTTGGGTGCTGTGAGTGGTGCCTTTCACTCTTTGGTAGGTGCTGTGAGTGGTGTCTTTCACTCGTTGGCGGCTGCTGTGAGTGGTGTCTTTCACTCTTTGGCGGCTGCTGTGAGTGGTGTTTTTCACTCTTTGGTGGCTGCTGTGAGTGGTGCCTTTCACTCTTTGGTATGTGCTGTGAGTGGTGTCCTTCACACTTTAGCGGCTGCTGTGAGTAGTGTCTTTCACTCTTTGGCGGCTACTGTGTGTGGTGCCGTCCACTCTTTGGCGGCTGCTGTGAGTGGTGTCTTTCATTCCTTGGCGGCTGCTATGAGTGGTGTCCTTCACTCTTTGGCGGCTGCTGTGAGTGGTGCCTTTCACTCTTTGGCGGCTGCTGTGAGTAGTGTCTTTCACTCTTTGGTGGTGGCTGTGAGTGGTTTCTTTCACTCTTCGGCGGCTGCTGTGAGTGGTGTCTTTCACTCTTTGGCGGCTGCTGTGAGTGGTACCTTTCACTCTTTGGTGGCTCCTGTGAGTGGTGCCTTTCACTCTTTGGTAGGTACTGTGAGTGGTGGCATTCACTCTTTGGCGGCTGCTGTGAGTTGTGCCGTTCCCTCTTTGGTGGCTGCTGTGAGTGGTGCCTTTCACTCTTTGGTGGCTGCTGTGAGTGGTGCCTTTCACTCTTTGGCGGCTGCTGTGAGTGGTGTCTTTCACTCTTTGGTGGCTGCTGTGAGTGGTGCCTTTCACTCTTTGGCGGCTGCTGTGAGTGATGCCTTTCACTCTTTGGCGGCTGCTGTGAGTGGTGTCTTTCACTCTTTGTTGGCTGCTGTGAGTGGTGTCTTTCACTCTTTGGCGGCTACTGTGAGTGGTGGCTTTCACTCTTTGGCGGCTGCTGTGGGTGGTGTCTTTCACTCTTTGTTGGCTGCTGTGAGTGGTGTATTTCACTCTTTGTTGGCTGCTGTGAGTAGTGTCTTTCACTCTTTGTTGGCTGCTGTGAGTGGTGTCTTTCACTATTTGGTGGTGGCTGTGAGTGATGTTTTTCACTATTTGACGGCTGTTGTGAGTGATGTCTTACACTCCTTGGCGGCTGCTGTGAGTGGTGTCTTTCACACTTTGGCGGCTGCAGTGAGTGGTGCCTTTTACTCTTTGATAGCTGCTGTGAGTGGTGTCTTTCACTCTTTGGCGGCTGCTGTGAGTGGTGTCTTTCACTCTTTGGCGGCTGCTGTGTGTGGTATCTTTCACTCTTTGGCGGCTGCTGTGAGTGGTGTCTTTCACTCTTTGGTGGCTGCTGTGAGTGGTGTTTTTTACTCTTTGGCGGCTGCTGTGTGTGGTATCTTTCACTCTTTGGCGGCTACTGTGAGTGGTGTATTTCACTCTTTGTTGGGTGCTGTGAGTGGTGCCTTTCACTCTTTGGTAGGTGCTGTGAGTGGTGTCTTTCACTCGTTGGCGGCTGCTGTGAGTGGTGTCTTTCACTCTTTGGCGGCTGCTGTGAGTGGTGTTTTTCACTCTTTGGCGGCTGCTGTGAGTGGTGTCTTTCACTCTTTGGTGGCTGCTGTGAGTGGTGCCTTTCACTCTTTGGTATGTGCTGTGAGTGATGTCCTTCACACTTTAGCGGCTGCTGTGAGTGGTGTCTTTCACTCCTTGGCGGCTGCTGTGAGTGGTGCCTTTCACTCTTTGGCGGCTGCTGTGAGTAGTGTCTTTCACTCTTTGGTGGTGGCTGTGAGTGGTTTCTTTCACTCTTCGGCGGCTGCTGTGAGTGGTGTCTTTCACTCTTTGGCGGCTGCTGTGAGTGGTGCCTTTCACTCTTTGGTGGCTCCTGTGAGTGGTGCCTTTCACTCTTTGGTAGGTACTGTGAGTGGTGGCATTCACTCTTTGGCGGCTGCTGGGAGTTGTGCCGTTCCCTCTTTGGTGGCTGCTGTGAGTGGTGTCTTTCACTCTTTGGTGGCTGCTGTGAGTGGTGTCTATCACACTTTAGCGGCTGCTGCGAGTGGTGCCTTTCACTCTTTGGCGGCTGATGTGAGTGGTGTCCTTCACTCTTTGGCGGCTGGTGTGAGTGGTGTCTTTCACTCTTTGGTGGCTGCTGTGAGTTGTTACGTTCACTCTTTGGTGGCTGCTGTGAGTGGTGTGTTTCACTCTTTGGCGTCTGCTGTGAGTGGTGCCTTTCACTCTTTGGCGGCTGCTGTGTGTGGTATCTTTCACTCTTTGGCGGCTACTGTGAGTGGTGTCTTTCACTCTTTGTTGGGTGCTGTGAGTGGTGCCTTTCACTCTTTGGTAGGTGCTGTGAGTGGTGTCTTTCACTCGTTGGCGGCTGCTGTGAGTGGTGTCTTTCACTCTTTGGCGGCTGCTGTGAGTGGTGTTTTTCACTCTTTGGTGGCTGCTGTGAGTGGTGCCTTTCACTCTTTGGTATGTGCTGTGAGTGGTGTCCTTCACACTTTAGCGGCTGCTGTGAGTAGTGTCTTTCACTCTTTGGCGGCTACTGTGTGTGGTGCCGTCCACTCTTTGGCGGCTGCTGTGAGTGGTGTCTTTCATTCCTTGGCGGCTGCTATGAGTGGTGTCCTTCACTCTTTGGCGGCTGCTGTGAGTGGTGCCTTTCACTCTTTGGCGGCTGCTGTGAGTAGTGTCTTTCACTCTTTGGTGGTGGCTGTGAGTGGTTTCTTTCACTCTTCGGCGGCTGCTGTGAGTGGTGTCTTTCACTCTTTGGCGGCTGCTGTGAGTGGTACCTTTCACTCTTTGGTGGCTCCTGTGAGTGGTGCCTTTCACTCTTTGGTAGGTACTGTGAGTGGTGGCATTCACTCTTTGGCGGCTGCTGTGAGTTGTGCCGTTCCCTCTTTGGTGGCTGCTGTGAGTGGTGCCTTTCACTCTTTGGTGGCTGCTGTGAGTGGTGCCTTTCACTCTTTGGCGGCTGCTGTGAGTGGTGTCTTTCACTCTTTGGTGGCTGCTGTGAGTGGTGCCTTTCACTCTTTGGCGGCTGCTGTGAGTGATGCCTTTCACTCTTTGGCGGCTGCTGTGAGTGGTGTCTTTCACTCTTTGTTGGCTGCTGTGAGTGGTGTCTTTCACTCTTTGGCGGCTACTGTGAGTGGTGGCTTTCACTCTTTGGCGGCTGCTGTGGGTGGTGTCTTTCACTCTTTGTTGGCTGCTGTGAGTGGTGTATTTCACTCTTTGTTGGCTGCTGTGAGTAGTGTCTTTCACTCTTTGTTGGCTGCTGTGAGTGGTGTCTTTCACTATTTGGTGGTGGCTGTGAGTGATGTTTTTCACTATTTGACGGCTGTTGTGAGTGATGTCTTACACTCCTTGGCGGCTGCTGTGAGTGGTGTCTTTCACACTTTGGCGGCTGCAGTGAGTGGTGCCTTTTACTCTTTGATAGCTGCTGTGAGTGGTGTCTTTCACTCTTTGGCGGCTGCTGTGAGTGGTGTCTTTCACTCTTTGGCGGCTGCTGTGTGTGGTATCTTTCACTCTTTGGCGGCTGCTGTGAGTGGTGTCTTTCACTCTTTGGTGGCTGCTGTGAGTGGTGTTTTTTACTCTTTGGCGGCTGCTGTGTGTGGTATCTTTCACTCTTTGGCGGCTACTGTGAGTGGTGTATTTCACTCTTTGTTGGGTGCTGTGAGTGGTGCCTTTCACTCTTTGGTAGGTGCTGTGAGTGGTGTCTTTCACTCGTTGGCGGCTGCTGTGAGTGGTGTCTTTCACTCTTTGGCGGCTGCTGTGAGTGGTGTTTTTCACTCTTTGGCGGCTGCTGTGAGTGGTGTCTTTCACTCTTTGGTGGCTGCTGTGAGTGGTGCCTTTCACTCTTTGGTATGTGCTGTGAGTGATGTCCTTCACACTTTAGCGGCTGCTGTGAGTGGTGTCTTTCACTCCTTGGCGGCTGCTGTGAGTGGTGCCTTTCACTCTTTGGCGGCTGCTGTGAGTAGTGTCTTTCACTCTTTGGTGGTGGCTGTGAGTGGTTTCTTTCACTCTTCGGCGGCTGCTGTGAGTGGTGTCTTTCACTCTTTGGCGGCTGCTGTGAGTGGTGCCTTTCACTCTTTGGTGGCTCCTGTGAGTGGTGCCTTTCACTCTTTGGTAGGTACTGTGAGTGGTGGCATTCACTCTTTGGCGGCTGCTGGGAGTTGTGCCGTTCCCTCTTTGGTGGCTGCTGTGAGTGGTGTCTTTCACTCTTTGGTGGCTGCTGTGAGTGGTGTCTATCACACTTTAGCGGCTGCTGCGAGTGGTGCCTTTCACTCTTTGGCGGCTGATGTGAGTGGTGTCCTTCACTCTTTGGCGGCTGGTGTGAGTGGTGTCTTTCACTCTTTGGTGGCTGCTGTGAGTTGTTACGTTCACTCTTTGGTGGCTGCTGTGAGTGGTGTGTTTCACTCTTTGGCGTCTGCTGTGAGTGGTGCCTTTCACTCTTTGGCGGCTGCTGTGAGTGGTGCTTTTCACTCTTTTGTCGTGTCTGAGAGTGGTGTCTTTCACTCTTTGACGGGTGCTGTGAGTGATGCCTTTCACTCTTTGGCGGCTGCTGTGAGTGGTGTCTTTCACTCTTTGGCGTCTGCTGTGAGTGGTGCCTTTCACTCTTTGGCGGCTGCTGTGAGTAGTGCCTTTCACTCTTTGGTGGCTGCTGTGAGTAGTGTCTTTCACTCTTTGTTGGCTGCTGTGAGTGATGTCTTGCACTCTTTGGCGGCTGCTGTGAGTGGTGTGTTTCACTCTTTGGTAGCTGCTGTGAGTGGTGTGTTTCACTCTTTGGTAGCTGCTGTGAGTGGTGCTTTTCACTCTTTGGTGGTGGCTGTGAGTGATGTTTTTCACTCTTTGACCTCCGTTGTGAGTGGTGTCTTGCACTCCTTGGCGGCTGCTGTGAGTGGTGTCTTTCACACTTTGGCGGCTGCTCTGAGTGGTGTCTTTCACTCTTTGGCGGATGCTGTGAGTGGTGCCTTTCACTCTTTGGCGGCTGCTGTGAGTAGTGCCTTTCACTCTTTGGTGGCTGCTGTGAGTAGTGTCTTTCACTCTTTGTTGGCTGCTGTAAGTGGTGTCTTTCACTCTTTGGCGGCTGCAATGAGTAGTGTTATTCAGTCTTTGGCGGCTGCTGTGAGTGGTGTCTTTCACTCTTTGGCGGCTGCTGTGAGTGGTGTATTTCACTATTTGGTGGTGGCTGTGAGTGATGTTTTTCACTCTTTGACGGCTGTTGTGAGTGATGTCTTACACTCCTTGGCGGCTGCTGTGAGTGGTGTCTTTCACTCTTTGGTGGCTGCTGTGAGTGGTGTTTTTCACTCTCTAGCGGCTGCTGTGAGTGGTGTCTTTTACACTTTGGCGGCTGCAATGAGTGGTGCCTTTCACTCTTTGATAGCTGCTGTGTGTGGTATCTTTCACTTTTTGGCAGCTGCGGTGAGTGGTGCTTTTCACTCTTTGGTGGTGGCTGTGAGTGATGTTTTTCACTCTTTGACGGCTGTTGTGACGGATGTCTTGCACTCCTTGGCGGCTGCTGTGAGTGGTGTCTTTCACTCTTTGGTGGCTGCTGTGAGTGGTGTTTTTTACTCTTTGGCGGCTGCTGTGAGTGATGTGATTCACTCGTTGGCGGCTGCTGTGAGTGGTGCCTTTCACTCTTTGGTAGGTGCTGTGAGTGGTGTCTTTCACTCGTTGGCGGCTGCTGTGAGTGGTGTCTTTCACTCTTTGGCGCCTGCTGTGAGTGGTGCCTTTCACTCTTTGGCGGCTGCTGTGAGTAGTGTCTTTCACTCTTTGGTGTGGCTGTGAGTGGTTTCTTTCACTCTTCGGCGGCTGCTGTGAGTGGTGTCTTTCACTCTTTGGTGGCTGCTGTGAGTGGTGTGTTTCACTCTTTGGCGTCTGCTGTGAGTGGTGCCTTTCACTCTTTGGCGGCTGCTGTGAGTGGTGTCCTTCACTCTTTGGCGGCTGCTGTGAGTGGTGTCTATCACACTTTAGCGGCTGCTGCGAGTGGTGCCTTTCACTCTTTGGCGGCTGCTGTGAGTGGTGTCCTTCACTCTTTGGCGTCTGCTGTGAGTGGTGCCTTTCACTCTTTGGCGGCTGCTGTGAGTGGTGCTTTTCACTCTTTTGTCGTGTCTGAGAGCGGTGTCTTTCACTCTTTGACGGCTGCTGTGAGTGATGCCTTTCACTCTTTGGCGGCTGCTGTGAGTGGTGTCTTTCACTCTTTGGCGGCTGCTGTGAGTGGTGCCTTTCACTCTTTGGCGGCTGCTGTGAGTAGTGCCTTTCACTCTCTGGTGGCTGCTGTGAGTAGTGTCTTTCACTCTTTGTTGGCTGCTGTGAGTGATGTCTTGCACTCTTTGGCGGCTGGTGTGAGTGGTGTGTTTCACTCTTTGGTAGCTGCTGTGAATGGTGTCTTTCACTCTTTGGCGGCTGCTGTGAGTGGTGTATTTCACTATTTGGTGGTGGCTGTGAGTGATGTTTTTCACTCTTTGACGGCTGTTGTGAGTGATGTCTTACACTCCTTGGCGGCTGCTGTGAGTGGTGTCTTTCACTCTTTGGTGGCTGCTGTGAGTGGTGTTTTTCACTCTCTAGCGGCTGCTGTGAGTGGTGTCTTTCACACTTTGGCGGCTGCAGTGAGTGGTGCCTTTCACTCTTTGATAGCTGCTGTGTGTGGTATCTTTCACTTTTTGGCAGCTGCTGTGAGTGGTGCTTTTCACTCTTTGGTGGTGGCTGTGAGTGATGTTTTTCACTCTTTGACGGCTGTTGTGAGGGATGTCTTGCACTCCTTGGCGGCTGCTGTGAGTGGTGTCTTTCACTCTTTGGTGGCTGCTGTGAGTGGTGTTTTTTACTCTTTGGCGGCTGCTGTGAGTGATGTGATTCACTCTTTGGCGGCTGCTGTGAGTGGTGCCTTTCACTCTTTGGTAGGTGCTGTGAGTGGTGTCTTTCACTCGTTGGCGGCTGCTGTGAGTGGTGTCTTTCACTCTTTGGCGCCTGCTGTGAGTGGTGCCTTTCACTCTTTGGCGGCTGCTGTGAGTAGTGTCTTTCACTCTTTGGTGTGGCTGTGAGTGGTTTCTTTCACTCTTCGGCGGCTGCTGTGAGTGGTGTCTTTCACTCTTTGGTGGCTGCTGTGAGTGGTGTGTTTCACTCTTTGGCGTCTGCTGTGAGTGGTGCCTTTCACTCTTTGGCGGCTGCTGTGAGTGGTGTCCTTCACTCTTTGGCGGCTGCTGTGAGTAGTGTCTATCACACTTTAGCGGCTGCTGCGAGTGGTGCCTTTCACTCTTTGGCGGCTGCTGTGAGTGGTGTCCTTCACTCTTTGGCGTCTGCTGTGAGTGGTGCCTTTCACTCTTTGGCGGCTGCTGTGAGTGGTGCTTTTCACTCTTTTGTCGTGTCTGAGAGCGGTGTCTTTCACTCTTTGACGGCTGCTGTGAGTGATGCCTTTCACTCTTTGGCGGCTGCTGTGAGTGGTGTCTTTCACTCTTTGGCGGCTGCTGTGAGTGGTGCCTTTCATCTTTGGCGGCTGCTGTGAGTAGTGCCTTTCACTCTCTGGTGGCTGCTGTGAGTAGTGTCTTTCACTCTTTGTTGGCTGCTGTGAGTGATGTCTTGCACTCTTTGGCGGCTGGTGTGAGTGGTGTGTTTCACTCTTTGGTAGCTGCTGTGAATGGTGTCTTTCACTCTTTGGCGGCTGCTGTGAGTGGTGTATTTCACTATTTGGTGGTGGCTGTGAGTGATGTTTTTCACTCTTTGACGGCTGCTGTGAGTGATGTCTTACACTCCTTGGCGGCTGCTGTGAGTGGTGTCTTTCACTCTTTGGTGGCTGCTGTGAGTGGTGTTTTTCACTCTCTAGCGGCTGCTGTGAGTGGTGTCTTTCACACTTTGGCGGCTGCAGTGAGTGGTGCCTTTCACTCTTTGATAGCTGCTGTGTGTGGTATCTTTCACTTTTTGGCAGCTGCTGTGAGTGGTGCTTTTCACTCTTTGGTGGTGGCTGTGAGTGATGTTTTTCACTCTTTGACGGCTGTTGTGAGGGATGTCTTGCACTCCTTGGCGGCTGCTGTGAGTGGTGTCTTGCACTCTTTGGTGGCTGCTGTGAGTGGTGTTTTTTACTCTTTGGCGGCTGCTGTGAGTGATGTGATTCACTCTTTGGCGGCTACTGTGAATGGTGTTTTTCACTCTTTGTTGGGTGCTGTGAGTGGTGCCTTTCACTCTTTGGTAGGTGCTGTGAGTGGTGTCTTTCACTCGTTGGCGGCTGCTGTGAGTGGTGTCTTTCACTCTTTGGCGGCTGCTGTGAGTGGTGTTTTTCACTCTTTGGTGGCTGCTGTGAGTGGTGCCTTTCACTCTTTGGTATGTGCTGTGAGTGGTGCCTTTCACTCTTTGGCGGCTGCTGTGAGTGGTGTCCTTCACATTTTAGCGGCTGCTGTGAGTAGTGTCTTTCACTCCTTGGCGGCTGCTATGAGTGGTGTCTTTCACTCTTTGGCGGCTGCTGTGAGTGGTGCCTTTCACTCTTTGGCGGCTGCTGTGAGTAGTGTCTTTCACTCTTTGGTGGTGGCTGTGAGTGGTTTCTTTCACTCTTCGGCGGCTGCTGTGAGTGGTGTCTTTCACTCTTTGGCGGCTGCTGTGAGTGGTGCCTTTCACTCTTTGGTGGCTCCTGTGAGTGGTGCCTTTCACTCTTTGGTAGGTACTGTGAGTGGTGGCATTCACTCTTTGGCGGCTGCTGTGAGTTGTGCCGTTCCCTCTTTGGTGGCTGCTGTGAGTGGTGTCCTTCACTTTTTGGTGGCTGCTTTGAGTGGTGCTTTTCACTCTTTGGCGGCTGCTGTGAGAGGTGCTTTTCACTCTTTTGTCGTGTCTGAGAGTGGTGTCTTTCACTCTTTGACGGCTGCTGTGAGTGATGCCTTTCACTCTTTGGCGGCTGCTGTGAGTGGTGTCTTTCACTCTTTGGCGGCTGCTGTGAGTGGTGCCTTTCACTCTTTGGCGGCTGCTGTGAGTAGTGCCTTTCACTCTATGGTGGCTGCTGTGAGTAGTGTCTTTCACTCTTTGTTGGCTGCTGTGAGTGATGTCTTGCACTCTTTGGCGGCTGCTGTGAGTGGTGTGTTTCACTCTTTGGTAGCTGCTGTGAGTGGTGTTTTTCACTCTTTGGCAGCTGCTGTGAGTGGTGCCTTTCACTCTTTGGTGGTGGCTGTGAGTGATGTTTTTCACTCTTTGACGGCTGTTGTGAGTGATGTCTTGCACTCTTTGACGGCTGTTGTGAGTGATGTCTTGCACTCTTTGGCGGATGCTGTGAGTGGTCCCTTTCACTCCTTGGTGGCTGCTGTGAGTGGTGTCTTTCACTCTTTGGTGGCTGCTGTGAGTGGTGTTTTTCACTCTTTAGCGGCTGCTGTGAGTGGTGCCTTTCACTCTTTGGCGGCTGCTCTGAGTGGTGTCTTTCACTCTTTGGCGGCTGCTCTGAGTGGTGTTTTTCACTCTTTAGCGGCTGCTGTGAGTGGTGTCTTTCACACTTTGGCGGCTGCTCTGAGTGGTGTCTTTCACTCTTTGGCGGATGCTGTGAGTGGTGCCTTTCACTCTTTGGCGGCTGCTGTGAGTAGTGCCTTTCCCTCTTTGGTGGCTGCTGTGAGTAGTGTCTTTCACTCTTTGGTTGCTGCTGTGAGTAGTGTCTTTCACTCTTTAGCGGCTGCTGTGAGTGGTGTCTTTCACACTTTGGCGGCTGCTGTGAGTGGTGTTATTCAGTCTTTGGTAGCTGCTGTGAGTGGTGTCTTTCACTCTTTGGCGACTGCTGTGAGTGGTGCCTTTCACTCTTTGGTGGCTGCTGTGAGTGGTGTATTTCACTATTTGGTGGTGGCTGTGAGTGATGTTTTTCACTCTTTGACGGCTGTTGTGAGTGATGTCTTACACTCCTTGGCGGCTGCTGTGAGTGGTGTCTTTCACTCTTTGGTGGCTGCTGTGAGTGGTGTTTTTCACTCTCTAGCGGCTGCTGTGAGTGGTGTCTTTCACACTTTGGCGGCTGCAGTGAGTGGTGCCTTTCACTCTTTGATAGCTGCTGTGTGTGGTATCTTTCACTTTTTGGCAGCTGCTGTGAGTGGTGCTTTTCACTCTTTGGTGGTGGCTGTGAGTGATGTTTTTCACTCTTTGACGGCTGTTGTGAGGGACGTCTTGCACTCCTTGGCGGCTGCTGTGAGTGGTGTCTTGCACTCCTTGGCGGCTGCTGTGAGTGGTGTCTTTTACTCTTTGGCGGCTGCTGTGAGTGGTGCCTTTCACTCTTTGTTGGGTGCTGTGAGTGGTGCCTTTCACTCTTTGGTAGGTGCTGTGAGTGGTGTCTTTCAGTCTTTGGTGGCTGCTGTGAGTTGTTACGTTCACTCTTTGGTGGCTGCTGTGAGTGGTGTGTTTCACTCTTTGGCGGCTGCTGTGAGTGGTGCCTTTCACTCTTTGGCGGCTGCTGTGAGTGGTGCTTTTCACTCTTTTGTCGTGTCTGAGAGTGGTGTCTTTCACTCTTTGACGGCTGCTGTGAGTGATGCCTTTCACTCTTTGGCGGCTGCTGTGAGTGGTGTCTTTCACTCTTTGGCGGCTGCTGTGAGTGGTGCCGTTCACTCTTTGGCGGCTGCTGTGAGTAGTGTCTTTCACTCTTTGTTGGCTGCTGTGGGTGATGTCTTGCACTCTTTGGCGGCTGCTGTGAGTGGTGTGTTTCACTCTTTGGCGGCTGCTGTGAGTAGTGCCTTTCACTCTATGGTGGCTGCTGTGAGTAGTGTCTTTCACTCTTTGTTGGCTGCTGTGAGTGATGTCTTGCACACTTTGGCGGCTGCTGTGAGTGGTGTGTTTCACTCTTTGGTAGCTGCTGTGAGTGGTGTTTTTCACTCTTTGGTAGCTGCTGTGAGTGGTGTCTTTCACTCTTTGGCAGCTGCTGTGAGTGGTGCCTTTCACTCTTTGGTGGTGGCTGTGAGTGATGTTTTTCACTCTTTGACGGCTGTTGTGAGTGATGTCTTGCACTCTTTGACGGCTGTTGTGAGTGATGTCTTGCACTCTTTGGCGGATGCTGTGAGTGGTCCCTTTCACTCTTTGGTGGCTGCTGTGAGTGGTGTCTTTCACACTTTGGCGGCTGCTGTGAGTGGTGTCTTTCACTATTTGGCGGCTGCAATGAGTAGTTTTATTCAGTCTTTGGGAGCTGCTGTGAGTGGTGTCTTTCACACTTTGTTGGCTGCTGTGAGTGATGTCTTTCACTCTTTGGTGGTCGCTGTGAGTGGTGTCTTTCACTCTTTGGCGGCTGCTGTAAGTGGTGTCTTTCACTATTTGACGGCTGCAATGAGTAGTGTTATTCAGTCTTTGGTAGCTGCTGTGAGTGGTGTCTTTCACTCTTTGATAGCTGCTGTGAGTGGTGTCTTTCACTATTTGGTGGTGGCTGTGAGTGATGTTTTTCACTCTTTGACGGCTGTTGTGAGTGATGTCTTACACTCCTTGGCGGCTGCTGTGAGTGGTGTCTTTCACTCTTTGGTGGCTGCTGTGAGTGGTGTTTTTCACTCTTTAGCGGCTGCTGTGAGTGGTGTCTTTCACACTTTGGCGGCTGCTGTGAGTGGTGCCTTTCACTCTTTGGCGGCTGCTGTGAGTGGTGCTTTTCACTCTTTTGTCGTGTCTGAGAGTGGTGTCTTTCACTCTTTGACGGCTGCTGTGAGTGATGCCTTTCACTCTTTGGCGGCTGCTGTGAGTGGTGTCTTTCACTCTTTGGCGGCTGCTGTGAGTGGTGCCTTTCACTCTTTGGCGGCTGCTGTGAGTAGTGCCTTTCACTCTTTGGTGGCTGCTGTGAGTAGTGTCTTTCACTCTTTGTTGGCTGCTGTGAGTGATGTCTTGCACTCTTTGGCGGCTGCTGTGAGTGGTGTGTTTCACTCTTTGGTAGCTGCTGTGAGTGGTGTGTTTCACTCTTTGGTAGCTGCTGTGAGTGGTGCTTTTTACTCTTTGGTGGTGGCTGTGAGTGATGTTTTTCACTCTTTGACGGCCGTTGTGAGTGATGTCTTGCACTCCTTGGCGGCTGCTGTGAGTGGTGTCTTTCACTCTTTGGTGGCTGCTGTGAGTGGTGTTTTTCACTCTTTAGCGGCTGCTGTGAGTGGTGCCTTTCACTCTTTGGCGGCTGCTCTGAGTGGTGTCTTTCACTCTTTGGCGGCTGCTCCGAGTGGTGTTTTTCACTCTTTAGCGGCTGCTGTGAGTGGTGTCTTTCACTCTTTGGCGGATGCTGTGAGTGGTGCCTTTCACTCTTTGGCGGCTGCTGTGAGTAGTGCCTTTCACTCTTTGGTGGCTGCTGTGAGTAGTGTCTTTCACTCTTTGGTGGCTGCTGTGAGTAGTGTCTTTCACTCTTTAGCGGCTGCTGTGAGTGGTGTCTTTCACACTTTGGCGGCTGCTGTGAGTGGTGTCTTTCACTCTTTGGCGGCTGCAATGAGTAGTGTTATTCAGTCTTTGGTAGCTGCTGTGAGTGGTGTCTTTCACTCTTTGGCGGCTGCTGTGAGTGGTGTATTTCACTATTTGGTGGTGGCTGTGAGTGATGTTTTTCACTCTTTGACGGCTGTTGTGAGTGATGTCTTACACTCCTTGGCGGCTGCTGTGAGTGGTGTCTTTCACTCTTTGGTGGCTGCTGTGAGTGGTGTTTTTCACTCTCTAGCGGCTGCTGTGAGTGGTGTCTTTCACACTTTGGCGGCTGCAGTGAGTGGTGCCTTTCACTCTTTGATAGCTGCTGTGTGTGGTATCTTTCACTTTTTGGCAGCTGCTGTGAGTGGTGCTTTTCACTCTTTGGTGGTGGCTGTGAGTGATGTTTTTCACTCTTTGACGGCTGTTGTGAGGGATGTCTTGCACTCCTTGGCGGCTGCTGTGAGTGGTGTCTTTCACTCTTTGTTGGGTGCTGTGAGTGGTGCCTTTCACTCTTTGGTAGGTGCTGTGAGTGGTGTCTTTCACTCGTTGGCGGCTGCTGTGAGTGGTGTCTTTCACTCTTTGGCGGCTGCTGTGAGTGGTGTTTTTCACTCTTTGGTGGCTGCTGTGAGTGGTGCCTTTCACTCTTTGGTATGTGCTGTGAGTGGTGTCCTTCACACTTTAGCGGCTGCTGTGAGTGGTGTCTTTCATTCCTTGGCGGCTGCTATGAGTGGTGTCTTTCACTCTTTGGCGGCTGCTGTGAGTGGTGCCTTTCACTCTTTGGCGGCTGCTGTGAGTAGTGTCTTTCACTCTTTGGTGGTGGCTGTGAGTGGTTTCTTTCACTCTTTGGCGGCTGCTGTGAGTGGTGTCTTTCACTCTTTGGTGGTGGCTGTGAGTGGTTTCTTTCACTCTTTGGTGGCTGCTGTGAGTGGTGTCTTTCACTCTTTGGCGGCTGCTGTGAGTGGTGCCTTTCACTCTTTGGCGGCTGCTGTGAGTGGTGCCTTTCACTCTTTGGCGGCTGCTGTGAGTAGTGTCTTTCACTCTTTGGTGGTGGCTGTGAGTGGTTTCTTTCACTCTTTGGTGGCTGCTGTGAGTGGTGTCTTTCACTCTTTGGCGGCTGCTGTGAGTGGTGCCTTTCACTCTTTGGCGGCTGCTGTGAGTAGTGTCTTTCACTCTTTGGTGGTGGCTGTGAGTGGTTTCTTTCACTCTTTGGTGGCTGCTGTGAGTGGTGTCTTTCACTCTTTGGCGGCTGCTGTGAGTGGTGCCTTTCACTCTTTGGTGGCTCCTGTGAGTGGTGCCTTTCACTCTTTGGTAGGTACTGTGAGTGGTGGCATTCACTCTTTGGCGGCTGCTGTGAGTGGTGTCTTTCACTCTTTGGTGGCTGCTGTGAGTGATGTTTTTCACTCTTTGGTGGCTGCTGTGAGTTGTTACGTTCACTCTTTGGTGGCTGCTGTGAGTGGTGTCCTACACTCTTTGGCGGCTGCTGTGAGTGGTGTCTTTCACTCTTTGGTGGCTGCTGTGAGTTGTTACGTTCACTCTTTGGTGGCTGCTGTGAGTGGTGTGTTTCACCCTTTGGCGGCTGCTGTGAGTGGTGCCTTTCACTCTTTGGCGGCTGCTGTGAGTGGTGCTGTTCACTCTTTTGTCGTGTCTGAGAGTGGTGTCTTTCACTCTTTGACGGCTGCTGTGAGTGATGCCTTTCACTCTTTGGCGGCTGCTGTGAGTGGTGTCTTTCACTCTTTGGCGGCTGCTGTGAGTGGTGCCTTTCACTCCTTGGTGGCTGCTGTGAGTAGTGTCTTTCACTCTTTGGCGGCTGCTGTGAGTGGTGTCTTTCACTCTTTGGCGGCTGCTGTGAGTGGTGTCTTTCACTCTTTGGCGGCTGCTGTGAGTGGTGCCTTTCACTCTTTGGCGGCTGCTGTGAGTAGTGCCTTTCACTCTATGGTGGCTGCTGTGAGTAGTGTCTTTCACTCTTTGTTGGCTGCTGTGAGTGATGTCTTGCACTCTTTTGCGGCTGCTGTGAGTGGTGTGTTTCACTCTTTGGTAGCTGCTGTGAGTGGTGTCTTTCACTCTTTGGCAGCTGCTGTGAGTGGTGTGTTTCTCTCTTTGGTAGCTGCTGTGAGTGGTGTTTTTCACTCTTTGGCAGCTGCTGTGAGTGGTGCTTTTCACTCTTTGGTGGTGGCTGTGAGTGATGTTTTTCACTCTATGACGGCTGTTGTGAGTGATGTCTTGCACTCCTTGGCGGCTGCTGTGAGTGGTGTCTTTCACTCTTTGATAGCTGCTGTGAGTGGTGTCTTTCACTATTTGGTGGTGGCTGTGAGTGATGTTTTTCACTCTTTGACGGCTGTTGTGAGTGATGTCTTACACTCCTTGGCGGCTGCTGTGAGTGGTGTCTTTCACTCTTTGTTGGCTGCTGTGAGTGGTGTTTTTCACTCTTTAGCGGCTGCTGTGAGTGGTGTCTTTCACACTTTGGCGGCTGCAGTGAGTGGTGCCTTTCACTCTTTGATAGCTGCTGTGTGTGGTATCTTTCACTCTTTGGCAGCTGCTGTGAGTGGTGCTTTTCACTCTTTGGTGGTGGCTGTGAGTGATGTTTTTCACTCTTTGACGGCTGTTGTGAGGGACGTCTTGCACTCCTTGGCGGCTGCTGTGAGTGGTGTCTTTCACTCTTTGGTGGCTGCTGTGAGTGGTGTTTTTTACTCTTTGGCGGCTGCTGTGAGTGATGTGATTCACTCTTTGGCGGCTACTGTGAATGGTGTTTTTCACTCTTTGTTGGGTGCTGTGAGTGGTGCCTTTCACTCTTTGGTAGGTGCTGTGAGTGGTGTCTTTCACTCGTTGGCGGCTGCTGTGAGTGGTGTTTTTCACTCTTTGGTGGCTGCTGTGAGTGGTGCCTTTCACTCTTAGGCGGCTGCTGTGAGTGGTGTCTTTCACACTTTGGTGGCAGCTGTGAGTGGTGTCTTTCACTCTTTGGTGGCTGCTGTGAGTGGTGCCTTTCACTCTTTGGTGGTGGCTGTGAGTGGTGCCTTTCACTCTTTGGCGACTGCTGTGAGTGATGTCTTTCACACTTTGGTGGCTGCTGTGAGTGGTGTGTTTCACTCTTTTGTGGCTTCTGTGAGTGGTGTCTTTCACTCTCTGGCGGCTGCTGTGAGTGGTGTCTTTCACACTTTGGCGGCTGCTGTGAGTGGTGTCTTTCACTCTTTGGTATCTGCTCTGAGTGGTGTGTTTCACTCTTTGGTGGCTTTCTGTGAGTGGTGTCTTTCACTCTCTGGCGGCTGCTGTGAGTGGTGTCTTTCACTCTTTAGCGGCTGCTGTGAGTGGTGTCTTTCACTCTTTAGCGGCTGCTGTGAGTGGTGTCTTTCACTCTTTGGCGGCTGCTGTGAGTGGTGCCTTTCACTCTTTGGCGGCTGCTGTGAGTTTTGCATCTCACTCCTTGGCGGCTGCTGTGTGTGGTGTTCCTCACACTTTGGTGGCTGCTGTGAGTGGTGTCTTCCACTCATTAGCGGCTGCCTGTGAGTGGCGTCTTTCACACTTTGGCTGCTGCTGTGAGTGGTGGCTTTTACTCTTTGGCGGCTACTGTGAGTCGTGCCTTTCACTCGTTTGTAGGTGCTGTAAGTAGTGTCTTTCACTCTTTGGCGGATGCAGTGAGTAGTGTCTTTCAATCTTTGGCGGCTGCAGTGAGTAGTGTCTTTCACTCTTTGGCGGCTGCTGTGAGTGGTGTCTTTCACACTTTGGCGGCTGCTGTGAGTGGTGTCTTGCACTCTTTGGCGGCTGCAGTGAGTAGTGTCTTTCACTCTTTGGCGGCTGCTGTGAGTGGTGTCTTGCACTCTTTGGTGGCTGCTCTGAGTGGTGTCTTTCACTTTTTAGCGGCTGCTGTGAGTGATGTCTTTCACTCTTTAGCGGCTGCTGTGAGTGGTGTCTTTCACTCTTTGGCGGCTGCTGTGAGTGGTGCCTTTCACTCTTTTGTGGCTGCTGTGAGTGGTGTCTTTCACTCTTTGGTGGCAGCTGTGAGTGGTGCCTTTCACTCTTTGGTATCTGCTCTGAGTGGTGTGTTTCACTCTTTAGCGGCTGCTGTGAGTGGTGTCTTTCACTCTTTGGCGGCTGCTGTGAGTGGTGCCTTTCACTCTTTGGTATCTGCTCTGAGTGGTGTGTTTCACTCTTTAGCGGCTGCTGTGAGTGGTGTCTTTCACTCTTTGGCGGCTGCTGTGAGTGGTGCCTTTCACTCTTTGGTGGCTTTCTGTGAGTGGTGTCTTTCACTCTCTGGCGGCTGCCTGTGAGTGGTGTCTTTCACTCTTTAGCGGCTGCTGTGAGTGGTGTCTTTCACTCTTTGGCGGCTGCTGTGAGTGATGCCTTTCACTCTTTGGTGGCTGCTGTGTGTGGTGTCTTTCACTCTTTGGTGGCTGCTGTGAGTGGTGCCTTTCACTCTTTGGTGGTGGCTGTGAGTGGTGCCTTTCACTCTTTGGCGACTGCTGTGAGTGATGTCTTTCACAGTTTGGCGGCTGCTGTGAGTGGTGTGTTTCACTCTTTTGTGGCTTCTGTGAGTGGTGTCTTTCACTCTCTGGCGGCTGCTGTGAGTGGTGTCTTTCACACTTTGGCTGCTGCTGTGAGTGGTACCTTTCACTCTTTGGTATCTGCTCTGAGTGGTGTCTTTCACACTTTGGCGGCTGTTGTGAGTGGTGTGTTTCACTCTTTGGTGGCTGCTGTGTGTGGTGCCTTTCACTCTTTGGCGACTGCTGTGAGTGATGTCTTTCACACTTTGGCGGCTGTTGTGAGTGGTGTGTTTCACTCTTTGGTGGCTGCTGTGAGTGGTGCCTTTCACTCTTTGGTGGCTGCTGTGAGTGGTGCCTTTCACTCTTTGGTAGGTGCTGTGAGTGGTGGCATTCACTCTTTAGCGGCTGCTGTGAGTTGTGCCGTTCACTGTTTGGTGGCTGCTGTGAGTGGTGTCCTTCACTCTTTGGTGGCTGCTTTGAGTGGTGCATCTCACTCCTTGGGGGCTGCTGTGTGTGGTGTTCCTCACTCTTTGGTGGCTGCAGTGAGTAGTGTCTCTCACTCTTTGGCGGCTGCTGTGAGTTGTATCTTTCACTTTTTAGCGGCTGCTGTGAGTAGTGTCTTTCACACTTTAGCGGCTGCTGTGAGTGGTGTCTTTCACTCTTTGGCGGCTGCTGAGAGTGGTGCCTTTCACTCTTTGGTGGCTGCTGTGAGTGGTGTCTTTCACTCTTTGGCGGCTGCTGTATGTGGTGTCTTTTACTCTTTGGTGGCAGCTGTGAGTGGTGCCTTTCACTCTTTGGTGGCTGCTGTGAGTGGTGTCTTTCACTCTTTGGCGGCTGCTGTATGTGGTGTCTTTTACTCTTTGGTGGCAGCTGTGAGTGGTGTGTTTCACTCTTTGGCGGCTGCTGTATGTGGTGTCTTTCACTCTTTGGCGGCTGCTGTATGTGGTGTCTTTTACTCTTTGGCGACTGCTGTGAGTGATGTCTTTCATACTTTGGCGGCTGCTGTGAGTGGTGTGTTTCACTCTTTGGTGGCTTCTGTGAGTGGTGTCTTTCACTCTCTGGCGGCTGCTGTGAGTGGTGTCTTTCACACTTTGGCTGCTGCTGTGAGTGGTACCTTTCACTCTTTGGTATCTGCTGTGAGTGGTGTGTTTCACTCTTTGGCGGCTTTTGTGAGTGGTGCTTTTCACTCTTTGGTCGTGTCTGAGAGTGGTGTCTTTCACTCTTTGACGGCTGCTGTGAGTGATGCCTTTCACTCTTTGGCGGCTGATGTGAGTGGTGTCTTTCACTCTTTGGCGGCTGCTGTGAGTAGTGCCTTTCACTCCTTGGTGGCTGCTGTGAGTAGTGTCTTTCACTCTTTGTTGGCTGCTGTGAGTGATGTCTTGCACTCTTTGGCGGCTGATGTGAGTGGTGTCTCTCACTCTTTGGCGGCTGCTGGGAGTGGTTTCTTTCATTCTTTGGCGGCTGCTGTGAGTGGTGTCTTTCTCTCTTTGACGGCTGATGTGAGTGGTGCCTTTCTCTCTTTGACGGCTGCAGTGAGTAGTGTTATTCACTCTTTGGTAGCTGCTGTGAGTGGTGTCTTTCACTCTTTCCAGCTGCTGTGAGTGGTGCTGTTCACTCTTTGGTGGTCGCTGTGAGTGATGTTTTTCACTCTTTGACGGCTGTTGTGAGTGATGTCTTGCACTCCTTGGCGGCTGCTGTGAGTGGTGTCTTTCACTCTTTGGCGGCTGCAATGAGTAGTGTTATTCAGTCTTTGGTAGCTGCTGTGAGTGGTGTCTTTCACTCTTTGGTGGCTGCTGTGAGTGGGGTTTTTTACTCTTTGGCGGCTGCTGTGAGTGATGTCTTTCACTCTTTGGCGGCTACTGTGATTTGTGTTTTTCACTCTTTGTTGGGTGCTGTGAGTGGTGTCTTTCACTCTTTGGCGGCTGCTGTGAGTGGTGTTTTTCACTCTTTGGTGGCTGCTGTGAGTGGTGCCTTTCACTCTTTGGTATGTGCTGTGAGTGGTGTCCTTCACACTTTAGCGGCTGCTGTGAGTAGTGTCTTTCACTCCTTGGCGGCTGCTGTGAGTGGTGCCTTTCACTCTTTGGCGGCTGCTTTGAGTGGTGTCTTTCACTCTCTGGCGGCTGCTGTGAGTGGTGTCTTTCACATTTTGGCTGCTGCTGTGAGTGGTACCTTTCACTCTTTGGTATCTGCTGTGAGTGGTGTGTTTCACTCTTTGGCGGCTGCTGTGAGTGGTGCTTTTCACTCTTTGGTCGTGTCTGAGAGTGGTGTCTTTCACTCTTTGACGGCTGCTGTGAGTGATGCCTTTCACTCTTTGGCGGCTGATGTGAGTGGTGTCTTTCACTCTTTGGCGGCTGCTGTGAGTGGTGCCTTTCACTCTTTGGCGGCTGCTGTGAGTAGTGCCTTTCACTCTTTGGTGGCTGCTGTGAGTGGTCCCTTTCACTCTTTGGTGGCTGCTGTGAGTGGTGCCTTTCACTCTTTGGCGGCTGCTGTGAGTAGTGTCTTTCACTCTTTGGCGGCTGCTGTGAGTAGTGCCTTTCACTCTTTGGCGGCTGATGTGAGTGGTGTCTTTCACTCTTTGGCGGCTGCTGTGAGTGGTGCCTTTCACTCTTTGGCGGCAGCTGTGAGTGGTGCCTTTCACTCTTTGGCGGCTGCTGTGAGTAGTGTCTTTCACTCTTTGGCGGCTGCTGTGAGTAGTGCCTTTCACTCCTTGGTGGCTGCTGTGAGTAGTGTCTTTCACTCTTTGTTGGCTGCTGTGAGTGATGTCTTGCACTCTTTGGAGGCTGCTGGGAGTGGTTTCTTTCACTCTTTGGCGGCTGCTGTGAGTGGTGTCTTTCTCTCTTTGACGGCTGCAGTGAGTAGTGTTATTCACTCTTTGGTAGCTGCTGTGAGTGGTGTCTTTCACTCTTTCCAGCTGCTGTGAGTGGTGCCTTTCACTCTTTGGCGGCTGCTGTGAGTAGTGTCTTTCACTCTTTGATGGCTGCTGTGAGTGGTGTCTTTCACTCTTTTGCGGCTGCTGTTTGTGGTGTTCCTCACTCTTTGGCGGCCACTGTGAGTGGTGCCTTTCACTCTTTGGTGGCTTCAGTGAGTAATGTCTTTCACTCTTTGGCGGCTGCAGTGAGTAGTGTCTTCCACTCTGTGGTGGTGGCTGTGAGTGGTTTCTTTCACTCTTCGGCGGCTGATGTGAGTGATGTCTTGCACTCTTTGGCGGCTGCTGTGAGTGGTGTTTTTCACTCTTTGTCGGCTGCTGTGAGTAGCGTCTTTCACTCTTTGGCGGCTGCTCTGAGTGGTGCCTTTCACTCTTTGGCGGCTGCTGTGAGTGGTGCCTTTCACTCTTTGGCGGCTGCTGAGAGTGGTGTCTTTCACTCTTTGGCGGCTGCTGTGAGTGGTGTCTTTCACACTTTGGTGGCTTCTGTGAGTGGTGTCTTTCACTCTCTGGCGGCTGCTGTGAGTAGTGTCTTTCACACTTTGGCTGCTGCTGTGAGTGGTACCTTTCACTCTTTGGTATCTGCTGTGAGTGGTGCCTTTCACTCTTTGGTGGCTGCTGTGTGTGGTGTCTTTCACTCTTTGGTGGCTGCTGTGAGTGGTGTGTTTCACACTTTGGTGGCTTCTGTGAGTGGTGTCTTTCACTCTTTGGTGGCTGCTGTGTGTGGTGTCTTTCACTCTTTGGCGACTGCTGTGAGTGATGTCTTTCACACTTTGGCGGCTGTTGTGAGTGGTGTGTTTCACTCTTTGGTGGCTGCTGTGAGTGGTGCCTTTCACTCTTTGGTGGCTGCTGTGAGTGGTGCCTTTCACTCTTTGGTAGGTGCTGTGAGTGGTGGCATTCACTCTTTAGCGGCTGCTGTGAGTTGTGCCGTTCACTGTTTGGTGGCTGCTGTGAGTGGTGTCCTTCACTCTTTGGTGGCTGCTTTGAGTGGTGCATCTCACTCCTTGGGGGCTGCTGTGTGTGGTGTTCCTCACTCTTTGGTGGCTGCAGTGAGTAGTGTCTTTCACTCTTTGGCGGCTGCTGTGAGTTGTATCTTTCACTCTTTGGCGGCTGCTCTGAGTGGTGTCTTTCACTTTTTAGCGGCTGCTGTGAGTAGTGTCTTTCACACTTTAGCGGCTGCTGTGAGTGGTGTCTTTCACTCTTTGGCGGCTGCTGAGAGTGGTGCCTTTCACTCTTTGGTGGCTGCTGTGAGTGGTGTCTTTCACTCTTTGGCGGCTGCTGTATGTGGTGTCTTTTACTCTTTGGTGGCAGCTGTGAGTGGTGCCTTTCACTCTTTGGTGGTGGCTGTGAGTGGTGCCTTTCACTCTTTGGCGACTGCTGTGAGTGATGTCTTTCATACTTTGGCGGCTGCTGTGAGTGGTGTGTTTCACTCTTTGGTGGCTTCTGTGAGTGGTGTCTTTCACTCTCTGGCGGCTGCTGTGAGTGGTGTCTTTCACACTTTGGCTGCTGCTGTGAGTGGTACCTTTCACTCTTTGGTATCTGCTGTGAGTGGTGTGTTTCACTCTTTGGCGGCTTTTGTGAGTGGTGCTTTTCACTCTTTGGTCGTGTCTGAGAGTGGTGTCTTTCACTCTTTGACGGCTGCTGTGAGTGATGCCTTTCACTCTTTGGCGGCTGATGTGAGTGGTGTCTTTCACTCTTTGGCGGCTGCTGTGAGTAGTGCCTTTCACTCCTTGGTGGCTGCTGTGAGTAGTGTCTTTCACTCTTTGTTGGCTGCTGTGAGTGATGTCTTGCACTCTTTGGCGGCTGATGTGAGTGGTGTCTCTCACTCTTTGGCGGCTGCTGGGAGTGGTTTCTTTCACTCTTTGGCGGCTGCTGTGAGTGGTGTCTTTCTCTCTTTGACGGCTGATGTGAGTGGTGCCTTTCTCTCTTTGACGGCTGCAGTGAGTAGTGTTATTCACTCTTTGGTAGCTGCTGTGAGTGGTGTCTTTCACTCTTTCCAGCTGCTGTGAGTGGTGCTGTTCACTCTTTGGTGGTCGCTGTGAGTGATGTTTTTCACTCTTTGACGGCTGTTGTGAGTGATGTCTTGCACTCCTTGGCGGCTGCTGTGAGTGGTGTCTTTCACTCTTTGGCGGCTGCAATGAGTAGTGTTATTCAGTCTTTGGTAGCTGCTGTGAGTGGTGTCTTTCACTCTTTGGTGGCTGCTGTGAGTGGTGTCTTTCACTCTTTGGCGGCTGCTGTGAGTGGTGTTTTTCACTCTTTGGTGGCTGCTGTGAGTGGTGCCTTTCACTCTTTGGTATGTGCTGTGAGTGGTGTCCTTCACACTTTAGCGGCTGCTGTGAGTAGTGTCTTTCACTCCTTGGCGGCTGCTGTGAGTGGTGCCTTTCACTCTTTGGCGGCTGCTTTGAGTGGTGTCTTTCACTCTCTGGCGGCTGCTGTGAGTGGTGTCTTTCACATTTTGGCTGCTGCTGTGAGTGGTACCTTTCACTCTTTGGTATCTGCTGTGAGTGGTGTGTTTCACTCTTTGGCGGCTGCTGTGAGTGGTGCTTTTCACTCTTTGGTCGTGTCTGAGAGTGGTGTCTTTCACTCTTTGACGGCTGCTGTGAGTGATGCCTTTCACTCTTTGGCGGCTGATGTGAGTGGTGTCTTTCACTCTTTGGCGGCTGCTGTGAGTGGTGCCTTTCACTCTTTGGCGGCTGCTGTGAGTAGTGCCTTTCACTCTTTGGTGGCTGCTGTGAGTGGTCCCTTTCACTCTTTGGTGGCTGCTGTGAGTGGTGCCTTTCACTCTTTGGCGGCTGCTGTGAGTAGTGTCTTTCACTCTTTGGCGGCTGCTGTGAGTAGTGCCTTTCACTCTTTGGCGGCTGATGTGAGTGGTGTCTTTCACTCTTTGGCGGCTGCTGTGAGTGGTGCCTTTCACTCTTTGGCGGCTGCTGTGAGTGGTGCCTTTCACTCTTTGGCGGCTGCTGTGAGTAGTGTCTTTCACTCTTTGGCGGCTGCTGTGAGTAGTGCCTTTCACTCCTTGGTGGCTGCTGTGAGTAGTGTCTTTCACTCTTTGTTGGCTGCTGTGAGTGATGTCTTGCACTCTTTGGAGGCTGCTGGGAGTGGTTTCTTTCACTCTTTGGCGGCTGCTGTGAGTGGTGTCTTTCTCTCTTTGACGGCTGCAGTGAGTAGTGTTATTCACTCTTTGGTAGCTGCTGTGAGTGGTGTCTTTCACTCTTTCCAGCTGCTGTGAGTGGTGCCTTTCACTCTTTGGCGGCTGCTGTGAGTAGTGTCTTTCACTCTTTGATGGCTGCTGTGAGTGGTGTCTTTCACTCTTTGGCGGCTGCTGTTTGTGGTGTTCCTCACTCTTTGGCGGCCACTGTGAGTGGTGCCTTTCACTCTTTGGTGGCTTCAGTGAGTAATGTCTTTCACTCTTTGGCGGCTGCAGTGAGTAGTGTCTTCCACTCTGTGGTGGTGGCTGTGAGTGGTTTCTTTCACTCTTCGGCGGCTGCTGTGAGTGATGTCTTGCACTCTTTGGCGGCTGCTGTGAGTGGTGTTTTTCACTCTTTGTCGGCTGCTGTGAGTAGTGTCTTTCACTCTTTGGCGGCTGCTGTGAGTGGTGCCTTTCACTCTTTGGCGGCTGCTGTGAGTGGTGCCTTTCACTCTTTGGCGGCTGCTGTGAGTGGTGTCTTTCTCTCTTTGACGGCTGCAGTGAGTAGTGTTATTCACTCTTTGGTAGCTGCTGTGAGTGGTGTCTTTCACTCTTTCCAGCTGCTGTGAGTGGTGCCTTTCACTCTTTGGCGGCTGCTGTGAGTAGTGTCTTTCACTCTTTGATGGCTGCTGTGAGTGGTGTCTTTCACTCTTTTGCGGCTGCTGTTTGTGGTGTTCCTCACTCTTTGGCGGCCACTGTGAGTGGTGCCTTTCACTCTTTGGTGGCTTCAGTGAGTAATGTCTTTCACTCTTTGGCGGCTGCAGTGAGTAGTGTCTTCCACTCTGTGGTGGTGGCTGTGAGTGGTTTCTTTCACTCTTCGGCGGCTGATGTGAGTGATGTCTTGCACTCTTTGGCGGCTGCTGTGAGTGGTGTTTTTCACTCTTTGTCGGCTGCTGTGAGTAGCGTCTTTCACTCTTTGGCGGCTGCTGTGAGTGGTGCCTTTCACTCTTTGGCGGCTGCTGTGAGTGGTGCCTTTCACTCTTTGGCGGCTGCTGAGAGTGGTGTCTTTCACTCTTTGGCGGCTGCTGTGAGTGGTGTCTTTCACACTTTGGTGGCTTCTGTGAGTGGTGTCTTTCACTCTCTGGCGGCTGCTGTGAGTAGTGTCTTTCACACTTTGGCTGCTGCTGTGAGTGGTACCTTTCACTCTTTGGTATCTGCTGTGAGTGGTGCCTTTCACTCTTTGGTGGCTGCTGTGTGTGGTGTCTTTCACTCTTTGGTGGCTGCTGTGAGTGGTGTGTTTCACACTTTGGTGGCTTCTGTGAGTGGTGTCTTTCACTCTTTGGTGGCTGCTGTGTGTGGTGTCTTTCACTCTTTGGCGACTGCTGTGAGTGATGTCTTTCACACTTTGGCGGCTGTTGTGAGTGGTGTGTTTCACTCTTTGGTGGCTGCTGTGAGTGGTGCCTTTCACTCTTTGGTGGCTGCTGTGAGTGGTGCCTTTCACTCTTTGGTAGGTGCTGTGAGTGGTGGCATTCACTCTTTAGCGGCTGCTGTGAGTTGTGCCGTTCACTGTTTGGTGGCTGCTGTGAGTGGTGTCCTTCACTCTTTGGTGGCTGCTTTGAGTGGTGCATCTCACTCCTTGGGGGCTGCTGTGTGTGGTGTTCCTCACTCTTTGGTGGCTGCAGTGAGTAGTGTCTTTCACTCTTTGGCGGCTGCTGTGAGTTGTATCTTTCACTCTTTGGCGGCTGCTCTGAGTGGTGTCTTTCACTTTTTAGCGGCTGCTGTGAGTAGTGTCTTTCACACTTTAGCGGCTGCTGTGAGTGGTGTCTTTCACTCTTTGGCGGCTGCTGAGAGTGGTGCCTTTCACTCTTTGGTGGCTGCTGTGAGTGGTGTCTTTCACTCTTTGGCGGCTGCTGTATGTGGTGTCTTTTACTCTTTGGTGGCAGCTGTGAGTGGTGCCTTTCACTCTTTGGTGGTGGCTGTGAGTGGTGCCTTTCACTCTTTGGCGACTGCTGTGAGTGATGTCTTTCATACTTTGGCGGCTGCTGTGAGTGGTGTGTTTCACTCTTTGGTGGCTTCTGTGAGTGGTGTCTTTCACTCTCTGGCGGCTGCTGTGAGTGGTGTCTTTCACACTTTGGCTGCTGCTGTGAGTGGTACCTTTCACTCTTTGGTATCTGCTGTGAGTGGTGTGTTTCACTCTTTGGCGGCTTTTGTGAGTGGTGCTTTTCACTCTTTGGTCGTGTCTGAGAGTGGTGTCTTTCACTCTTTGACGGCTGCTGTGAGTGATGCCTTTCACTCTTTGGCGGCTGATGTGAGTGGTGTCTTTCACTCTTTGGCGGCTGCTGTGAGTAGTGCCTTTCACTCCTTGGTGGCTGCTGTGAGTAGTGTCTTTCACTCTTTGTTGGCTGCTGTGAGTGATGTCTTGCACTCTTTGGCGGCTGATGTGAGTGGTGTCTCTCACTCTTTGGCGGCTGCTGGGAGTGGTTTCTTTCACTCTTTGGCGGCTGCTGTGAGTGGTGTCTTTCTCTCTTTGACGGCTGATGTGAGTGGTGCCTTTCTCTCTTTGACGGCTGCAGTGAGTAGTGTTATTCACTCTTTGGTAGCTGCTGTGAGTGGTGTCTTTCACTCTTTCCAGCTGCTGTGAGTGGTGCTGTTCACTCTTTGGTGGTCGCTGTGAGTGATGTTTTTCACTCTTTGACGGCTGTTGTGAGTGATGTCTTGCACTCCTTGGCGGCTGCTGTGAGTGGTGTCTTTCACTCTTTGGCGGCTGCAATGAGTAGTGTTATTCAGTCTTTGGTAGCTGCTGTGAGTGGTGTCTTTCACTCTTTGGTGGCTGCTGTGAGTGGTGTCTTTCACTCTTTGGCGGCTGCTGTGAGTGGTGTTTTTCACTCTTTGGTGGCTGCTGTGAGTGGTGCCTTTCACTCTTTGGTATGTGCTGTGAGTGGTGTCCTTCACACTTTAGCGGCTGCTGTGAGTAGTGTCTTTCACTCCTTGGCGGCTGCTGTGAGTGGTGCCTTTCACTCTTTGGCGGCTGCTTTGAGTGGTGTCTTTCACTCTCTGGCGGCTGCTGTGAGTGGTGTCTTTCACATTTTGGCTGCTGCTGTGAGTGGTACCTTTCACTCTTTGGTATCTGCTGTGAGTGGTGTGTTTCACTCTTTGGCGGCTGCTGTGAGTGGTGCTTTTCACTCTTTGGTCGTGTCTGAGAGTGGTGTCTTTCACTCTTTGACGGCTGCTGTGAGTGATGCCTTTCACTCTTTGGCGGCTGATGTGAGTGGTGTCTTTCACTCTTTGGCGGCTGCTGTGAGTGGTGCCTTTCACTCTTTGGCGGCTGCTGTGAGTAGTGCCTTTCACTCTTTGGTGGCTGCTGTGAGTGGTCCCTTTCACTCTTTGGTGGCTGCTGTGAGTGGTGCCTTTCACTCTTTGGCGGCTGCTGTGAGTAGTGTCTTTCACTCTTTGGCGGCTGCTGTGAGTAGTGCCTTTCACTCTTTGGCGGCTGATGTGAGTGGTGTCTTTCACTCTTTGGCGGCTGCTGTGAGTGGTGCCTTTCACTCTTTGGCGGCTGCTGTGAGTGGTGCCTTTCACTCTTTGGCGGCTGCTGTGAGTAGTGTCTTTCACTCTTTGGCGGCTGCTGTGAGTAGTGCCTTTCACTCCTTGGTGGCTGCTGTGAGTAGTGTCTTTCACTCTTTGTTGGCTGCTGTGAGTGATGTCTTGCACTCTTTGGAGGCTGCTGGGAGTGGTTTCTTTCACTCTTTGGCGGCTGCTGTGAGTGGTGTCTTTCTCTCTTTGACGGCTGCAGTGAGTAGTGTTATTCACTCTTTGGTAGCTGCTGTGAGTGGTGTCTTTCACTCTTTCCAGCTGCTGTGAGTGGTGCCTTTCACTCTTTGGCGGCTGCTGTGAGTAGTGTCTTTCACTCTTTGATGGCTGCTGTGAGTGGTGTCTTTCACTCTTTTGCGGCTGCTGTTTGTGGTGTTCCTCACTCTTTGGCGGCCACTGTGAGTGGTGCCTTTCACTCTTTGGTGGCTTCAGTGAGTAATGTCTTTCACTCTTTGGCGGCTGCAGTGAGTAGTGTCTTCCACTCTGTGGTGGTGGCTGTGAGTGGTTTCTTTCACTCTTCGGCGGCTGCTGTGAGTGATGTCTTGCACTCTTTGGCGGCTGCTGTGAGTGGTGTTTTTCACTCTTTGTCGGCTGCTGTGAGTAGTGTCTTTCACTCTTTGGCGGCTGCTGTGAGTGGTGCCTTTCACTCTTTGGCGGCTGCTGTGAGTGGTGCCTTTCACTCTTTGGCGGCTGCTGAGAGTGGTGTCTTTCACTCTTTGGCGGCTGCTGTGAGTGGTGTCTTTCACACTTTGGTGGCTTCTGTGAGTGGTGTCTTTCACTCTCTGGCGGCTGCTGTGAGTGGTGTCTTTCACACTTTGGCTGCTGCTGTGAGTGGTACCTTTCACTCTTTGGTATCTGCTGTGAGTGGTGCCTTTCACTCTTTGGTGGCTGCTGTGTGTGGTGTCTTTCACTCTTTGGTGGCTGCTGTGAGTGGTGTGTTTCACACTTTGGTGGCTTCTGTGAGTGGTGTCTTTCACTCTTTGGTGGCTGCTGTGTATGGTGTCTTTCACACTTTGGTGGCTGCTGTGTGTGGTGTCTTTCACTCTTTGGCGGCTGCTGTGAGTGGTGTGTTTCACTCTTTGGTGGCTTCTGTGAGTGGTGTCTTTCACTCTCTGGCGGCTGCTGTGAGTGGTGTCTTTCACACTTTGGCTGCTGCTGTGAGTGGTACCTTTCACTCTTTGGTGGTGGCTGTGAGTGGTGCCTTTCACTCTTTGGCGACTGCTGTGAGTGATGTCTTTCACACTTTGGCGGCTGCTGTGAGTGGTGTGTTCAACTCTTTGGTGGCTGCTGTGAGTGGTGCCTTTCACTCTTTGGTGGCTGCTGTGAGTGGTGCCTTTCACTCTTTGGTAGGTGCTGTGAGTGGTGGCATTCACTCTTTGGCGGCTGCTGTGAGTTGTGCCGTTCACTCTTTGGTGGCTGCTGTGAGTGGTGTCCTTCACTTTTTGGCGGCTGCTGTGAGTAGTGTCTTTCACTCTTTGGCGGCTGCTGTGAGTTGTGTGTTTCACTCTTTGGTGGGTGCTTTGAGTGGTGCATTTCACTATTTGGCGTCTGCTGTGAGTGGTGCGTTTCACTCTTTGGCGGCTGCTGTGAGTGGTGCTTTTCACTCTTTGGTCGTGTCTGAGAGTGGTGTCTTTCACTCTTTGACCGCTGCTGTGAGTGATGCCTTTCACTCTTTGGCGGCTGATGTGAGTGGTTACTTTCACTCTTTGGCGGCTGCTGTGAGTGGTGCTTTTCACTCTTTGGTGGCTGCTGTGAGTAGTGTCTTTCACTCTTTGTTGGCTGCTGTGAGTGATGTCTTGCACTCTTTGGCGGCTGCTGTGAGTGGTGTCTTTCACTCTTTGGCGGCTGCTGTGAGTAGTGCCTTTCACTCTTTGGTGGCTGCTGTGAGTAGTGTCTTTCACTCTTTGTTGGCTGCTGTGAGTGATGTCTTGCACTCTTTGGCGGCTGCTGTGAGTGGTGTCTTTCACTCTTTGGCGGCTGCTGTGAGTGGTGCCTTTCACTCTTTGGCGGCTGCTGTGAGTAGTGCCTTTCACTCTTTGGTGGCTGCTGTGAGTGGTCCCTTTCACTCTTTGGTGGCTGCTGTGAGTGGTGCCTTTCACTCTTTGGCGGCTGCTGTGAGTAGTGTCTTTCACTCTTTGGCGGCTGCTGTGAGTAGTGCCTTTCACTCTTTGGCGGCTGATGTGAGTGGTGTCTTTCACTCTTTGGCGGCTGCTGTGAGTGGTGCCTTTCACTCTTTGGCGGCTGCTGTGAGTGGTGCCTTTCACTCTTTGGCGGCTGCTGTGAGTAGTGTCTTTCACTCTTTGGCGGCTGCTGTGAGTAGTGCCTTTCACTCCTTGGTGGCTGCTGTGAGTAGTGTCTTTCACTCTTTGTTGGCTGCTGTGAGTGATGTCTTGCACTCTTTGGAGGCTGCTGGGAGTGGTTTCTTTCACTCTTTGGCGGCTGCTGTGAGTGGTGTCTTTCTCTCTTTGACGGCTGCAGTGAGTAGTGTTATTCACTCTTTGGTAGCTGCTGTGAGTGGTGTCTTTCACTCTTTCCAGCTGCTGTGAGTGGTGCCTTTCACTCTTTGGCGGCTGCTGTGAGTAGTGTCTTTCACTCTTTGATGGCTGCTGTGAGTGGTGTCTTTCACTCTTTTGCGGCTGCTGTTTGTGGTGTTCCTCACTCTTTGGCGGCCACTGTGAGTGGTGCCTTTCACTCTTTGGTGGCTTCAGTGAGTAATGTCTTTCACTCTTTGGCGGCTGCAGTGAGTAGTGTCTTCCACTCTGTGGTGGTGGCTGTGAGTGGTTTCTTTCACTCTTCGGCGGCTGCTGTGAGTGATGTCTTGCACTCTTTGGCGGCTGCTGTGAGTGGTGTTTTTCACTCTTTGTCGGCTGCTGTGAGTAGTGTCTTTCACTCTTTGGCGGCTGCTGTGAGTGGTGCCTTTCACTCTTTGGCGGCTGCTGTGAGTGGTGCCTTTCACTCTTTGGCGGCTGCTGAGAGTGGTGTCTTTCACTCTTTGGCGGCTGCTGTGAGTGGTGTCTTTCACACTTTGGTGGCTTCTGTGAGTGGTGTCTTTCACTCTCTGGCGGCTGCTGTGAGTGGTGTCTTTCACACTTTGGCTGCTGCTGTGAGTGGTACCTTTCACTCTTTGGTATCTGCTGTGAGTGGTGCCTTTCACTCTTTGGTGGCTGCTGTGTGTGGTGTCTTTCACTCTTTGGTGGCTGCTGTGAGTGGTGTGTTTCACACTTTGGTGGCTTCTGTGAGTGGTGTCTTTCACTCTTTGGTGGCTGCTGTGTATGGTGTCTTTCACACTTTGGTGGCTGCTGTGTGTGGTGTCTTTCACTCTTTGGCGGCTGCTGTGAGTGGTGTGTTTCACTCTTTGGTGGCTTCTGTGAGTGGTGTCTTTCACTCTCTGGCGGCTGCTGTGAGTGGTGTCTTTCACACTTTGGCTGCTGCTGTGAGTGGTACCTTTCACTCTTTGGTGGTGGCTGTGAGTGGTGCCTTTCACTCTTTGGCGACTGCTGTGAGTGATGTCTTTCACACTTTGGCGGCTGCTGTGAGTGGTGTGTTCAACTCTTTGGTGGCTGCTGTGAGTGGTGCCTTTCACTCTTTGGTGGCTGCTGTGAGTGGTGCCTTTCACTCTTTGGTAGGTGCTGTGAGTGGTGGCATTCACTCTTTGGCGGCTGCTGTGAGTTGTGCCGTTCACTCTTTGGTGGCTGCTGTGAGTGGTGTCCTTCACTTTTTGGCGGCTGCTGTGAGTAGTGTCTTTCACTCTTTGGCGGCTGCTGTGAGTTGTGTGTTTCACTCTTTGGTGGGTGCTTTGAGTGGTGCATTTCACTATTTGGCGTCTGCTGTGAGTGGTGCGTTTCACTCTTTGGCGGCTGCTGTGAGTGGTGCTTTTCACTCTTTGGTCGTGTCTGAGAGTGGTGTCTTTCACTCTTTGACCGCTGCTGTGAGTGATGCCTTTCACTCTTTGGCGGCTGATGTGAGTGGTTACTTTCACTCTTTGGCGGCTGCTGTGAGTGGTGCTTTTCACTCTTTGGTGGCTGCTGTGAGTAGTGTCTTTCACTCTTTGTTGGCTGCTGTGAGTGATGTCTTGCACTCTTTGGCGGCTGCTGTGAGTGGTGTCTTTCACTCTTTGGCGGCTGCTGTGAGTAGTGCCTTTCACTCTTTGGTGGCTGCTGTGAGTAGTGTCTTTCACTCTTTGTTGGCTGCTGTGAGTGATGTCTTGCACTCTTTGGCGGCTGCTGTGAGTGGTGTCTTTCACTCTTTGGCGGCTGCTGTGAGTGGTGTATTTTTCTCTTTGACGGCTGTAGTGAGTAGTGTTATTCACACTTTGGTGGCTGCTGTGTGTGGTGTCTTTCACTCTTTGGCAGCTGCTGTGAGTGGTGCTTTTCACTCTTTGGTGGTGGCTGTGAGTGATGTTTTCCACTCTTTGACCGCTGCTGTGAGTGATGCCTTTCACTCTTTGGCGGCTGATGTGAGTGGTGTTTTTCACTCTTTGGCGGCTGCAGTGAGTGGTGCCTTTCACTCTTTGATAGCTGCTGTGAGTGGTGTCTTTCACTCTTTGGTGGCTGCTGTGAGTGGTGTTTTTTACTCTTTAGCGGCTGCTGTGAGTGGTGTCTTTCACTCTTTGATAGCTGCTGTGAGTGGTGTCTTTCACTCTTTGGCGGCTGCTGTGAGTGGTGTCTTTCATTCCTTGGCGGCTGCTATGAGTGGTGCCTTTCACTCTTTGGCGGCTGCTGTGAGTGGTGCCTTTCACTCTTTGGCGGCTGCTGTGAGTGGTGTTCCTCACTCTTTGGCGGCCACTGTGAGTGGTGCCTTTCACTCTTTGGTAGGAGCTGTGAGTGGTGTCTTTCACTCGTTGGCGGCTGCTGTGAGTGGTGTCTTTCACTCTTTGGTGGCTGCTGTGAGTGGGGTTTTTTACTCTTTGGCGGCTGCTGTGAGTGATGTCTTTCACTCTTTGGCGGCTACTGTGATTTGTGTTTTTCACTCTTTGTTGGGTGCTGTGAGTGGTGTCTTTCACTCTTTGGCGGCTGCTGTGAGTGGTGTTTTTCACTCTTTGGTGGCTGCTGTGAGTGGTGCCTTTCACTCTTTGGTATGTGCTGTGAGTGGTGTCCTTCACACTTTAGCGGCTGCTGTGAGTAGTGTCTTTCACTCCTTGGCGGCTGCTGTGAGTGGTGCCTTTCACTCTTTGGCGGCTGCTTTGAGTGGTGTCTTTCACTCTCTGGCGGCTGCTGTGAGTGGTGTCTTTCACATTTTGGCTGCTGCTGTGAGTGGTACCTTTCACTCTTTGGTATCTGCTGTGAGTGGTGTGTTTCACTCTTTGGCGGCTGCTGTGAGTGGTGCTTTTCACTCTTTGGTCGTGTCTGAGAGTGGTGTCTTTCACTCTTTGACGGCTGCTGTGAGTGATGCCTTTCACTCTTTGGCGGCTGATGTGAGTGGTGTCTTTCACTCTTTGGCGGCTGCTGTGAGTGGTGCATTTCACTCTTTGGCGGCTGCTGTGAGTAGTGCCTTTCACTCTTTGGTGGCTGCTGTGAGTGGTCCCTTTCACTCTTTGGTGGCTGCTGTGAGTGGTGCCTTTCACTCTTTGGCGGCTGCTGTGAGTAGTGTCTTTCACTCTTTGGCGGCTGCTGTGAGTAGTGCCTTTCACTCTTTGGCGGCTGATGTGAGTGGTGTCTTTCAGTCTTTGGCGGCTGCTGTGAGTGATGTCTTGCACTCTTTGGCGGCTGATGTGAGTGATGCCTTTCACTCTTTGGCGGCTGATGTGAGTGGTGTCTTTCACTCTTTGGCGGCTGCTGTGAGTGGTGCCTTTCACTCTTTGGCGGCTGCTGTGAGTGGTGCCTTTCACTCTTTGGCGGCTGCTGTGAGTAGTGTCTTTCACTCTTTGGCGGCTGCTGTGAGTAGTGCCTTTCACTCCTTGGTGGCTGCTGTGAGTAGTGTCTTTCACTCTTTGACGGCTGCTGTGAGTGATGCCTTTCACTCTTTGGCGGCTGATGTGAGTGGTGTCTTTCTCTCTTTGGCGGCTGCTGTGAGTGGTGCCTTTCACTCTTTGGCGGCTGCTGTGAGTGGTGCCTTTCACTCTTTGGCGGCTGCTGTGAGTAGTGTCTTTCACTCTTTGGCGGCTGCTGTGAGTAGTGCCTTTCACTCCTTGGTGGCTGCTGTGAGTAGTGTCTTTTACTCTTTGTTGGCTGCTGTGAGTGATGTCTTGCACTCTTTGGAGGCTGCTGGGAGTGGTTTCTTTCACTCTTTGGCGGCTGCTGTGAGTGGTGTCTTTCTCTCTTTGACGGCTGCAGTGAGTAGTGTTATTCACTCTTTGGTAGCTGCTGTGAGTGGTGTCTTTCACTCTTTCCAGCTGCTGTGAGTGGTGCCTTTCACTCTTTGGCGGCTGCTGTGAGTAGTGTCTTTCACTCTTTGATGGCTGCTGTGAGTGGTGTCTTTCACTCTTTTGCGGCTGCTGTTTGTGGTGTTCCTCACTCTTTGGCGGCCACTGTGAGTGGTGCCTTTCACTCTTTGGTGGCTTCAGTGAGTAATGTCTTTCACTCTTTGGCGGCTGCAGTGAGTAGTGTCTTCCACTCTGTGGTGGTGGCTATGAGTGGTTTCTTTCACTCTTCGGCGGCTGCTGTGAGTGATGTCTTGCACTCTTTGGCGGCTGCTGTGAGTGGTGTTTTTCACTCTTTGTCGGCTGCTGTGAGTAGTGTCTTTCACTCTTTGGCGGCTGCTGTGAGTGGTGCCTTTCACTCTTTGGCGGCTGCTGTGAGTGGTGCCTTTCACTCTTTGGCGGCTGCTGAGAGTGGTGTCTTTCACTCTTTGGCGGCTGCTGTGAGTGGTGTCTTTCACACTTTGGTGGCTTCTGTGAGTGGTGTCTTTCACTCTCTGGCGGCTGCTGTGAGTGGTGTCTTTCACACTTTGGCTGCTGCTGTGAGTGGTACCTTTCACTCTTTGGTATCTGCTGTGAGTGGTGCCTTTCACTCTTTGGTGGCTGCTGTGTGTGGTGTCTTTCACTCTTTGGTGGCTGCTGTGAGTGGTGTGTTTCACTCTTTGGTGGCTTCTGTGAGTGGTGTCTTTCACTCTCTGGCGGCTGCTGTGAGTGGTGTCTTTCACACTTTGGCTGCTGCTGTGAGTGGTACCTTTCACTCTTTGGTGGTGGCTGTGAGTGGTGCCTTTCACTCTTTGGCGACTGCTGTGAGTGATGTCTTTCACACTTTGGCGGCTGCTGTGAGTGGTGTGTTCAACTCTTTGGTGGCTGCTGTGAGTGGTGCCTTTCACTCTTTGGTGGCTGCTGTGAGTGGTGCCTTTCACTCTTTGGTAGGTGCTGTGAGTGGTGGCATTCACTCTTTGGCGGCTGCTGTGAGTTGTGCCGTTCACTCTTTGGTGGCTGCTGTGAGTGGTGCCTTTCACTCTTTGGTAGGTGCTGTGAGTGGTGGCATTCACTCTTTGGCGGCTGCTGTGAGTTGTGCCGTTCACTCTTTGGCGGCTGCTGTGAGTGGTGTCCTTCACTTTTTGGCGGCTGCTGTGAGTAGTGTCTTTCACTCTTTGGCGGCTGCTGTGAGTTGTGTGTTTCACTCTTTGGTGGGTGCTTTGAGTGGTGCATTTCACTATTTGGCGTCTGCTGTGAGTGGTGCGTTTCACTCTTTGGCGGCTGCTGTGAGTGGTGCTTTTCACTCTTTGGTCGTGTCTGAGAGTGGTGTCTTTCACTCTTTGACCGCTGCTGTGAGTGATGCCTTTCACTCTTTGGCGGCTGATGTGAGTGGTTACTTTCACTCTTTGGCGGCTGCTGTGAGTGGTGCTTTTCACTCTTTGGTGGCTGCTGTGAGTAGTGTCTTTCACTCTTTGTTGGCTGCTGTGAGTGATGTCTTGCACTCTTTGGCGGCTGCTGTGAGTGGTGTCTTTCACTCTTTGGCGGCTGCTGTGAGTAGTGCCTTTCACTCTTTGGTGGCTGCTGTGAGTAGTGTCTTTCACTCTTTGTTGGCTGCTGTGAGTGATGTCTTGCACTCTTTGGCGGCTGCTGTGAGTGGTGTCTTTCACTCTTTGGCGGCTGCTGTGAGTGGTGTCTTTTTCTCTTTGACGGCTGCAGTGAGTAGTGTTATTCACACTTTGGTGGCTGCTGTGTGTGGTGTCTTTCACTCTTTGGCAGCTGCTGTGAGTGGTGCTTTTCACTCTTTGGTGGTGGCTGTGAGTGATGTTTTCCACTCTTTGACCGCTGCTGTGAGTGATGCCTTTCACTCTTTGGCGGCTGATGTGAGTGGTGTTTTTCACTCTTTGGCGGCTGCAGTGAGTGGTGCCTTTCACTCTTTGATAGCTGCTGTGAGTGGTGTCTTTCACTCTTTGGCGGCTGCTATGAGTGGTGCCTTTCACTCTTTGGCGGCTGCTGTGAGTGGTGTCTTTCACTCTTTGGTGGCTGCTGTATGTGGTGTCTTTCACCCTTTGGCGGCTGCTATGAGTGGTGCCTTTCACTCTTTGGCGGCTGCTGTGAGTGGTGCCTTTCACTCTTTGGCGGCTGCTATGAGTGGTGCCTTTCACTCTTTGGCGGCTGCTGTGAGTGATGTCTTTCACTCTTTGGCGGCTGCTATGAGTGGTGCCTTTCACTCTTTGGCGGCTGCTGTGAGTGATGTCTTTCACTCTTTGATGGCTGCTGTGAGTGGTGTCTTTCACTCTTTGATGGCTGCTGTGAGTGGTGTCTTTCACTCTTTTGCGGCTGCTGTTTGCGGTGTTCCTCACTCTTTGGTGGCCACTGTGAGTGGTGCCTTTCACTCTTTGGTAGGAGCTGTGAGTAGTGTCTTTCACTCTTTGGCGGCTTCAGTGAGTAGTGTCTTCCACTCTTTGGTGGTGGCTGTGAGTGGTTTCTTTCACTCTTCGGCGGCTGCTGTGAGTGATGTCTTTCACTCTTCGGCGGCTGCTGTGAGTGATGTCTTGCACTCTTTGGCGGCTGCTGTGAGTGGTGTTTTTCACTCTTTGTCGGCTGCTGTGAGTGTTGCCTTTCATTCTTTGGCGGCTGCTGTGAGTGGTGTCATTCACTCTTTGGCGGCTGATGTGAGTGGTGCCTTTCACTCTTTGGTAGGTGCTGTGAGTGGTGTCATTCACTCTTTGTCGGCTGCTGTGAGTAGTGTCTTTCACTCTTTGGCGGCTGCTGTGAGTGGTGCCTTTCACTCTTTGGCGGCTGCTGAGAGTGGTGCTTTTTACTCTTTGGTGGTGGCTGTGAGTGGTGTCTTTCAATCTTTGGGGGCTTCCGTGAGTTGTGCCTTTCACTCTTTGGCGGCTGCTGTGAGTGGTGCATCTAACTCCTTGGCGGTTGCTGTGTGTGGTGTTCCTCACTCTTTGGTGGCTGCTGTGAGTGGTGGCTTTTACTCTTTGGCGGCTGCTGTGAGCAGTGTCTTGCACTCTTAGGCGGATGCTGTGAGTGGTGCCTTTCACTCTTTTGTAGGTGCTGTGAGTAGTGTCTTTCGCTCTTTGGCGGATGCAGTGAGTAGTGTCTTTCACTCTTTGGCGGCTGCAGTGAGTAGTGTCTTTCACTCGTTGGCGGCTGCTGTGAGTGGTGTCTTGCACTCTTTGGTGGCTGCTCTGAGTGGTGTCTTTCACTTTTTAGCGGCTGCTGTGAGTGATGTCTTTCACACTTTAGCGGCTGCTGTGAGTGGTGTCTTTCACTCTTTGGTGGCGGCTGTGAGTGGTGCCTTTCACTCTCTGGTGGTGGCTGTGAGTGGTGCCTTTCACTCTTTGGCGACTGCTGTGAGTGATGTCTTTCATACTTTGGCGGCTGCTGTGAGTGGTGTGTTTCACTCTTTGGTGGCTTCTGTGAGTGGTGTCTTTCACTCTCTGGCGGCTGCTGTGAGTGTTGTCTTTCACACTTTGGCTGCTGCTGTGAGTGGTACCTTTCACTCTTTGGTATCTGCTGTGAGTGGTGTGTTTCACTCTTTGGTGGCTTTCTGTGAGTGGTGTCTTTTACTCTCTGGCGGCTGCTGTGTGTGGTGTCTTTCACTCTTTGGTGGCTGCTGTGAGTGGTGCCTTTCACTCTTTAGCGGCTGCTGTGAGTGGTGTCTTTCACTCTTTGGCGGCTGCTGTGTGTGGTGTCTTTCACTCTTTGGTGGCTGCTGTGAGTGGTGCCTTTCACTCTTTGGTGGTGGCTGTGAGTGGTGCCTCTCACTCTTTGGCGACTACTGTGAGTGATGTCTTTCACACTTTGGCGGCTGCTGTGAGTGGTGTGTTTCACTCTTTGGTGGCTGCTGTGAGTGGTGCCTTTCACTCTCTGGCGGCTGCCTGTGAGTGGTGTCTTTCACACTTTGGCTGCTGCTGTGAGTGGTGGCTTTCACTCTTTGACGGCTGCTGTGAGTGGTGCCTTTCACTCTTTGGTATCTGCTGTGAGTGGTGTCTTTCACTCTTTGGTGGCTTTCTGTGAGTGGTGTCTTTCACTATTTGGCGGCTGTCTGTGATTGGTCTCTTTCACTCTTTGGCAGCTGCTGTGAGTGGTGCCTTTCACTCTTTGGCGGCTGCTGTGAGTGGTGTCTTTCACTCTTTTGTCTTATTCTAGAAATGCGTATCGGATATGCAGTTCTAGTTGGTACTGTTGATTAGTGTGATTCGGCACTCGGTTTGGTTTGGTTTGAAGTGGAAGGGTTATCACCTCCAACGTTTCGCGTCGATTTTAGTTTCCATCGTATGTTCCCAATCAATATCGACGTTATTGAGATCATAAACGTATTTCATGATCTGGTCTTTGTCTACTTGGATGTAATCAACTTAGTTGAACGTATCATGGTTCGGGCTATGCCAAGTTCACCTATTTTGTGCTTTCTTTTTAAAAACATTCTTCATGATTTTGACTCTGTGCGCTGTGTCAAAGTTGACAAGTTCATCTCTGTAATTTTTATGGCCGAGGCCAATGTTTCCCATATATATTCCTCATATCTACTTTCGACTTTTGCATTTAGACCACCCATTATGGTAGTGTATAGTGTTTTGGGTTGCAATAAAGGTCTATAAATATAGTCGTAGAAGTTAGAATTCCTTTTGTCTGGAAAGGGAGGTTAGAGTGTGTACTTGATCATTTTCAGCTTGTAACGCTTTGACAATCGGAGAGTTATCGAGGTAACCTCGTCTGACGTAGTGGTGAACTTTTTGATGTCCCCACTTAACGTTCCCTGTTCCCTATCATTTCCCATGTTATAGGGAATGTGTTTGTTGTTGAATTCGACGATTTATTTCCTGTATCTATGCATTTCCTTAGTTCCAAGAACGACCCTGTTGGTATTTTCGATTTCGTGATATAAATTAGTGAGATAACTTTCTTCCGAAAGTGCACGCAGGTTGTAGGAAGCCAAGTTGAAAGTTGAGATTTTGTCATTGTTTTTCCGTTTTGAATGTTGATTCTATCTTTGTTGGCTTGGTAGTCGCATTTGGAGCACATCATCCCTCCCTGCTAGTGATGCAGTTCGGCCTTGATTTAAATCCGTTGACCCAACGGAAACGGCCGCAGTTTGAGTGGTGGCGTGTAATATGGAGAGTGATTGGGAAATACCTAACCACGTTCGCTACCATGTAAGCCATGTGCAGGTTTTAAGGGAGTGGATGTTGTTGTAGTCTGGAACGTCGAAACTAATCTTACCAGCGTTGTTGAATGAGCTTGGCATAGCTTGAGCTTTCCTCGAGCCTGGCAAGCCACATCACCGCGTAAATGTGTCACATCCATTCCTTCAACATGACCTTATTAATCCGTCAATCTATGCCGTCAGCAGGGGACATTGTTTTCGTTATGAGCCAGAGAGATTTCCTCTCCAAGGTAAGGGTTTTGGTGTCTTTGGAATGCTCAGACACTTGTACGTAAATACAACGAACAGGATCTTCCAGTGTTTGGACTAATAGCAAGTTTCACATCGGAATCGACAGAGAGACACCTCACGGATATGTGACACATGTGCAAAATCACAACTGCACGTCGTAGATATCTCGTACAAAGCCGCACGTTTGGCATCGAAACACACGAAGAGAGAAACATTCTGAGCCCCCCCCCCCCCCCCCCCCCAAAAAAAAAAAATAAACCGTTCCAGCCGAAGTAATGTCAGCATCAAAGACAAGGTCAGTAACATATAGATGCAGTAAAATCTCTGAAAGCGGAGCCAGCCACTCAATCACATGTGGAAGCAGCACTGAAGTGCCTCAAACAAGATATTGCATGCATAGAAATGACCAGATAGTTCGACACTATCTTGAGGCTTTTTAAAAACGAGGCCTTTGTTAAAAAACATTCGCTGTTCCCCTGAAACACGAACCAAATTATCAAGTACCCGTCCTACATAAGCAGCAGAGGGCCCGTGAAGCTCCGTATTCCAAGGATCCCACCAGGACTGGATATTTGGTAATTCTTCGGATACACCCTCATCGAGGAAATATAGAAAGATGGGAATAGTATGGTATGGGGTTGGCGATTCTTTTCCAAGTCAAGCTGGACGAACGTGAAAATGTCCCGCAGAAGGGGTCCGAAATAAAAGTGGTCACTGAGGGCAGAAGACAACACTGATTTTGTGAATCGAAACATTCTGCCTTCAGCTGAAAGATGCAGAGGACTGCAGACCACCGCTGATGCCAACAACAGTGCCGGAACAAACAACACTACGGTGTAAGACAGAACAAAGGAGAGACACAAGATGATACAAAAGTAGTCACTAAGGAAGTCACATAATGTTTTGGCAATGAACAAATAAACAACCATTCGGATATTAAACTAACCGACTGGGAAATTATAATAATAAATTGATGTGAAACCCCACAGGTGCTTGTGCTTTATACTGACAGCATGACCATCCCAAGATATAACAATATCAGTTTCAACACATGTTTTCAGATAAAAAATCTTGCAAAACAATTACAATTCTATAGGAAGTTAGGTAGATAAATAGACAGACAAATAGATAGTTGGAAATATAGATAGATAGATAGATAGATAGATAGATAGATAGATAGATAGATAGATATGATACAAACGTTTAAAAAAAAAGCAGCAAAAGGACAAACGGCAATTTATTTTTATTACCCAAGACAGAATATATTCGTTTCCATTTAAATGTCACAATAATCCTGAATGCCTGTGGCGATTTTGTGAAGATTACTAGGAAAAGAAAAAAAACGAAGTGATTAATTATGCCCTGAATATGTATGGAAATATAGATTCTATTCTGATATATATATATGTGTGTGTGTGTGTATGTGTCTATGTGTGTGTGTGTGTGTGTGCGCGCGCGCGTGCGTTTTGCATGTGTGTGTTAATACATATAAAACGTGTTTATCCATGACAAACGCATGAGAATCTTGCTAAGAAAAAATAGTTTCAATTTGTTTGTGATGTGAACAATTCAGAGCTAATTCAGTGGCCGAATAGAATGCTAGATAGCTGTTTCAAGATTCATTATCCTTTCATTAGTGACACTCAGCCAGTACGGAGAAAGGAATTAACTAAAACCTGTATAGGTACTTAGTATTGAACATTTGCTAGATATAGGAATATATCTTTACTAAGTAAAGAACATCGGCTGGTTATGCTCATTTGCATATATTGAGTATTTGGTGATTATAATTACTTCACGGTAGCACAAACACGGTATTGGTTATAATAGAGGTGTATATGAAAATGAGATTAGTTTTAGTTTGTATTCAGTTATAAAGTATATTTCCTTATTACTACCTTGATCTCCTACCTCATATAGCTGCAATTATAGAATGGAATAATAGACTCTTACATAGACATAAAAACAGGCAGACCCACACAGACACAGGCCTCTCTCTCTCTCTCTCTCTCTCTCTCTGTATATATATAAATATTCATTATAAGAACAGATTAAAGTTTCAGCAAAGAATCGGTGCTTTCGCCCTTAAAGAAGATTCCGTTAAGAGTTCAAGCAGCGATTGTTTGCTTAAAATTAAATCTGTTCTCATAATAAATATTTGCTCTACGGGTTTTTATACAAATATTATATATATATAATCCTTATCGAGCCCTCTTCGGATTTTAGACTGCACATTTATTATTACTGTATATATACATATAAATATGTATATATATATATATAAAGAAAAAGAGATGAAATCGAAAATGCAACTGGAGTCTTATCTTTAAAAAAAATATATATATTTATTTGGTTCCTTTACCGGTTTCGCAGTTCTGCTTTTCAAAAGGTGAGTTGAGATGGAAGATCTGTGGTTTTTCTCACATGTGAGAAAAACCACAGACCCTCCATCTCAACTCACCTTTGAAAAGCAGAAGAACTGCGAAACCGGTAAAGGAACCAAATAAATATATATATTTAAAAAAAAAATAAGACTCCAGTTGCATTTTCAATTTCATCTCTGTTTCTTTATACTTTCACTCGTGTAGGACACCTCGGTTATTTTTCATTTTGTAAAAAAAAAACCTCACTTTCTAATATATATATATATATATATATAAATCTACCAAAGTACACGGTAGTGTCCAATCCGTAATCCGTATGAAGAACTCAATGTAATCCAAATATAGAAGATATCATGAAAAGAGAAGATGCAATCAAAAATTTACGATAAAAATCTCTTTTGAATGATTGTAACTGTAGAATCAAAAGACATTGCCCATTAAAGGGAAATTGTCTTATTAATAACATAGTCTATAAATGTAAAATTAGCACTAAGGACTCCACTTATTCATATATAGGAGCTACGTCTAACCAATTTAAAGTAAGATTTAATACCCACAAACATAGTTTTAAAAATACCGCATTAGCTAATACAACATCCTTGGCTGAAACAATTAATAAATATAGAAAGAAGAACATCGATTACAACCTGACCTGGAGCGTGCTCAAAATGGCCACCCCTTATCAAAATAGCAGATACGAGTGTAGGTTGTGCTCCCAACAACTTTTTGAAATCATGAAATCTAAGGATATCCTATTAAATAAGCGACAGGAATTAATTATATCTTGCAATCATAGAATTAGAAGAACCTTCAAATATTATAAACCTAATTAATATACACCTTACTCTTATATTTTACAAATTATTATAATTGTTTTTTTTTAATTTAGTTAAACTATAATTAGTATTTTACTACAGAGAACTTCATATTTTTAGTTCCCTCTTACAGCTCTCTTTTCCTAAAATTATTTTTAACCACACTACTTCATTTAATCGCATCCCCTATTTATCACATTTAATACCTATGATTATTAAATATAATTAATATCTTTAATATCATCAATGTCCGTATAGATACAATACTCTTTATAAAAAAATGTTTATCTACTTCAGTTTTTCCATATATTTATTTTTTATTTTTATTGCTCTAATATCTTACTTCTTTATTTATCACATTCAATTGAATTAATATAATTTTATGCCTGTAAGTATACCTATAAATTAATTTAATTTCCTGTTATGTATTAGATTCCTTGTAGTTTAAATAAGATTGTTATATCTCACTAATACCCTTATCCCAAAATTTGATTTTCCTTTTATAACAATATTATTTAATAACATCAAATGTTCGTGTACCCTTCACTATCTTCTTGAAATTGACCTCATTTCATCTCCATAGTATTCTTTTCATTCAAAGCATAAGTCTGCTCTCCTATACCCCTAGATTTAATTTCTACTACTGTCATTCTATCAACTTGACCTCTTAATCCTTTTCTATTGGTCAATTCAAAGCATGTTCCCAAACATACCCTTTATATTAATTCTTTGTTTTTTTTCAATAAACATCTCATCATTTGTGAGGACCGCATATATATGTGAAGGTATGTATATTTCGGCTGATAATTTGTAATATTTGTACATAGATCTATATGATATACATACCAACACACATATACATCACAGAAACGATCGTAAAATGAAGAATTTTTAAATATAAAGAAGTTGCTCTTTGTGTTTATTTCATTGTTTATATATATATAACTAAGGAAATGTGGTAAGGAACCAGATGGACCATAACGCACCAAAGTACCCAATACTTAAGGTAGTAGAGTGGGTAATAGGAACAAGTATGACCCCGACGACAGAGCTCAAGCCGTTTCGACGGCTAATTCTGGACGCCCAGAATTAGCCGTCGAAACGGCTTGAGCTCTGCCGTCAGGGTCATACTTGTTCTTATATATATATATATATATATATATATATATATATATATATATATATATATATATATATATATATATATATATATATATACATATACATATATATATAATATTGAAATTTGAACATTTGAAATTCAAACACTCAGTCCCTACAGTAATAGTAGTGTTAGAAAATCGCGTAAAATACGTAGCTCGCAGCCACACTCTCGTTAAGCGAATTTTCCAATTTTTTTTATAAAGCTATTATTACTTTATCGACTGTTTTGATTAATGATTTGTGGGCTTGTATCTTTAGCCGGTATCTATCTTGTTATTGTATTTCTATATTGCTCTGGAGTGAGCACTAACACCTCTTAAGTTGATTTAAATCCACATATAATCTGTAAAACAATTAAAGTAATATCTCGATGAAAGCTAGTATCATTTTGTCATCATAGATCGAACACAGTATTTCTTGAAAGACAATTTAAAATCTGTAGCGATTAGAAGATAGTCAGCATCGGATGGGTCGCTATTTATTGATTTTCTAAAAAATATTGCAATTTGCATAAAGATTTTTTTTTTCTTTAGACTATAACGAAATTTAGGATCGTACAAATCTTTAAAAAGATGCCTAATGATGAGTAGAGATCGGCTCATTCGAAACTGTTGATATTGATTTTTTTTCTTTAAAAGAATAAAATAAGTTCTGCAAAAGGTTGTTAATAATCGGAATGTGTATAATTCTGATTATTTAATGTTTTTTTTTTGTTTTTTTTTGTATTCTACATATTTAAGTCTGTAAAATATAACCGATATGAAATATTATCCCCATCGTCCGATTCCCCCTTTCTCCTCATCTCACATTAATTTATCTCACATTGTGAACATTTTATTTTGATTGCTTACCGATGCAGACTTTCGTGTAATTTTACTACTTTTCTGTAAAGGCACCTACATTAGTTTCTAGGGTTGTTTGGCTCACAAACACAAGGCCGTGAATTCGATTTCAGATGGTGTTTTATTCTCGAGGTGCAAGATATAATATTTTTACGTAACACCCTCCCCTCAACTGGCAAAAATTATATGTACTTTTATGTTAAAGGGCCAATCTTGTCAGTGACTATCAGCTGAAATTCGCTGAAACCTAGGATTTTCTATTTTATTCTCTCCGTATATGGCGATGAGTTCACCAAATATCTGATATAAGTGGATTTGATATATCATTTATATTTACTGTGGTGTTCAAATTTCAAATTCAGCAACGGTTGTCTTTCATGCTTCCACCAAATTGTGGTAGATTATATAACAATCTCTTTCGTTTCATTCGATCTTTTACCCAGCTGGTAAAAGCTCTCTGAATATCTGCTGACTTACACTATTGTTCGTAACTTTGTTTGGCTGTCTAAAATTTCACAATGTTTTTATGAATATGTCTTCTCATGCCTTCGTTTATTTCTTTCATTTAATTTCGTTTTTTTTTCGATAAATTTAAATGCTACTTGACATATTGTGCCAAGCATCACCAAACTCTGGTGGAGGCATTCCAGCATATTTCTGTGAGACGTTAATATATACATATATATGAATAAGATCTCAACACAAATGCATTATGTATAATGATAATAATAATAATAATAATAATAATAATAATAATAATAATAATATTAGTTAATAATAATAATAATAATAATAATAATAATAATAATAATAATAATAATAATAATAATAACAATAATACTAATAATAACAACAACAATAAGATGTATATATATATACATTATATATATATATATATATATATATATATATACATCATTATTGTTGTTGTTGTTGTTGTTATTATTATTATCATTATTATTATTATTATTATTATTATTATTATTATTATTATTATTATCATTATACATAATATAAACATACATATATACACACACACATATATATATATATATGAGACTGAACATTACATGCCTGCGGTAACTGTCGTAATACTTGGGCAGGTTATTTCACGATTCACTAACTCATAGGAGCGACACTGATATTTCTGCCTAGAAGATACCCAATGATTGTCATGCAAATAATACAAAATAAGAATTACACTGAAAAAAAAAAGACAACCAAACAGCATTGACTAAGTCTAAGAGTAATGGAAAAAAATAGATGAATATTAGAACAAGTTCATGGAATGTGGTTGATATCTGTCTAACAAAACTTGACAGAGAAGAGAAACTTTACTGAGAAAAAAATAGTAATAATTTTTTTCAAATGACACAGAGAATATGTTTGTTTAATAAGAGGGAATATTTATTTATATATTCAAAAAGAATATCTTAAAACATAAAGGCAATGACGTCTCAATGATAAACTGCAGTCTGTAAGATTAGTAGTTAGTATGCTGTTGCAAACTTAGTTTAAAATCTATGCGATCAACTCACGTTTCTCATGTTACCTCATTGTAAATAGATACATCAGGGAGGTTAGAGATTATTACAATAATACAAGTTTCATTAGCTATAACCATCTAATTTATAATAACATGTAAAATGTGTATGCAAGAAGGATGCCAATCATGAAATTTACATCCATGATAAGTATTGTATGACGATCGAATGTTCAATCGTGTATTTATTCTACAATAGAAAACACAATAAATATGTTATAGAAACGTACGTTACGGAACTCGATGGTATATACAAATTTAACTTTATGACGAAGAATTACGGATATATTTTGCACTAAATATACCAGGCCTGTCAACTCACATCGTCCGACTTGCTCACTTTAGGGTGGTTGAGAGATGTATTCTCTTGTGAAACTGAGTATAGCTTTTTAAAGTAATATCTCCCCATTTTGCCTCATTTCTCCCTGTGTTGGGGCACTTTTTATCCTGGTATTCCGCGTTTAGGATATTAAAGATTGGCAGGTTTGATAGAGTACCATTAAGAAGTAACATTTTCGTCTTAGTTAATCGGGAGTTTGTCCTCAAATATCGAACTCTCAATATACCTGGAATAATGTAATACATTTTTACATATGCACGATAAAAAAAAAAAATTAAGGTGGGATTTAATGAGACTCATTCATTTTTCATGTTATTTTCAACGCCTGAAATTAGAAAAGATTCGCCGATTCAACGCATATCGAACTCTTCCGAATATAACGCTAAGAATGCGGGGAAATTATAATTGGTCAGCTTCCGCAAAACCAATACAGTCAAATATTCAAAAAATGCGATTTTTCATGATGCGCATTAGAGAATATCAGGATTCATCAAGAAATAAGAGAATAAACAAAAACTGTTTTGTTTAATTAACACTAAATCCTATTATACGTTGTAATTTCTCTTTGGATGCAGTTTGACTGAAATCGTTGTAAGATATTGTTATATGGTTGTAGGCATCTATTATGCGTATGTATTTCCTAGTATAATGCCCTGTGTGAAATATTGTAGCTATAAGGAGAAGCAAACTATCTATTAATAATAATCTTAAGAAGGATATAAAGATTTAAATACAGCAATGACTACAGCTTTTTTACGAAATTTCTTTATCATATACGTCTGAATATAAATATGAAATATCTGCTTAAAGCAACAAAGAAAAACTTATAAATCAACACTTCAACTACGCTTCAATGCGTATTTAAAGAGATACCTTCCTACATATACTTTCATTCTCTTTTTCCACTCTTATGAATTTGGAACTTGCATATTAAAATCAAAGAAATACTGAAATAATTTTATTTCAGTATTTCTGAAATAATTTTATTTGTTATGGTTATATCTTAAAGCTAACGTAAGAATTTGAACATCACACAATAGACCGGGATTTGGTTGACGTTAAAAAAAAAACACAGCTCTGTGAATACGATGAGAAACAGAATGACATATATCTTTGGGTTAGAAGCAAACAATGCAGTCGTGGAAGATGAAGTCATGGGAAATGACAGAGAAATAAAAGAAGGAAAACAACAGAAATAGTTGGGAATCAAACCGTAAAACACACTGAATTTTCTAGTAAAAGAAGTGGTGAAAATTAATGAAAATTAATCCCTTAGGGATTACTTAATAGAAGGGGTATCAAATTATCAAGTTGTGTGAGAAAGTTAAATGTTAATATGTTAATGATTATAAGAGAAAGACTAAATAGAAAGAAAGAGGAAAATATGTACAAATAAATGATTGAAAAAAAAAAGAAATTCAAGACAGAGAGAAATATGAGGCGGGGGAGATGAAGGAAGACAAATTTGAGGAGGAAAATCACTTTTAAATAATTATAAAAAAATATAAAAGAGTAATCTAAGAAAAAAATTAAAGAGTAATCTAAGAGGAAAAAAGAACAGAAGGAAAATTTAAGAAATATTTAAAAAATAATTATAACAAGAAAAAAAGAAGTAAGGATTAAAGTAAAACGAAATTCGAAGACTAAAATCAGAATCAACGGATAAAAGAAAAAATATTTCGAGGAAGGTGTGAAATGATGAAAGGGAATTGAAAAAAATGAAAAGAGAAATAGCATATAAAAAAATTTGTTAAAGTGAATAAAATATTTAAAATTTAAACATCAATGTAAAACACAGAATGATTTTTTTTAATATTCCAAATATTTCTAAAGAAAGACATAAACGCAGAATTAAATGACGTATAAAGGAAGAAAAATACTCAGAATGATGAAAATAGGAGATAGTTATGAAAGGTTTAGATGAAAGATGTAATGAACTATTGAATTCATTTCATTAAAAAGAGGATCCTTGGATATTGGAAAATATGTTCAATAATACTGAAAATATATTCTAAATTAGGTAAAATATCACACAATTTAGGAAAGGTAGAGAATATATTTATTTGCCGTTGTGCTGCCAAATGATGCCGAAAGCCACTGACCCGCACCTCCGTTCAAGAAGGGGACACCAACAGGATAATAACATCGATCCCGCATCTTCGGTAAAAGAAGGAACGCGAGCCTCAGCATACTGCCTGGCAGCCCGACCTGGTTGCAGTTTCATCTCGACCACCATTAACTAGAGGAAGGTAACGACAACAACTGTAACATTAACATCAACAACACACATGTGTATACATCAACATCTCACCAGCAATCTTCACCATTAACAACGACAACAGTGAGACTAACAACAACTCAACAACTCTAGCATCAACAAGAGGAAGCCAACCCCAGCATCAGTGACTCACTTCCAGCCACAAGGTACTATGACAAACTACAAAGTTGCTCGCATGTGTGCGTGCTGAACTCTGGGTCTTTCCGCTGGGAACAACCCCCTGTTTCCCCTCCCCCTCTTTGTACATTCATCCTTCACTCATTCATTTACTAAGATTCTACCTTCCTGTGTGTCCCCCTCCATACAGCTCCTTCTTTTCTCTCTTGTTTTCTGACATCTCTCTATATATAGGTGAGCTATGAGACGCTCTTACCAGCACTTTCTGGGCTACCTCCCTACTCACCACCATAGGCGCTGAGCTGCCCAGCCACAGGTGTGAGCCCCACGAGTTGGAGTGGCTCTTCCAGCGCGTCTCCCTCGCCGTCCCCCTGGGAAACGCCTTCTCCATTCTGTCCGCCGGGGCTGTGGGTGGGCCCCAAGGCGTACTGTTGTAGTTGTTGTAGATGAAACAGGAAGACAACATCTAAACTAAAACTTTACAATGCTTATATTACTGACTACACACATTGCTGATATAATTATCTAGTATGGGAATATTTATTTAATAATCAAACCCTTACTAGCTTTCTTTGGACTAGTCAAAAAGAGAATGTATTTAATTGTTTCTACTTTAGGCACAAGGCCAGCAATTACCCAGTGCATTACTGGTACTTTATTTTATCGACCCCGTAAGAGAATGTATTTAATGACAAGTAAATGTCGAAAGTTTATCGTCTCAGCACATTACTGTTTCGGATATCATTGCTATTATAGAAGAACAAAAACAACGGCGCAATTTGAACGCACAATATTCAAACTTGGAATAAAAACCGGAAATCTTTGTTCCGTTGCTCTACTAATTCTGCAAAGCTTGATACACTGAAACAAGTGAAAATGGACATTTCAAGGACAAATCATAAAACAAATTGATCTAGATGTTTTCGAAACAAGGAATGATAAATAAACATAAAAATATAAATCAACGAGTATCATTAACCTAAGTGTAAAGGGAATTTCATACAAATTTCCGATTATCCCGGTGACATATGAAATTACATCTTCCTGCATTTCATTTCAAGTGCAGATGTGAATACTGATGATAAACATATTAAATCATGCCATGCTGTTCACTCTCATCCTTCATCAAGTGACTTCTTAGTGTACTTATTTCATTCTTAAAAACTAGCTCTCTTTTTTAGTGGTATTTGATGAAGTGAAACGCAAATTGGTATTTAAAATGTTGCTCTCCACTGGAGCTTTGGTTTCCACCCTGGTCTCCTGATTAAAATGAAAATGCCACCTTACATGCTGGCTGAGAACAAATGATGTATTCAGTCAAACCGCCAAATACCATGCATGCGCATGAATGTACACGGTGGAATTCTGCACATCATCACATTTCCGTCGTAATTACTACCAAGGGGAAAATAATATCGGATATTACGTGTTTTGTGATCAAGCTAAATAAGTCCATCTAATGCTAAAATGAGTGGAAATTGCAGCTGTGCAAATTTTGGTTACTCCTAAACATACAACGTCTGAGTGCTTCTCTTTTAAATATAATCCAGCGGACATTAATGATTTAAATGGACACATAATAAAGGAAGAGAACAATTTCAAATACCGTGTATCATCCATAAGAAACCCAGTGAAGGATATGAACCTTCATATACTTCAAGATTTGCTGTATGCAACAAAATCGCAAGAATATGGAAATCGTATCGAAATCGAAACCTGAATGTTAGATTCGTCAGAGCAAAATTATAGAATGTACTAATGTATGTTGCAAAAACAGACATTAACAAAGATTCGTCAATAACGGTCATACGGTGCGTAGATAGGATGTTACAAGCACCATTCAACACATTGTATACAGACCATGATACAAATGCTGAAACTTATGGCTCTCTACCAACAATAATAATCACAATGCGCCAATGAAGACTAATATTCATTGGTCACTGGTGGTACATAAATGATTACTATGAAAACCTATTCGAGGCAAAAGTTCCATAGGAAAAGTATTTACATCGACTAATAAGTACAGGGCTCTGGTAAAGAGTTTGAGAATTAACCTGCTGCTATA
>OZ024742.1:137692160-137697160 GCA_964016885.1 Eledone cirrhosa | reverse complement strand
ACTCCACGTCACTTTCTCTATTATATCTTACTTCGTCCTAATGCACGTATCAACCATGGTCTATTTGTGTACACAGCAAAACAGTTAATTTTTGGAGACTATCATGTTTACATAACATACTGCGCATGTGTCGTATTATTTGTTCAGGTGTACACAATTTACGTAAGTTGCGTTGAAGAAAAATATAGTTTCAACTAAAAAATCTTAAGGAAGACACTATAAACAATTTAAAGAATCTGGGACATATAGCAGGAGTGTGGTTCTGTTGAGGTATGTATGTGTGTGTGTGTGTGTGTGTGTGTGTGTGTGTATGTTTATTTTGTGCATGCGTATTTGTTTAGTATGTGTGTATCTAACGCGGACGGATATTCTGTGTTGTGATTTTGTTTTCAATTTCCAGACCAGATAATTGGAAAGGACCTAATGGATCATTTTGTTTTATTGAAAGCCAATCAAGCAAATAAGTATTATATATGGGTGTAAGAAACTGACTTACACGTATTCCTGGCCGTTAAAATGTAGGTTTTCAAATACATTTATAGATATTGTTGCATGCTGAGAAAATGACAAATGAGGAAATGGCATTTCTTTTACTCTTTTACAGATTTACAGTTTTCCGTAACTGTATTGTAGCATGACGCGCCACTGTAAGCCAAATTTACAACAGTACTTATGTCAATATGGGAATTTCTATAAGGAGGTACCGTATAAATAGACAGGCAAAAATTAAACATACGTTCACACTCACATGTAAACAGACACACTCATATATATATGTATGTATGACTATATAAGTATGTAGTTCAAGGAAATTGAGTTAATATGACTTTTTAAACCTCAGCTGAAATAAATGCATATATATCGGTTCGAAGAAGCCAACTCCATAGTTCTGCGGTGGTGGCTAATTGTTTCCATCTTTATGGGTATTTGACTCGATATTTAAAGCTAATTTTGACAGCAATCCGTTGAGGTTGCACTTACTTTCTAAGGGTTTATATTCACACACACATACACGCACACACACACGCACGCGCACGCACACACACACACACACACACACACACACACATATATATATATATATATATGTATATATATATATATATATATATATATGTATATATATATATATATATATATATATATATATATATATATATATATATATATATGTATACAGTGGCAGACTGGGTCTAAAAATATTGGTTGCCCGGAAATGAAGAGATCCCACCTACATATAAGATGCTATAATTTAATTTTTATAATGAAAAAATAACATTTTCGAAAAATACATAAGTGGAAACAAAACAGTGCAATCAAAATTTTGTGGGAAAATATCTTACCTTCTCCAATACAAAATATTATGCACTTTGCGAAATCCAGAGACTTTCAATAATGACCAGCAGTCGACCCCAAATATTACTAATAGCTCTAGGAAAGCTATGAACGACACCACATATTTAAACTTTGGTTTTGAAAGTAGGTTTATAGTTATTAATTTTCATTATACGTTTGTAGCTGTCTCAGATGGTGATCCTGGTTTGAAGTTCGAACCTGGTCGGGAGTAGGGTTCCTGGTAAACCTTTTCAGTTTTTTCTATTGGTTGTAAAATAAAAACTGAAAATGGTTTCATATACCTCTCGACCAGGATTGAATCCAAGGCCAGGATCTCCACCGTCTCTAGCACCTACCGCTAGGCCACAGATACAACTACGAAAATCTTATGTAAAATCATATTATAAAACCATTTTCAAAACAAAGTGTTGTGTTGTCGTTCTTGTCTTTCCTAATATTTTTACTTCTACTTAAAGTCGACTCCTAAATCATTTAGGTGTTCCATAAACTACATCCTCGTTTTCTTTCACATTCTATCACACTGTAATCTACGTTTCATTTCTGTTGCACCTCATTTCTCCCCCCTCTTTCTTTGTGATATTTGAATCTACTATGATTTGGGCTTACTTTATTCATATACTAGCTGTACTATACGGTGATTCCGATTTATAAGATTTATTGCTGTTTGTTGAAATCAAATCATGTAGATATAAATACTATTAGTTTTGTCCAGTGGTGATTTTTTTAAATACTGCTCCCTATTACAGTCAGCATATATACTGCTTCGCACTTGGAAGAATCATGAGGTATGTTGTCAGTGAAAAGGGCATGACCGAAAAAATAAATTTAGATTCTATTTATCCTTTTTCTTTCTTTTTTTTTTTTTTGCACAATCAGAATCTCTGAAATTCAAACAAAATGTGAAGGCTATTTTAAAAAGCATAAATACAGTAAAATAAAAAAAAAAAATATACCATTGGTTTATGAATGAATGAAGAATGTGCTTACTCATATCTGTAATCCAGGAAAGTTTATTTTAATGTGTGTAAGGGTGGTAAATATATACATATCCCACTGTCACTGCCTCCATCTCTCTCGATCTCCCCATCACTCACTGTTATGAGCAAATGGAGGCCCACGCGCTGGCCGCCCAGCATTCCCGGTGGTCGGAATAGAGGATGGTGAGAGAGACGCGCCGGAAAAGCCATTCTGGCTTGCGAGGCTCACCCCTGTGGGTAGCTATCTTTGTGCCGATGGTGACGATTTGGGAGGTACCCTAGAGCCAAGGACACCAGAAGTCTCCATTGCTATGGGCTCAACAACAAGCCTGTGGGAGAGCGACGATATTTGGAGAGTTTAAGCTCCTTGGCCCAAAGTGCGGCAGAGCTTGGGTTAATTAAAATGTTTACTCTGTAGCCTTCGCCAACGTTTACCTCTATGGCAGTAGGATCTTGTTTGAGGGAGATTTGTATTTCTTTTAGGTACACCAACAGTTACAGGGGCTTCCACATGCATGTGTGTGTGTGTTTGTGTGTGTAAGACTGTTCGCTGTGATTTGAAGCGGAATTTCCTAATATTTCTAGTAGATTGTGGTATCACATACAAGTTTTCCTTTTTGCTTCATATATATATATACATAGATGAGACAGTAGACTGGGATATATATGTCTCTAACTAAAGTACGGTGATAGACACACACACACACACACACACACACACACACACACACACACACACACACACACACACACACACACACACACACACACACACACACACACACTTGTCTCTAATTTAAACACACACACGTGCGTGCATACACACACACGCTCATATATATAACTATTGAGTTAATTATACTCCTAACTGTTGACATAATTCAGAATTTCGTTGGGTTTGCACTTTAATAGACACACTGTCAAATCCTCCTTCTCCACAACACCAAATCTAGGCGACACGATAGCACACACAAATAGGTCAAATGTACGCAAACACATGATAGCACCACAACAACCTACATGCCAGCCCCACACATAATACGAACAACCGACAACGTGGCAAAAAACCCATAACCCTCAACTGCAACTGCAAAAAGCGGGTAGAATGCCCATTAAATGGGGAGTGCCTCGTTAAAAACATTATTTACCGGTGCGATGTCACAGCTGGCCGAAAAGAGTACTCCTACATATGGGCGACCTCGACTACGTTTAAGGAGTGCTGGTATAACCACAAAAGCTCCTTCAAACACAGGCCCAAACGATCCCGAACAAGACTGGCGGACTTGATCTGGGACCTCAAAGAGAAGAACATGGAATACCACATCAAATGGTCAGTTAAAAGACGCGTGGCCCAACTCCCCAACGACAGAAACCACTGCAGGTTATGCATGGCCGAGGCGACTGAGATCATTAAATTGAAATCGGCCATAAACTCAAGATCTGACATAATTATAAACTCCAGACACACCAGGATGACCACCTTCTCTGCACAACCATTCGGTCGAGCGCCAGCCACTAACCCTTACTCAACATAGGGATAACTAACTTTGCCTTGCCACACCATCCTTTATCTCAGTATATTTGTCTTCTATAACATGTAACACATTGTAAGATCAGATCTTGTAAATATCATGTCGCACCCGTCACTCCACCACCAACAAACACATCGCAATATATCCCTCATCTCAGAACCATTGTGTTCTATGTGTCTTCTCTGTCAGGTTTTAACTTGTAATCCATCGTACCATCCGATCCTGTAAATATAATGTCGAACAAATCACCTCCACCAACACCACCACCACCAACACCACCACCACCACCAAACATATCGCCATACGTCCAACATCCCTCATTCACTACCTTGTTTTCCCCGTGCTCCATATGTAACTTTTTAAACTGTAATCCATCGTAAAATTCGATCCTGAAAATATCATGTCGCACCCACCGCCACCAGGCATATCGCCATACTTCCACAACCATCAACATCACCAACACATATCATCCCTCCCTAAACAACATGTGTATACTTACACACAGACACATGTGTGTGCTGTGTGTAAGTATATTTGTAAAACCGCCATCTCCACTGGCTCTCTCTCTATATATATAAATATGTGTTTGTATACAACGTATTTGTCAGACTAAGTGTGTCTATATATGTATCTCCTTATGGAAATGAAACCACGAATACAATCATCACACTACCATAAACACAGCAACCTTTCTTCTTTATCACAAACAAAAACACCACACCCACATCACCCACAAAAATCAGCCACATCTACATGCCAAACTGTCTACCGACTACCAGTACCCCCACACCGCGCCCACTTCAACCTGCGACCGACACCACCAACTTATCACCCCCTCCCTACATACATTACAGGCAAAAACATCCCTATGAATTAATCCACCAATCAAAACAAAATTTAATGACCACCATAGGAACTTCTGACTTTATGATACAGCATGTATTCATTTTCCCATTAATATTACAAGGGGTTCTGACGAGCCGCGGTTTAGAGAGTCGGGTCAGATCGATACAGATCAAAGCTTGAGCTGATCAATGGCGAAACGCGCGTCACCAACCAATAATCGTAATCAAAGAGTAACCAATCGTCCTTGTTATCTTATTTCAGTATAATACAGTCTGTCTAGCTCTACACC
>OZ024742.1:137682160-137684660 GCA_964016885.1 Eledone cirrhosa | reverse complement strand
AGGGGGAGGAAGTCGAAACAGTTAGTAGAACAATAAGGGGTAAATATATAGAAAAATACTGAGAGTGTTAAAAAGCAATTAAATGTATTAGTTTACTTTTTTGCACTGGGTGGTTGCTGGCCTTGTGCCTGGGTAGAAACTTTTATTTATTATTTCGTGGTAGTTTCTTTAGTATTTTGGCCCCTCACTTGTTGACCCGTCACCGTAAGATATACTCGGTTTATTACTTATACCTCTTAAAAGGGTCTCATTATAATTCTGTCCCACCTAGTATATTTTTTTTAGCATAGCAGTACCAGTAAGAGACTTAGGTCGTAGTAACCAGAAATTGTTTTTTTTTTTTTACATTTAATTGCTTTTTAACACTCTCAGTATTTTTCTATATATTTACCCCTTATTGTTCTACTTACTGTTTCGACTTCCTCCCCCTCCCCCTCCCTAGTATCTTCTTTGACCTCATGCCCAGCTGTAGTCGGTACTATCAACGCATGAATGTGTCTCCTCCACCCCCTCTCCCTCCTTCTCCTACTGGCAGATTTAGCTACCCCTTCCCTCCACAAATTGCTATCATAGAATTATTATGTCTCAACAACAAACTTTTGACCAATCCTTGTGACAATCACTTTGACCATATATGGAATTACCCCTTGAGAAGCTCGGCTATTCAAATACCAGGATAGAAAATTTCATTTAGTCCAGAATTAGCCGTCGAAACGGCTTGAGCTCAGCCGTCGGGGTCCTACTCGTTCCTATATATATATATATATATATATGAATATATATATAGTATATTTGGCAATATACTGTATGCTTAATTAAAAACATTTTGAAGACCTTGCGTTATATATATATATATGTAGTTTACATGCTATATATATATGGAATGTAAACTACCCGAAATAAATTGATAGAAAGATAAGGAAATTAATTATTCCCTATATTATATTTCTTAAGAAACTTGATGCTGATAGACTACTTAAAGAGATATGAAGTTGCAAGGTCTTATCAACGTGGAGGACCTGTGTTCAGATGGAGAAAAGATTTTTACACAAATATGTGTCAGACTAACGAGCCAATGGTTAAGACTGTAGTGAAGGAGGAAACAATAGACCAGGGGATGTCAAAGAAAGAAATAACAACAAAGAGGAAGAACAACCTGAATGAAAAACGCTTTATAGAATCCTTCTGAAGAAAACAGAATTCAGAGATTCACAGAATGGGACCCTACGGAAGCTTCAGAGGGAATGCTACTGGCTGCAGAGGGGCAAGCTCTTAGAACGAAGTGGATGAAAAGTCATATTGACGCGGACCAGACTAGCATGCTCTGTAGGATCTGTGAATCACATCGTATCCCAGTGTAAACACATAACCACGTATGACTATAAAGGATTGAGTTATGATATCACTGGAAAAGCGCTTCGTGGTATTTATACTAATAAACAATTTACCTCAATCTGAGAAATGGTTACAGCCTAAGCCTGAATCAGCGATAGAAAACGATCGAGTGAATGTGCTGTGGGATTTCAGGATACAAACAGACACAGAATTATCATATAATAGGATTGACCGGCTAGTTTTTGGACAAAGAAAAAAATTCATGCCTGATTCTAGAAAATTAACCCGTACCAGGACCTAAAATGGGAACTGAAAAGAATAGGAGACTCATGTGATAAACGTCATGGGAGCAATAGGCACTACTTGGAAAAATTCCAAGACTGGTTAAAGAAGATTAGCACAGCCCCGCTTTTTGTAACAGTTCAAAAGGCATGATTACAGGGAACAGCAAGGACCCTCCTATAAGTCCTAAATATCTGAGGCTACCGGTAATGGCTTGATGTACCTTATTGCAAATTTCCCGGTTAAATAAAATCAATGTCTGTGACACCACATTAATAATAATAATATCGATTGTAACAATATAATAATATCATCGTAATAATTGTTTCTACTTTTGGCACAAGGCCAGCAATTATCACAGTGTATTACTGGTACTTTATTTTATCGTAATAATATTAAATAGTCAGTGGTGGGGCATATAAAGCAGACAAAATGATGGCAAAGTTGAATCAATGACTGTTAAACATTTAAGTATTATTACTAGCATATGATATATAAATGGGGATCTCATTATTAGAGATAATTGTTTCTACTTTAGGCACAAGGCCAGCAATTATCCAGTGCATTACTGGTACTTTATTTTATCGACCCCGTAAGGATAAAAGGCAAAGTTAACCTCGGCGGGATTTGAACTCAGATCGTAAAGGGACGTAACTATGCTGGAAAGCATGGCGTCCGACCCTCTATCGATACTGCCAATCCGCCGCCTTATTATTAGAGATAATATTGATAAGATTATTGTGTGTATAGTTCCAGGAAAGTTCATGTATAGTTCGCTTAATTCCACGCGGGTCTATTGGTGAGTGTTAAAGTTTGGCTGTGGCGGGTGTCGTGAATCCTCCACGCTGGCGTATGCGGGATATAGTACGAAAGTTATATATTC
>OZ024742.1:137669660-137674660 GCA_964016885.1 Eledone cirrhosa | reverse complement strand
AGTTAAGAACAAAGTAAATAAATACAATACAGAGATAATAGAAACAAATAAATACATACACGCAAACAGATACGTACATACACAAGCATACGCAAAACCTTACCACATCTTAAACAAAAAATCTGAGGCAATTTCGGCTTGTAAACATAAATTGCACAAAGCTTTCCTGTATTACAACCCCACGTTATACCCTAACGGATAGCACGATCTATACGTGGATATTTTACGTCTTGATGTGGGAGCTAAGTATATGTTTTGTTTATTCCTTTACTTATTTGCATAGGTAAGTATATATTACCCGTATGTTTTGTGAAGGTATGTATACCTTCTCGTACGTATATTTGACTGTTATAGCATATCATTTTTACATATTCTGGTATTTAGGGTTTGGCTATGTGTATACGGGAGTTTTGAGTCCGCGTGAGTGTGCAGGTTCGTACGTATATTGGGTGTGTGTGTATATGTGTACTTCTTGCTTTAGTTGACTTACGTCTCCGAACATTCGTGTATTTATATGTAGGTATGCGTGTGCGCTTGTTATATACGTATGTATTTACTTATATACGTTTATATAATTATTTATTTATCTGGACACAAACATACACACACACACATATTTATATGTGCGTGGTTTTGTATACCCATGGTAAGGTTTTGCATATGCTTGTGTATGTACGTATCTGTTTGCGTGTATGTATTTATTTGTTTCTATTACTTCTGTATTGTATTTATTTACTTTGTTCTTAACTCTGTAGCGGAGATTCATTTGGTCTCCTAGTTAGAATTTTAGTCTACGATTTCTGCTATACCATTTACGTGGTTTTGTCTTTGCGTGCTATTGTTCTCCACGCTCCACATATGACTTATTATCTTCGTTTTTTTGTTCATTGCCAGAGAACGTCTCTATGCACCACCTAAGAGAACATTAGTCTACGACCTCTTTTATACCATAAACGTGGTTTTGTCTTTGCGCGTAATTGTTTTTCACCGCTCCTATTAATGACGTATTATTCGTTTTTTCCCGTTCTTTGCCAGGGAACGTTTCCACGAACCAAAGTATCGTCTTCCTGTCTTCCTCCGGTTGCAACGTTTTTTGAAATATCGAGTTCTGCGTTTACAGATTGACTTTGTTAGTTTCAGAAGATCCCGTTAAGGGTGAAAGCAGCGATTCTTTGCTTAAACTTTAATCTGTTATTTTAATAAATATTTGCTCTACGGTTCTTATATATTTGATATATATTTTCCTTATCGAGCGCTCTTTGGATTTTAGTCTTCAATTTATTATTATTACTATATATATATATATATATATATATATATATATATATATATATATATATATATATATATATATATATACATATATGTATATATATATATATATATATATATATATATATATATATATATATATATATATATATATATATATAGTGTGTGTGTGTGTGTGTGTGTGTGTGTGTGTGTGTGTCTGTGTGTGTGTGTGTGTGTGTAAAGAAACAAAAGAACGCTTACATACTCAAACAGTTTATATTTGCTTACAATGTTTCATCCATATCGTTTGCAAGCCCGGTGTTCTCAATCCCTGTATGACCTGTATGTATTACCAAGGGTGGGGAGTGGGCAGTGCATGCCAATTCCGCATTAGGGTGGGTCCAACTATTTAACTATATACGCCCAAATGTGTCTGTGCGACTAAGTCCAATTGGGCGAGTCGTGAGATTACCTTCCTCGTAACAGTAATAAGTTGTTATGAATGATTCAATATCATTCGTCAACAATATTAAGGATGTTTCGCTAACCATCTATAAAATCACATCAATACTATAAGAATTTTACAAATAAAAACGATAAAGTTAATTATTATTAATGGACCTCCAGGATTGTCAGGTGGGTCATACGATAGACCATTAAAACCCGGTTACCTAGTGATATGTCAATAAGCCCAATAACCTCACTATTTATATTATGGAGGATTGTTCATACGGGTTGGGTTCAATCAGAAAGTATAAACATTCATAGCATATGGAGTTACAATAATCCCAATGCGCAAGTATTGTGTCCACAACCCGTGCACGTGTGGGGAGTGGGCAGTGCACGCATGTTCCAAAGCAGGGAGGGTCAAACAATTGAACTAGAAATACCCAAAATGGTTATTTTGACTATTCCAGGCGGGGCAAGTAGCTCAATTGCCTACTTCACAATAGCGATAGGTTGTCGAAACGATATAGTACTTTTCCCATCAGTGGGGACACTACCTATTACGCTATGGTAACTAGCAGGGAATAAGTCCTCAATGAAATAAATGAATAAATATGAATAAATGAATAAACAAATAAATAAATAAGTAAGAATACTATGCCATATTTGGGGCAATTCATATGCCCACTCACACCAATAACCCTCGAGTTGGGGGCCGATGATTTGTGCTAATACTCAACCATGACGGTCGGTGGATGAATAGAAGCCACTCAGTGAAGGACACATGGTGGTCACCCTAGGGGATATAACCATTCGCACCGTGTGCCGGGCATACCGGATACCTATCGAAAACAGGCGACCAGCAAAAGCAAAGGAACGGAAGTCTCCACTAATATACAAACTCACACACCGAGGGGATCCACAGGGGGTGAAAAAATAGTTGGCTAAGGAACTAGAAATAATGAGGCGGAAAGTGAATAGAGTGTTGCAGTGGTACTGTATAGGGAGGGGTGATTCTTCAGCAGGTCTAAGTAATTGGCTTAAAGTGGTGAAAGGAATTAAGATTCCTGTGTATACAAGAAGAGAATATCTCCGATTTCCTATTGAGCAAGTTACATTTAGAGTATATTTTGGCGTGATACTCTAGAATGCACAGGTTACAAGTTTTGCTCGGAGGCGGTATGACGTATATTTAGTCACCAACTTCCAATTGAGTGTATAATCTATACTATCATTTTTAAAAAAAATGAATATATTTAGCTAGGGAAGTGGCATTCCTAAGCCTATTATGTCTAAATGTATAATTATGTGAGTTGTATCCAGTTTTGAATGATGTAGAAGTAGAGCCCACGTATGTTTTGGTGGAGGTTGCTGTTACAACATCACATGCATAAACTATGGTTTTCATGAGGCAATTTCCTTTTAAAGGGCAAATTTCACTCCGTCTGCAATTACAATTTCGGTGTGTGCTGTTGTTCGTGCCTTGGGATGGCCGGTTGTTAAAACCCTCCTGACATGGAATGTGTTCATCCGATGTGTTATTAGCAACCTCAGGTACCTCATTAGCCAATGTGTTAGGTTGTTGGTGGTTATTTACAGATTTGATATCCTTGAATCCTACTCTAATTTTCTTATTATTACTACGTGCTAGGTGGTAAGCCAGGTTTGGGGTAGTAGAGTAAGATAATTTAATCGTATTTTTATTAAATATACTATGGTATCTACTGCCAGGCGGGAAATTCTTTTCTAGGATTAAGAAGCAGGTTTTGGGAATGTTAGTTAAGACTTCAGAGTTGTATAGTGGGTTATAGAAAGTGTTCATTCTTCTTCTATTTTGTCTATTCTTCCCCACTACAGTACGGTTAATATTAGAGCTACCAATACCCCCACCGCCCACAAAACCAGTGCCACTATATACTTGCTGTGAAAGTCTCGCATTATTTTGGTCAACACGCCCTCTAAGATCACCACAATGCGAATAGGCTCTAGATATCAACCCACCGCTATTAGTGTAACCAATAGGAGTATGTGGATGTTGTACAGCAGGGCCAGTCAGTCTGGGTCGGGCTGAATTAATCACCGTATGGGTCTTATCCTAATTTCTATTACTAATACTATTATTAGTCAAAGACATATTGTGCGTGATAATACTATTATGTCCAGCATGGGTTGATTGGGAACTAGTAGGTATGTAAAATAGTTTATTCCTATAGCCAGAATTAGCCAGTGCCCCGTTATAATAATCCACATTAGAGTTGAAAATGCTCTCATTACAAGATAAATGGCTAATTCTATTAGATACTCCTTTAATAATGGCATTCAGTACAGATCTAGAATGGTTGGAATTAGCATTCACATATGTTTGTCTCTCATTAGGTTTATGAGAAAGTGTGAAAATCTTATTTTCTAGATCAAATGTTACATCTAAGAAGTTCACTGTTCTATTATTCTTATCTATAGTTATACTAAAGTTAAAACCTTTAAAAAATTCACGCTGGTCCTTCTTTGTTCTATCAAGTTTATATTTGTTTTGCGCGATGGTAAGGAGGGCGTCGTCTCGGTATAAACCACCGCGAATATATGGAAGTGCCTTATGCGGTTCATGGAGTAGGTAAAGTCCAACTAAATCAGTTACCTGGGAAGAGTCACCAGATCCCATTGTGATATCAAAGTTGTTAGTTGTGTTTTTCCGTGTCCATAATTGTTCCTCAAATAGGATTAAAGTTTTACGTGCGGCTAAAACGATATCAACTTGGGATCTGGTTAGATCACTATTCTGCATGGCCATGATGAGGGCCTTATTCAAGAGGATGGGAGATATAGATGTGTAATATGAATCAATATCAAACTGGACAAACATAAGGGATTTATGGTTACTAATGCTGGAGAACCATTCAATCACTTCTTCCGCATTCCCCCACAGGTTAAGGTAAATTTTATTTCTAATTACCGGAATGACCCTTCTTACTTATGATCCCTATGTCGGACTTAGATGGGCTAATCAATCTAACAGAGGGGTTGCTAATATATTCTTCCTTGTGATCTTTTAGTGCAAACCTAGGTTGTTTCGTTGTGAAAGGTTGGGTATATTTCTCTAGTTTTAATTTTCTAACAATATCGATCCCCTCTTTATTTATTTTATCCAAGTTAGTGTAGGTTGTCTTTTTATAGTTCTTATTGAGTTCATTATAAATGAATCTGCGATACGTTATATAATCTAGGCTATACATATTTTTAGTATTATCTGATGGGACTAGGATAGAGTCATTATCGCCAAAATTTTTAAATATAGATTTAAG
>OZ024742.1:137617160-137667160 GCA_964016885.1 Eledone cirrhosa | reverse complement strand
AAGCAATGCCTGTGCCGTGAAGCTTTTATAGTGAGCAAAGGCACTGCACAAAGCCAGTCCCACTCTCTTAACCAAGATGATATTTACCAAAAAGAAGAACAAGTCAACATCATTGGATACCATCAGGGTTGCAGGTGTTATATCAGAGTTTTCCTTCTCCCAGAATTCTGCCTTGACAAAGGCTAAGGGGTCATCTCTCCCGGTGATTTTGGATGGCTATTGTGTCTTAAGAGCTCCCTTGCCCTTTGACAGGTTTTGTTTTTAGTCCTGCAGGATGTCCAAAGTCACCCTCCTCACCAAGAAACCTTGGTGGGGTTGCCAGTTTAGTCGCCAACGACCCGACGATGAGACAGGTTGTACTGGGATACATGTTACCAGTAGCACCAACTGCTGACCTGACATAATTATATATATGCATACATACATACATACACACATAATATAATATATATCATAGCTGCAACTCGATTTCGAGTAATGCCATCGCTTGATATTTAAGCATGAGTATTACGGGTGTGGCGTTTACGTCCTGCTAGGGACTTGCCTATGGCCAGCAATACGATGCATCACAAAACATATCACATATCATGCGATGCCTTAGTTTGTTTGGAGCTTTTTTAAGTAAGGAAAGGCTTTGCACAGGCCAATCCAACTCTCTGAACATCGAACGCATTTGCCCCCCCCCCCCCCCGCCCCCACAAAAAAAGATGCAAAAGATGTTAGGTTTTATATCAGAGTGACCTTTTCCTAGAGGGAAGTCTTAAATGAAGACTAGGAGTATCTAGTTCCACAAAGAAAGACTTTATTGGATGGCCGTTGACTCTCCGCATAACTCGGGACCTACTGTGGAAGGTTGTACAAGAGTATGTGATCGACGGTCAGCTTCCTCCTGCTATATAGAAACTGTTCAATGTGGGTGTCGGACTCCTTCAAGGGTGCATACTGTTACCTCTCCTGTTCATTATTTTCATGAACAAGAGAGTTGGAAGTAATGTGACGACTGGCGGGTAGAAAATCAGTCGACTGGAATTTGCAGACGGCATGATGTTACTTAACACGACAGAAGGTGATCTCCGACTTACAGTTGATAGTTTTGATGCCGAGTGCTGCATTGCGATGGGAGAGAGGAGGCTGGATTAAATGCAAGTATTGCAGGAGCTGGTGTAGTAATGCGCCAGCTCCATCATTCAGTAATCAGAAGAAGGGAGGTAGGTGTAAACACCAAACTCGCTATATTCAATTCGGTTTTCGTGCCAACCCTTACCTATAGGTCATGATTCTTGGTTAATAACCAAAAGATTACATTCACGAATACAAACGGCCGAAATCGGGTTCCTCCGAATGGTCTTTGGATTAACGTTACTCATTAGAGAGCATAGCCCGTAGATCAGAGAGTTACTCCAAGTAGAACCGTTACTTCTCCGAATTGTGAGATCACAGCTACGATACTATGGGCAAGTAGTTATAACGTCTCAGGAAAGAAGAGCCAAATTAATTTTACGAGCAAAACCAACCGGCAGGAGACACATAGATAGACCCCGAGCAAGATAGTTGAATAATATCAATTAGTTCGGCTGGACTAGCGAAGGTATCCAGCCGAACAATGACTACCAACAGCATGTTCCACAAGAGTAGTGATTTTGATAGACTCTACTTAAAGAGATCTGAAGATGGAAGAGTTTTTATCAGCATAGAGGACTGTGTTCAGATGGAGAAACGCAGTCTGCGAGTAAGGAGCCAATGCTCAAAGTTTTACTGAAGGAGTAGTCAATAGACCAGGTGATGTCCAAGGAGGAAATAACAACAAAGAGGAAGCGCAACCTTCATGAAAAATCCCTTCATAGCATCTTCTTTAAGAAAACGGAATTCAGAGATCCACAGACATGGAGCTGGTTAAAAAGAGGAGACCTTAAAAAAGGTACAGAAGGAATGGTAATAGCTGCAGAAGAGCAAGCCCTCAGAACGAAGGGGGTGAAACACCATATTGACAAGGAGGAGGCTAGCTCACTATGTAGGATTTGTGGAAAGAGAGAGCAAGAAAGAGAGAGAGAGAGAGAGAGAGAGAGAGAGAGAGAGAGAGAGAGAGAGAGAGAGAGAGAGAGAGAGAGAGAGAGAGAGAGAGAGAGAGAGAGAGAGAGAGAGAGAGAGAGAGAGAGAGGAGACTGTGGCTCACATCGTATCCGAGTGTAAACACCTAGCCCAGACTCACTATAAAGGCTGGAGGCACGATATAATAGGAAAGGCGTTTCACTGGCATTTATGAAAACTGAATAATTTACCTCATTCTGAGAAGTGGTATGAGCATAAGCCAGAGAAGGTGATAGAAAACAATCAAGTGAAGGTACTATGGGATTTCAGGATACAGACAGACGAGAAATTAGAACACAATAGGCCTGACGTAATGGTTTTAACAAGGAAAACAAGATTGTGCCTGATTGTACATGTAGCCTGCCCCTTTAACACTAGAGTGCAAGAAAAGGAGAAGGAGAAAATTAGCTAATACCAGGATTTAAATTGGGAGTTAAAAAGGATTTGGGACTGTCATGACATCAAGGTCTTTTCCGATTGTCATAGGAGCACTAGGTACTATCTCAAAGAGTTTTCAAGGATGGTTAAATAACATTAGTCAAGCCCCCTTTTTTGGAACACTTCAAAAGGCATGCTTGCTGGGAACAGCAAGAACCCTCCGATACGTCCTGAATATCTTAGACTGCAGGTAGCGGCGTGATTGTCGTTTGAACAGACTTTCCAGTTAAATAACATCAGTGACTGAGACTCCAAGAATAACAATAATAACATTTTAATCAGAAGCATATTTGACCCCTCACCAGCCCGAAAATGCTGGTTTTTAAACAGAAAATATTCAATATACCAGATATATTATTTAGCACCTCGGTGCCTGTAAATATTAAAGATATTTTTAATGTAACGTACATATTATATATTATTTCTATATTTGAAAATAATAAAGATTTACGAGAGCAGATGCAACCCACAATTTACTTAAAAAAACATTTAAGAATTTACTTATTTGAAGATCACATATATCATAACACCATTCTAGAACTCGTAATGTAATTTACTTTATCATTTGGAAAATTCCAGCAAAGATCCCTCAACACACACACAAAAATGTGTTAAATTGAAGCCACTAGCCTGCACGAATCGTTTACATTTATATTCATTTTCACCTTTATACTACGCCAAGAAAGATATAATTTTCACTGAATAACGATTCTACTAGTAGTCATAATAATAATACTATTTCTTCATTTTCTGTTTCCCTAGCAATCACTTGGTGCAGCGTGTTAATTAGCCTCAGATCAGTCCCTGATCTCATTGACTCTACATAACACGTAGGATTCTGGCAGTGTTAGTGATGGTCGAAATGTGGGCACTGCCTATGAATTATACTTTTGATGAAAGACGTAAGACGTTTAGAGATCGTGCCAAGCGTCTCAATGACGATTGACACGACTTCTGTCTCCACAAGTTTTACATACTTATTGACTTTTTCGAAAAGCTTTCCAGCCACATTTTGGTCTTGGGTGATCGCGAAATAATTAGAGTCAATTTTAAGGGGTTGTTTGTTTTTATAACAATGTATTGGTGGTTGTGTTGGACTTTGTGTTGCTCTTATTCTCAAAGAACGAACAAGAAGATGCAAAAGTACGAAGTTCATTAGATTCACGCTTAGAGAAAGAGTAACGTTGTCAATGTATCGGGCATTTGTCCTTCTCTCTCTTTTTTGGAATAAGAGCAGAAGTTGAATATATATCATACATACCATGTCGTTGCTGACACAAAGAATATTCTTCCTCATGACGGAATTGGAATTCTTCATATATTAGTTATTCCGAAGTTTTGGAATAATTAATGTTGTTTCTTGAATACCAGAAATCATGGCTGGGGAACTTCGTGAGTAGAACCGACTTCCTTTAGTTGCTCAAGCTTATATTCCCTCAAATAGTTATTTTGGCTTATGCTTAATATGTTTCTTACTTCTCGGAGTAGATAATTTATTACTATATCTTATCTTTTTCGTAAGATCTTTAAGTATTAGAGACAGGTATATAAATATATATATATATATGTGTGTGTGTGTGTGTGTATGTATATATATATGTGTGAGATAGGTATATATATATATGTATGTATATATGCGGTGTATGTGTGTGTGTGGTGTGTATGTGTATAGCTTCTATCAAACATATTCTCATTTTATATGCAATTGTTTCATCATAAGTATCCTTCACTTGATTTCGTGTTGTAGTCTTGATTCAGTTGCGGGGTCGTCCATTTTCACTTTATTTCTTCGTGTTTGATGCGTTTGAGTGTTATCACTTTTTAACCTATTCAAACATCTTTGATGTCGTGCCAACTGAACGTTAAATGAAAGTAAATATCTAAATAATTTATCAACTAAAATCATCTAAAGTACGGCACCTTCACCGCAAATTCTTTTATGTATGCTTGGAATCTCTAGAACTTGAAATGCGAATAAGTCAAAGTTGGAATAAATAGCTGATAAAACTGCATTGTTTTCTCATTAATTATTGAAATCAAATACATTTATAGTAACTGTATCAAAACTTTCCATGTACTATATAACAAAGTGTTTCGTTCATCATTGTATTGCAAATTAAATAAGCTGCTGTATATCTAGTACAAATTTAAACTATTTTGTCTTTTCCTGTCTGGATTTCTTTCATTCGACATTGATAAAAATAGGTTTCCACGTACACTGCATCGATGCACAAATTGTTAATAGCATTGGTGTCATTAAATACAAATGCTATTTGTGCTGCGAGTTAATATTGACTTTTTTCTAAAAAATGAATATTTAATTTTTTCATAGGCGTAAGTATATATCGTTATTTGAATCAAGAGCATCGGTTTGATGCTTATATTATGATTTTATGATAGGTGGAAAGTAAATTCGATTATAAAGCATTTTGAATTCAGTGGTTTGAGATTCGTACATAAGTTCTGTATTCAGCTTATTTCGACAACTTATAATTCTTGCTGATTATCTGCATTTGCGTTGCAATTTAGTAGTGGCTTATTTCTCGGCCAAAACCAATTTTTACATCAAATGGCAAATTCACTATTGAATGATTTCTAATAACGATACTTTGGTACATATATCGATCATGGTAAGCGGAAATTTGCTCTCTTTGAAGGACAAATAAACATACAGTAAGAGTAGATAGTTTTGCAATATCAACCGTTTTAAGCGCTTCTGGATATCTAACAGCGGTTCAGTTTTCTAAATTCTGTAGTTATGACACTTTTAATGTAAGCATATCCTTTATTACGATCTTATGACAAAGGCTATTTTTTGTAATAAAATGTAGGTAAAACGTATTTGGTCCCTTTTTCTCATTTATTACACTCCTCTTGTCATCTAGTGTGCGTTATGGTAATATCATATCGAAGAATGCGACTTGTTTGAACTCCTTATAAGGTTTGAAAGCCAATTTCACCCCTGCATATTTTGAAATCTTTACGAACCGTAACTAAATGCTGCAGGAACTTTATCCAGAATTCAACCGTTTCTGACAATCACTAAGAAAATATAGAGTGACGATACATTTTATTCGAAAGATTTTTCGGAAAGAATTTATTTATTTATTTAAAAAAAATAAAGTATGTCGCAATATTATAATTGCTTATATCACCACAGAAAGCTTTTCAGTAGAAAAATTTTCACTGTCGTGAATCGTGCTTATGCTTCTATTAAGTTTCAATTACATTAAACATGGGAACTAGGCTCCCACTGATTATGACGCTGGTGTATGGAATGTTTGTCTTCTACCGTGATCTATTTGTATGCATTTTATTAATTTCTATAGTATTTCTATTATTAAATAAGGATTTAGATAATTTTATTAATTATATAAATGGCTAGTTAGAGATTATATGGACAGGTAATGTCTTCTCTATGCAGATATCGCAGTGCCTAGGATAGGATACTAACTTAAATTACTTATCTATCAACTTACTCCTTAGTGCCCTCTTCGTAGAATATAGTTCACTATGAATGAAAGCCTACAAAAATACTTTTCCCTTTTGGCTTTGAATCAGGTTTGGTTATTATTTTCAGCCAATAATAATCTCTTCTCTTTTTCATAGGTTTTATTATTTTGTTTTTAGATTTGGAAATCGTTTATCTTTATTGTTAACAAACTTCATTTCTTATATTAACAGCTGTATTACTGGCATCAATAATGCAGCATTCAACGAAACAATTGACCTTCTTGGCTGAAAATTCGTGACCCGTCAAACTTTTATGTTGCCAGCAGAGCTTATCTAGTTGAAAATTGCAAAGTAAAGGCGAATTAGCAATGTCATAAATAAATTCTGTAACATTGTCTCATAAAATATTTTGTGAAGATGAGTTCATGTCAAATGAAGAGAACATAAGTATATCGACGGACAGGGATGCTGTCGCCTCATTTTCTAAATATCGGCTTACGTTTCTTCGGCATTGGCTACGAATTTATGGAAGGTTCCCTCCATAAATATTTCCAATGGAATATCCTACATAAAGCTTCAGTAATGCGTACATATACATTTCATGGAATTACAAACTCGTAAGTTGTCTTTTTAGATTAGAAAGCAATATAGGGGCTGTTATATTGTTTAGCCACAGAGACAATGTGACATCCATTGCATGTAAATAACTAAGCCAGCGTGTGATTAGATTTTATTGCAATTATTATGACTTTCACACTGATTTAAATATGGTTGGTGGAGGGATGCTGAGTGCCAACGTCAACCTAATCGATTAACAAATCAAAGCACACAATTTCGTTCTCTAGTCGTGGCAGGTTTTAAAATTACATCAAATTGCTTGCTGCTCAAGCAATGATATTAAAGGTTTCTCGAAACTATATTGTTCCTCTATTTCCCTATTTCAAATAAATATGTACGATGTATTAAGAAGTTGATTAATCGAATCTAAACTGCTAAATAACACTGTTTTTTTTATCAAGTAACAAAGTAATCATAACATTAACCGATGTATCGTTTGATATAGTAGATAGGAGTATATCTTATAAGTTTAATGTTTAACTTTCGGCAAATATTTATATTAATACATATACAAATATAAAAGCACATATACAAACACACACATACAACCATATATATATATATATATATATATATATATATATATATATATATATATATATATATATATATATATATATATATTTATTTAATAATGTCTCATATAAATACAACCAATTTTCCACGAAATACTGATTAGTTAGCACCCGAAACACTAAATTGGGATAATACTGAAGTATATCCTAATGTTTGTTGAGTGAGATGGAATTGGTCGGAGTATCGCTTAAGGCTTTCTCTGTTTATGTATTGAATATTTACTCTTGGGAGCGGACATGGACTCCAGTTATAGGGTATGAGTCTCTTTATTATTATTATTTTTATATGAAATACTGATTCATCTTCCTTGTATCTCATGTCTGATTTAGCCTTAAAGAATAACTGTGTGTATGTGTGGGTGATCCATGCATATATTTATCATGTTTTAATATCTCTGTGTGTTCATTGGTTATATATACATATGATTATTCTTTTAAATGTCCAATTGAGTTCTTATACACGTGGTTTATACCTAACAGGTTTAATTGACCAGCGTGTATATTGTTTTATTTTATGATAACCGCCCTTTACCCTTTTGGGGACAGCGTGTAATTTTTATTTGGGAGAACTGCTGGATTTTAATCAACCAGTCTCTTCTTAGCGCTGAGGGAGACCATCACCATTGATGTCGATATAATTCGTATATCGATATTAAGTTGGGCATCCACTGATGAGTTTATAAGAGCCCGCTTGTGTATAAAACTACGGATTATATACAAGTTTCTACATTACCTGGAAATTATTTATCCCAATTTGTAGAAATCTTATAACGAAATGGCCGTCTGGAAGGAAAGAGATATTTATTTAATAATGTCTCATATAAAATAATACAACCAATTTTCCACGAAATACTGATTAGTTAACACCCCAAACACTAAATTGGGATAATACTTAAGTATATCCTAATGTTTGCTGAGGAAGATGGAATTGGTCGGTGTATCGCTTAAGGCTTTTTCTGTTTATGTATTGAATTGTATATATATATATATATATATATATATATATATATATATATATAAACGTTTGTAGTTGTAAGGCCAAGACAATGCAGGTATGGATATAGAATATAAATGCAAATGCAAAAGATATTGTTGATAATTAGACTTTTACCTTAAATTTATTTAAATATCCTTAATTTTCGAGATAATATCTCTTCTTCGGAGGGAAGTAAAGTGGTTAATCCAGTATTCTAATTAGCTTGCCAAGTCATTCTGTCAGCATGACTTGGCAAGCTAATTAGAATACTGGATTAACCACTTTACTTCCCTCTGAAGAAGAGATATTATCTCGAAAATTAAGGATATTTAAATAAATTTAAGGTAAAAGACTAATTGTCAACAATCAACAATATCTTTTGCATTTGCATTTATATTCTATATCCATACCTGCATTATCTTGGCCTTACAACTACACACGTTTATACCTCATTACACAATGCTTCAAGTGAACTACAACTTCCTCCTATATATATATATATATATATATATATATTAGTTTTGCGAGGTTTTTTATATGAAATCGTGTGTCGAAACAACGAAAGAACTTTGATAAACTATATATATGTGTTTGTGTCTATATTGTATCTGTATTATTTTTGACCGTTGGTCAGTCAATGGCAACATTGACGACCGAATAAATTAGATTACCGATATAAAAGACACAGAAGCGAAAAGCGAAAACCAACCAAACAGTGAGTGTGTTCTCTTATTAATTCTGGCAATATTACACAAATATGATCCTCCCCAAGTATAACTATATATATATGTATATATATATATATATATATATATATATATATATACAGAGAGAGAGAGAGAGAGAGAGAGAGAGAGAGAGAGAGAGAGAGAGAGAGAGAGAGAGAGAGAGAGAGAGAGAGAGAGAGAGAGAGAAAATTGAGGTTGGTAATGGCACATGGAATATATGAGACAGAATACTTTTTTGTGAAAAAACATATAATTTTATAAGGTAAGGAAATAATAAAGGGTATACAAAATGACCGGTTTCGATGGGTCTGCAAAAGCAATCTTTTCAAATGTTGATTAATATTAAGAATTTTATTAATTTTCTTAATATTAATCAACATTTGAAAAGATGGCTTTTGCAGACCCATCGAAACCGGTCATTTTTCATACCCTTTATTATTTCCTTACCTTATAAAATTATATGTTTTTTCACAAAAAAGTATTCTGTCTCTTATATATTCCATGTGCCATTACCAACCTCAATTTTCTCTATAACCTTCGTTTTGTGTAGAAACTTACACTTTTCATATATATATATATATATATATATATATATATAAATATATATATTTATTAGGCTTCTACATAAACTGGAAATATTCTCCCAACTTGTAGAATACTTATAATGAAACAATAGTTTGGAAAGAGAGATATATTTTAATTTTAATTATATATAATACAACTGGCTTTCCACAAAATACATATAGTTGGCACCCCAGACACTAAATTGGGTTTATACTAACGTATAACCTAATGTTTGTTGAGTGAGATGGTTACCAGTCGGAGTTTAGCGTAAAGCTTTCTCTGTTATTGTATTAATATATATATATATATATATATCAGATATTGAGTTAGAAACTCAAAATAGTCTCTTACAATTTTTAGCGGGGCATAGATTTATGAGACAACCTAGGCTCTGAAGACATGTGTGCTATCACCAACAATTCAGTCTCCTTATATATATATAGAAGTAGAAGGATTGCTAATTTCTAACACCTTGAGCAGAAAGTTGGTGATACTTTCGCTTAATAAATTTGCGAAAAAGTTCATATAACTGTCTAGGTGTTTCAGGCAGTTGCCTATTATAGGTTTGTTCTTCTTTTTCTTGATTGATTACATTAAATTAAGTCTGGCAAACCATATTGTTATAGTTAGTATTTTTTTCACCCTAATAAACCTGATCCTTTACAATTCGAACACACTTATGTTTATATTTGTGTTTATCTCTCTTGTATATTCAATTATATATATATATATATATATATATATATATATATATATATATATGCGATAGATAGTGAGAAGTTAGTAACCAACGAGGTGAACTCAGCCTTCAGGCATTAACTTTCGACTATACACACACTCTGCTTTCCCAAGTATCGAGTAATTAGCTGAATATGTTCTTAGTAGTATAAACAGATAACTCCACAATTATCTATTTATTTACTTATCTATCTATATATCCATCTCTCTCTCTCTCTCTCTCTCTCTCTCTCTCTCTCTCTCTCTCTCTCTCTCTCTCTCTCTCTCACTCTCTCTCTCTCTCTCTCTCTCTCTCTCTCTCTCCCACTATATATATATATATATATATATATGTGTGTGTGTGTGTGTGTGTGTGTGTGTGTGTGTGTGTGTGTGTGTGTGTATACATACATATATTTATATATATATAGCTTTGTGTATGTGTGTCTATGTGTAAATCCACGAGTTGTGTCGGGGATAGCCGCATGTGAAAGATATACTCAATACACTAGTAGGTCATAGGTATCTAAACGGCTGATAGGTGCTTATCTGTAACACCGAGGGTTCCTCTCATTCCCCACCCCCGTTTTTGGAAAAAGTAGTCGTTGTTGAGTGAGTCGGATATCAGATCGGTCGGAAACGCACGAAAAAACATAGAAAAGAAAACAATCCTAGTGAAGATATCTCCTAGGCTGGGAATATCCGAGAGACAACTCCTCTACGCCCACGTATCTACTGCTGATATATCGGCCTTGTTGAAATATTGACACCTCGTCGGACATACTTCACTTTTGTAGCAGAAACATGGCAACATCTGAATAATTATTGACATATTTACACACATACTTTATAGGTTCCTCCCTCGTCCCCATTTAGTTCTCGGGAAAAGGGTGATTGAGAGCAGCTTGGAGGACACATTAGTTGAAAACACATGAAATATCTTAGGAAAAAACATCCCTTCGCGATCACCAATGGGTGTTTTTATATAAAGGTTGTGTGGTGCTTATCTGTAACTCCAAGTGTTCCTCTTCTTCCTAGCATCCATTTTCGTAAAAAAATAAGTCGTTGGCGAGTGAGTCAGAATAACAACAACAATCATCTGTCATTATGTGAAATTTTTCCTAATGTCTGTGCAACGTTGTTAGATATACTTAAATACAAAGTGTTATTAGCGGTCAACTTACAAACTTCCTTTATATATATATATATATGTGTGTGTGTGTGTGTGTTTTGTGTGTGTGTATATATATATATGTGTGTGTGTGTATGTGTATATATGAATATATATATAAATAAATATACAAATCAGAAATGTCTGCACTTAAACATATAAAAAATGATAAAACAATAATAATTAAACAAGCAGATAAAGGGGGTGCAGTTGGTATAATGGATGCTGAATACTACAAAGATTTGGTTGAGGAACAACTGAAAGACACAACATTCTATCATGAAATACCGTCAAATATAGACCACAACATCATGAAGAAGATCAAAAACCTGGCTACAAAATACCACAACTCACTTACTGATAAGGAAAGAGACTACATCACCAATTTTGAGCCAAAACCCAGCAACCTGTATGGCCTACCGATAGTTCATAAGTCAAAAGAAATACAACTGGCAGTAAAAGAACAAAACAGTGAGTACATTAAATTACTACAACCAAAAGACTTAAAACTTAGACCTATTATAGCTGGTCCAACATGCCCCAACCACCGTCTAAGCAATTTTGTTGACATTATTTTGAAACCACTATGTATTCACATACCCAGTTTCATCCGGGATGATATCGACTTCCTGTCCCATCTTCCCAAAACCACGGAGACGAATACACTTCTACTTAGTTTTGATGTGGTAAGCCTTTACAACAACTTTACACATGATTTAGGAATAAAGGCAGTTAAATACTGGGTGGAAAAACATAGAGAAGTGATTCCCATCAGATTCACAGCGCCTTTTATATTAGACGCAGTTAAACTTATTCTGGAAAACAACACTTTCTTCTTCAATGGAAAGAATTACATCCAAATTAGAGGCACAGCGATGGGAACGAAGTTTGCTCCCGTTTACGCGAACTCTGTAATGGGATACTTAGAACAACAACTCTACCAAGAAATAGAGGAAAAATATAGTACTGACTTTAGAAAGTACATTGAAAAATCTTGGAAGAGATACCTTGACGACTGTTTCATCATCTGGACAGAATCTCTAGATACTCTGGATGAATTCAATATCCTCCTGAATAACCTACACCCATCTCTCCAATTCACAAAAGAGATGAGTAGTACCAAATTACCATTCCTAGATATAATGATAATCATAAACGACACCACCATTACCACGTATATATATTATAAACACACAGACACCCATCAATATCTGAATTTTAAGTCGTGCCATCCACCTCATACAAAATGCAACATCACATACTGCCTAGCCAGAAGAATTTGTACCATTGTAGAAGATACGAATACCAGCTACAAACGCCTAACAGAACTAAGAAAATTTTTGCTCAAACTAAAATACCCATCTCTACTTATAGAAAATGGCATACAGCGGGCTATAAAAATACCTATACAACAACTTAGGACAACCCAAGGAAGAAGAAACCAAGAACTGGTCATACCATTTATAATGACACACAACCCATGTCACAAGAATATCTTCAACACTACCAAAGCAAACCTACCGATGATTGCTCAAAGTAATGAATTAAAAGGCTTAATCACAGATCGATCTTTGACTATTAGTAAAAGACAGCCGAAAAATTTGAAGCAATTACTAACAAAAGCAAAGTTTGATCGTAACAACAAAGACAATCATTCACTGTATCTAAATGCAATGATAGTCGATGCGGCACATGTCAATCCATACACGCCGGTCGATATATGAAAACAAAAACTGGAAAAAATATTCCCAAATGCAAATATGAATTGGAAAAGCAGAAATCTAATTTACTGCATTAAATGCCCGAATTGTGAAGAACTATATGTTGGTCAAACTGGAAATGTACTATCGGAACGTGCGCGGGTACACCGACAGCAAATCAGAGACCCAAATGTTCGTCAGATACCCCTAAGTAACCATCTAGCAACATGTGGTCAGGGAATATTTATAATATTCCCATTCTACAAATTACACAGCCCAAGTGAAATCAAGAGAAAAATCAAAGAAAATAATTTTATTGATAAATTCAAACCCAAGCTAAATGAACAATAATAATGGATTATTAATCCTACTATGACTATGACTACGACCACTAACAACAACAACAACAACAACAACAACAATAATAATAATATAAGTAATGTTGATGGTGATGATTACAAGAAAATGCTATTTTCATCATTTCTAAAATTAGCAAAACAATTGATGCTTTGGATAGGGTCAATTAGTAGTCGTTAGACATGCTCAACCAACCGTGACGCTTAAACCAATCAGCTTTAGTAATCCAGTGAAGCACCGATTGGTCGAAATACAGTTTGCAAGATTTAGCATTTCTGGAGCCACTTTTCACTGTATATAAGGCACACAATTTACCCATCTCATTACAGTTGAAAATTGCAAACTTGACTGTCACCACAAAATATGAACTTGAAGATTGCGAAAGCATGAAAGTAATTGTTCAATTAACACTTAACATTTAATATTGAACAATACTATTTCATTCTAATACCATTATAAATTTTAAAGGATTGTAAATAAATCGAGTAAATCAGACAAAGTTGGAATTCCTTTTATTAATATAAATAAATATATATATATGTAATAAGTGTTTCTACTTTTGGAACAAGGCCAGCAATTATCCTAGTGTATTACTGGTACTTTATTTTATCGACCCTGTAAGGATGAAAGTCAAAGTTAATCTCGGCGGGATTTGAACTCAGATCATAAAGGGAGGTAACTCTATGCTTCAAAGCATGGCGTCCGATACTGCCAATCCACCGCCCTGATAATGATAATAATAATAATAACTAAAAATTAGTGGACCTGCTAATATGCAGATCTCACTGATCAGCCAGTCTGCTAATATGCAAATCAGGCCGATCACTCACTGTATATTTTAGAAAATATCACATATTTTCACTAGCTCTGACATTTGGTAGGAGTACAGTGGACTGTCCTGATGAACGGTAATACCCAGAAACATTAGTGTCTGCAGTTATATTTACATGCCAACACAAGAGCAAGAATGAGGGGCTCATTCTACTGACATGGCTTTAAAAATGAGGCTTGTTTGCATAATTGCAAACGAATCGAATTATTATTAATATTCGAAAAACTCAGATTACATTTATACTGTATATATATATATATATATATATATATATATATATATATATATATATATATATAAATGTAATCTCAGTTTTTCGAGACCAATTTATATGAATCTTGACATTTTCCCGGCACATAAAATTCTACACGATGAGAACTGACTAAATCTCAAACGAGGCAATTAACGGTGGTAATCATCAACAACTTGTGGTAGAGCTATATAATCAACACAGAATGACTGAAAAGGTAATCATCATCATCATCATTATCATCATCATCAATATTATTATAGCGATGAAATGGGGTAAATGCTATAAACATAATATTATTGATGTACTTGAATACATTCTAATTTACAGCTGTATTAACACGGGTAATCGTGTCTCTAGAATATATGAATTGTATGAATATTTAAAAGTGAAGAGTACTCTACATCAGTAAATATTTCAGCACCCATTATATTTATGGTGTTCTATTAACCAGACGATAGTAAATACACAATCATTACGAATGGATAAAACAAATATAACAATTAAATCTTTATCATTAGCAACCATAGCAGTAGCATGATCGTCATAAAGGACCTCACAAAAGAGAAACAAAAACATCAAACAGAAGCATGAAATAGTGAAACTATTAGAAAATATGGGGGAAGATAATGTAGAGAAAGAGAGAAAAAAGGAAAAGAGAGACAAATAACATAATGAAAAAGGGAATGCTAGTGGGTGGGGAGAATGTTAATTCTACTCCGTTGGTTAGGTGGTGTATTGCAACTGCACACCGTGGGCAATATAGCGAAAGCATTGCCATGGAATACAGCCATTGATACATCAACCATTTCACTTGTCTGTGTCTCTCCCTCGGGCGGTATGCACACCTCACAACATGTGGTGGATAACATCAGCCGTATGAGCTAGGACGCCAGAGGCCTTGATGGCAGCTGGTACGAAAACGAAGAGTTCGGTTATACGTAATGGCGTCTTCACAGATATTTTTAACAGAATGAACAACATCGAATAAAACAAAGATCAGAACAAGTAATGGTACAAAAGTCATAGTTATAAAATCGCTATAAAACAGAATGCCATACATAACGAACGGCAATAGAAACAACAAATGATATATAAATAATAAAAATAAAAATAGGAACAACAACAATAACATCTTCATAAGCTGTACCAATAGCCGCAAGCAATAATGAAATAGTTTAATTTAGTTGACAGTAAGTCCCGGTAAAAGTTTATAATAAATGTTGGATGAATGTATAATTTTATACTGTCGTCTTTCCTTCCATTGTTCCAATAACGAAACATGAAAATTCTTCGAGAACGAATGAAAAATAATATATATATATATATATATATATATATATATGTGTGTGTGTGTGTGTGTATGTGTGTGTGTGTGTGTGTGTGTGTGTGTGTGTGTGTGTGTGTGTGTGTGTGTGTGTGTGTGTGTGTGTGTGTGTGTGTGTGTGTGTATCTGTGTGTCTGTGTGTTTGTATGTGAGTGCTTGTGTGAATGACTTTCTATTACCCCACCACCATTGCCTCTGTGATCATTACGTAGATGACAAAAGCTAGACAATAAGATAATCTTTCCATTAAACTTGAATGACATTTCCTAATCCAAGCACTGTTGAATAGCCTGACTGATTTTGAGAGAAATATTCTCTAACCAAACTATTGTTTCGATTATTTAGCGCTGTGTATGCACACACATACGCAACGACAAGTATGCATACACACACACACACACACACACACACACACACACACACGCACTTATATATACACACACATATAAATATGTATATAAATATGTGTGAGTGTGTGTATGGGTGCGGGTGAGGGATTGAATGTGTGTATGTGTGTTTGTGTGAGAAAGAGAGAGGAAGAGAGAGGGGGAGAGAGGGGAGACTGAGAGGGGAGAGAGAGAGAGTCCGTGCATGAATTCTCCCTTGTGTGTCAAATGTACGTGACATTTTGTTGGAAAATGTGACTGTGGCAATATATTTTATTGGTGTTGTACGCCTGACTGGTTTTATACATAAATAGTTTTGCATATTTATGGTTAAAGACAAAATATTGATGAAGAATTTGAATACATATTCATGTATATGTGCGTGATATCCACCTCTTCCTCTGTCTATCAATATTTAACTATCCATCCATATATATATATATATATATATATATATATATATATATGTGTGTGTGTGTGTGTGTGTGTGTGTGTGTGTGTGTGTGTGTGTGTGTGTGTGTGTGTGTGTGTGTGCGTGCGTGCGTGCGTGTGTTTGCAAGTTCCAGGCTATATATTCACACAGACTGGTAGAAATACAGTACGTATTGCAAATGGCCAATATGGTATACATATTTCAATGTATGCATTAACGTTGTGCATGGACTTCATTACCAAATTTGTTACATCGGTAAAAGAAGCACCACATTTTTCTTTTCGGTAGCAATGCACTTAAAACAAGGAACCATTGCAACAATTTTCGTTATAGCCCATTCAAAAACGTTAGATGAGAATACAACAGTTATCAACTAATGTTCGCTTTGCGAAATATAACTAGTGCCAGACGCTCAGTAATATTGTTTGATAGCAAATATTGGACACGTAGGCTGAGGAACAACGTCTTCGACATAACTATGGGTTGAGGTGACGCGGCCCAGGCTACGGACTTCATCGGAATCTATCACACGCATAACATACATGTGGAATATGTTAACCTTCAAGGCGGAATATATTAAGATGATACTTTTCTGTTTGTTAAGAATTTCAATGGTCAACAGCTTGAATGAAGAAGGAAAGCTATAATGCCCTTCTTTAAACGCTTAGACCGTAATATCTCCGCTTACTATAACTTTAGATTATCTAATTTCTTAGACGTGATATTATCATTAATTTAAATGAATTACTGTGATTGCTCCAACATAACAGTATACATACATGTATGTATAGTTTGTATATTGAATAATATACGATATGTTTACGAATAAACATTTGAAAGTGCTTATCTATGAATGTTAAAGATGGTAGGCAACGCCACCTGCAGAATTCCATAAAAAGTAAGAGGGAAGTCGCCGACAGCTGTCTCTGGCTTGTGTGACCGTTATTAAGGTAACTTACCCCTTTACCTCGCCTTTATACAGAAGCCGCAAACATATGGTTTTAACGTTTATGTATATGAGCTGACTAGCCTCATTTACATACGGAACTGTAGGCCTGCTCGGCTTGAACAAGAAATAGAATTAAGGTATTCGCTCCAGCATGGTTGTATACCTTCATGTAAGTAAATTTTGTATGTCGTATAATGCATGATCTATTTAGCGAATACACATTTGAAAGCCTTTATCTATCAATTTAAAAGGTGGAGGCTGGCGCCACCTACCGAGTTCCATCAGAGGCTAGTTGGAACTCACCGACAGCTGTTTCTGGGTCGTGTGTCCGTCTTCAACTATACATAGTTGTATGTAAACAGCAATGTCGGAGCAAAAACTTTTATTCTATTTCTTTTTCAGGCCGAGTCAGCCTACAGCTCCGTATGAAAATGAAGCGTTGAAACTATGTTTGCGGTTTATTGGAGTTCGAGCATGAAGGTGAGATAAAGGGGTACATTACCTTGAGAACGGCCACACTAGCCATAATGAGATGTTGGTGATTTCCCTCTTGCTTCTACTGGATCTCGGTAGGTACCACCAGCCCCTCCTATAAAATTTAAAGCTAAAGGCTTTCAAATGTTTATTCGCATACATATCGTATATTATTCGATACACAAACTTTACATACATTATTTTAATTATTTTAGCTAAGTCTAGAGAATCGACATAAAAATAAATTCAAATGTATGAAATTGTACAGTTTTCCTGGCGTTCCTAATATCAAGGCGTGATTAGAGGCATGACTATATGTAAGAATATAATGTATATCCTATACTATAGCACATAAAACAAACCCTTCAATTTCCAAAATACACCCAAGAATATATGCACATTTTTAAGGAGCAAAATATGTGTTGGTCAAGTATTTTTCGGTTTACTTAATTATTTTTTTTTTTTACCGCAATCATTATAAAATAGAGTATGTCGTAAAACAAAATAGTGACACGATAGGAAAAAATCAGTTAAAGTCGCGAATTCAGAGGCGAATCGACAGAAAATCTGTTGTTCTGTGTTATTGCTGGACGCGTCGATCTATCAGCAATCCACCCAGAATTCATATGCTATGAACCTCTAAATACTTACTCCCCAAGAAATGTCAATCACAAAGCATTGGTTAACACGAAGATCTGGAACCTGGAACCACGTGTTTCCGAAACAAAATTTATAACAGAATAGTTATATTTCATACTCTACTATCGTTTTTTTTATATATTAATAATAGTAATAAAATATCAACCACTCTATAAATAAAATGTCAACTAAGAAAAACAATTTTCTATTATGTTGGTCAGCCATTGCCATCTCCTCTTAAGGAAGATACGATAATCTTCTTTATTCATATGCTTTATTCTGATTATATTTTGCATACAATATATCCTTCTCCAGACACACACGTAGACACAAACAAGTCATCCATATACACATGTTAGAGTCATATCCCATTTAGTTGTGTCTCACTCACATAATATTTCATTACCTTTCTTCTCATTCATAATCTTTATTTCTTCTTTTTTCATGGAGGCCTATTAACATTTTATGATAATATCTGAATGGCAACACATGAAACGACTTCATCAAACAGTCCAACGTACTTTGATCTTTGAAACAAATTCCATTCAAACTCCTTCATTGCTAGTAATATTCTATTTCTTTTCTCGCTTGGGAATACTTTGCGCTGACCATGAATGATGCAGAATCGGTTTTAGATGGACGTAGACAAATTATGATCAAGGGAGAGGCTACATTTTTTTCTTTCTATTCATGTTTACGACTCATAGAATTTAATTCATATCGACATCTATTTTTAGTTATTGTTATTTTTTATTTCTTATTCTAACGCTGTTGCAAGTGCGTGAAGTCGTCACTGTAAAAAGTCGGGTAATATTGACATGACAATGCTGGTTCGCTTATTGACATGAACAATACTTAAACTTATTTAATCTGTCAATTAGGGGCATGAAAATGCTGTGTCAGATTTATTTTATTGTGTATGAGACGATCTTCTTATTGAACAGTAAGTTGTTTCCTTGTATGTATTTTATTTCGATATTGATATAATCAACTATATATGGTAGTACTTAATATAATCTAGGATGCTCTTGTGTAGGGTATTATATAAAAAGGGATACAAAAAGAAATAATTGCAAATTGAATTCATCTATATACGTGTACTCTTTGATACTCTTGAAATCGCTAATACGACTGTTATTATCATTCCAGTTGCATAGTTTCATAGACCTTTCCTTTAAATGAAAGCTCTGAATATATCTCTAAACTATTGATCCTGCCTACTATTTCAATGGATGGATTGGCTTGTATATAGAATGCATTTATCAGTGACTTTGTCGAATGTTGTAGTAGGATTCACTCTATACACTTTATACTGCTACATATCACAAATTGTAGAAGGATCAATGCAATTGCTATTGTTAGGATAAGTGGATAATGTAGTTTTCTTAGGTTTACTTAGAGTTGATGATGCAATATATACGACGAAATTAACTTTGTTTAATTTTACTCCTATTGAAACACAAATAATGTTGTTGTGTGTGTGTGTTGGTAATAGTTTTAAGTAAAGACATGTTAAGTGTTGCTGTGGATGAGAAATATTTATTTTCTTTCTTCAACTTCTATAACCATCTGTTGTCGGACACGGTACAATATTTGTAACATTCTATTTGAGAATGCTTCTTTTAGAAGTACCATTATGACAAATAACATTTTCTATAACTATATACTATACTAGATATTTTAAGCTATTCCTAATGTGATGTGATTTTCCAATTGAATTTACAAAAAATGTAGAATAAGTATTACATATATCGAGAGAAACATTAAAGTGTTTAACGTATTTAAAGTTAATTTCTATCGATAGGTATGTATTTATGTTTACAATCCAAATCAAATGTACCTATTGTTATCAAAATTGATTTTCAAAATTCTATCTCCGTCGTTCTGGTATTTTGAATTTCCTGCTGTACAATATTCATCATCCATAGGCCAAATTCCTTTCTTTTTTCTACATTGTCTATCTGTGAACATTTAGAGTGCTTGACAGTTTGAGCTCGTATATACATAATTCATGTCATGCAATCGTAGTGAATCAGAATAAAGCTCACTTAAAATAATAAATCAAAATAAATAGAATTATATCCAGTGCATAGCAGAATTGTTTGTATGTCAGATTTAGAGCTTTGCAGTATTCAATACGTCATTCTGCTCCCCGAGTTCAAATCTCGCTGAGGTCAAATTTACCTTTCAACCATTCAAAGTAGATAGAAACATTACCAGTCAAGTACAGGTGTCGATTCTTTCTCTATCCGTTGGAGGAAATCTGCTGTATTCAGACCGGGAGAGGAGATTGGCTCTGCCAGGTTTAAAGCATGCCATAGAGTGCCCCTATGATTCCCCTAGGAGTTACAGGGCCATAGATTATTGCAGTTAGATATAAGACAACATTCATTTTTTATTGTATTGGCATTGATCCCCAAACTTGAATCTACTGATATTGTTGACGTTAAGTTCAAAGATTAGACTGAATGAACCTAAATAGAGTTCTCGTCTTTATATCACAAAGATAATCTTAGTTAATAGAACATTTTCAACACATAATATTTAATATATGAGTGACATCATAAATATCTGTGTGCGTGCGCGTGTGTTTGTGTGTCTGTTTTTGTGTGTCTGTAAGTGGGTGGGTGTGTTTGTGTGTCTTTGTGTGTGTTCACCAAATGCCATAAGTATATGATCTCGAAAATAAAATGATTTATTGTGAATATACCAACATCCTACTGCCAATAGCAGCTAGATTTCATGTTCAATTTGAATTGTACTGCCATATAAAATCATTAAGTGATAGTGTCTATATGAAAATCATTAAGTGGAAGTGTCTAGATGGGATAAATCTTTCTGATGAATTTGAGATTGGCATCAATTCTGCATTTATCACATTTCAAAGTTAAATACTTTTAAAACATCTGTACTATGTAAAGCTGTCTAATCTGGCTGTGATATGAAGTCTAATTGGTCTGCACGAAAATCTGCTCGTTTTCTTGTTTCTATAAATACTATGATATTATCTATGAAGAATTGCGATTAGGGTCATACAATGTCTCGTGCTAAGGGTTTTCAGTCTCATCCGTATCATACGATAGCAATTCTATAACCAGAATAGAAAGGATTGTGATAAAAAGCTTTTCAATTCGTCGTAGACTTTGTGGCAAAGAACATTCATTATCAACACAATTAATGTGTGAGATGATACTTCATACTACCTGGAGCGCGCAATAAATTCAATATTTTGCAACGCAGTAGAGGAGAAAAGAAGCCAATGCACGCTTTCTAAGTAATGCATAGGACATTAATAGTAAATAGAAGGCAAAGTGAGGTATTCAGTTTAGCATCAGGAATTGAGATCCAAATAATATGTACCTGTTCGAGAGATTTTCATGTCTCATAACACGTTTCAATTTAAACACATTGAAATTGTTATTAATAACAATTCAAAGAACGTAGTACGAATATGATGAATATCAAATGTATTTATTATTTGTTCTGCCCATCCATCCATGGGATTCTAAACACTGATGGAGTTGTATGGGCTTCGTCGTAACATAGATCATAAGAATTTAAAAACTGACAGAGCCCATCCATCTCCATATATATATAAGGAGAGAGAGGGGGTGAAAACCCGTCCGCGAGGCCAAACTGGCAGCTTTTTACTTTCGTCTATGCCCACCATGTTTCTTCCCATGCGTAAAATACACTGGTTAACAAAAAATATTCATTTCATGGTTCTGGTATAATTTAGTATGATTCTAGAGTAATCAAGTGTGCAAAATCTGAATATGACAACGGTTAAGCTGTATGGGTCTAGTTTTCGAGGACCAGCATATCCATGTTTATGACCCATAGCTATGTGGCTCATATTACTTCATCCAATTGTATCCACTCTATTTAGTTGTTAACTAATTTATATTTACTGCTTTTGTTTTAGATCACAGAACTGTAACTATCCTCAGCTATTCTTGGATAATTCACAACAACTTTTACTAGTGGGAGAGATGGAACGCCGGAAATGTGTAAATGACCCGGACCGATTTTGCTGTTTGTGGACTCTTTACCCCAGAAAGCATAAAGAAACCAATCACATAAGCAGTTCGAGTAAACTACAAATGCTACTTCAAATGTCCATTAGGAGACCACGACAAGAAATGGGCGCCTCATATAGCGTGTAGGTCATGTGTTAATCACCTAAGTGAATGGAAGAATGGGAAACAAAGCTCTGGTTTGCCATTTGCCATACCAATGGTATGGCGAGAACCAAAAGACCACACTAACGATTGCTACTTCTGCCATATAAACATCCAAGGAATAACTGTGAAGACACGAACTACACTTCAATACCCCGATATCTCGTCAGCAATCCGACCAGCACCTCACAGGGACGAATTACCTGTTCCAGTTCCACCTGCTGAACACGAGCTAATCTCTGTTCTGATTCCAGTAGCACCCCTATTGATGATGACTATCAAGACTAACATGAGACAATTGAACCCATACCATTTAACCAGGAAGATCTCCACGATCTCATTAGCGACCTACATTTGTCTAAAGAAAAGGCAGGGTTCCTGGGATCAAGACTGAAGCAACGAAACCTGCTGGAACCTGGCGTCCGCATTACAACCGCTCGTCATCATCATAAACAATTTAAATAGTCTACTTCTAGGTCTTCAGACTGGTTACACAAAGTATATGTGTATTCTATGTTTGTGGAATAGTAGAGCAGATGCGGAGCACTACACGAAGAAGGATTGGCCAACAAGACCAAAGGATGCACCCGGTAGATACAACTGTCGGTATAAACCTCTTGTGGATCCAGAAAAAGTATTCCCCCCTCCATTACATCTCAAATTAGACTTGGCCAAAAACTTTATTAAAAGCATGGATCATACAGTTAATGGGTTTCAGTACTTGTTTAAGAAATTGGGTAGAGTGGTATCTGAAGTAAAGTTAAAAACAGGGGTTTTGAATGGTCCTCAGATTCGTATGCTGGTTAATGATAGTGAGTTTACGAAATGCATGGAAATCATTTGTAGATGTGACACAGAACCTTCTTGGAAACCACCGTGCAGACAACTATAAAGAAATTGTTGAGACCATGATACAATAGTATCGCGCTCTGGGATCACGAATGTCGTTGAGGCTTCATTTCTTCCATTCTCATCTGGATTTCTTCCCAAGTAATCTAGGAGACATCAGTGATGAACATGGAGAGAGGTTTCACCAGGACATTACTATAATGGAGAGTAGGTATCAGGTCGGTTCAATCCCAACATGATGGGTGACTACTTCTGGACACTGCAACGTGAGGAGAGACAGCAACACAAACGCAAAAGCAAAATCGAGAAATTTTTTTAGAAATGTTTTGAAATATTTTGTTACGTTCAGAACGTTGTTCAGAAATGTTTTGTTAATATACTAAGTGTTAAAAAAATAAATAAAAATATGTTTATATATTTTTATTTAATAAGTTAATATGTTTATCACAATGGATAAATAATGCAATACGAGGAACATATTTTCGATCTCTTATTAAGGCATTCTGGTCCGATAGCAAAAAAATGAATATCAAAACTGAATTTAGTGCTATGAAATTAGTAAGATGCACATATCCACATGTAAGAACCATTTTGGCTGTTGACCAGTGTTATTCCCCTGATTTATAGCCTCCCCGATCTCAGGACAAACGACGTTATATATATAGGATAGTCAACGGTCATCATCCAATCAAAAATGTACGTTTGTACTTTTATATATATTTGTTGGGGTATATCTTTTATCTTTTATCTTGATATGAAAATACATTTCAATATTTTTTACCTTTTACCATTTAATCTTTTTTCGATTTTAACCGTTATTCTTTTTTGTGGGGTGGGGATGGGTGAGGACAGCAACTCTGTAAACGTGGTAAGTGATCTACCTAGGAGGAGAAATCTAATCTAAAACCTGATTTTCATGAAGTATTCAGTCTTGTCATACTATATGTCACACTGAGTAGCAACTTCATGCACCAAATAGTGGAGGTAGTGCTGTGCCAGCTATACCCACTTTAAAAATAATATTTAGCATAGGTACTTCTTGTACCCTTTCCTCGTTATTTAAGATCATAAACAGGGATTGGCAGTAATCTAAAAATGCATCCATAATTCTAATTGAAATGTCTCACACAAAGTCAGTAAATGGCAGAAAGGGTTTGGGATCTTCTGTGGAACAGGTCCGGTCCGGCGGGTGTCCAAAGATGTCACAACGTGGGCTGGTCGCTGCCCTGCTACTGAGATAGACACAAACCATCAACCCCAAAGAAACGTAGGGTCACTATGAAGTTTGTTTGTTGGAATGTATGTTCTCTCATTGACAACAATAAATCTGATAGAGCAGAACGTCGCACAGGAAATTGGTAGATATGATGTGGACGTTGTTACATTATCTGAGACACGTCTATATGGAGATGGGGAACTTACTGAAAGCCATTAGGTTACACTTTCTTATGGAAGGCTTTGCCTGAAAGCCATTAGGTTTCACTTTCTATGGAAGGGTTTGCCTGAAAGCCATTAGGTTTCACTTTCTTATGGAAGGGTTTGCCTGAAAGCCATTAGGTAACACGTTCTTATGGAAGGGTTTGCCCGAAAGCCATTAGGTTACACTTTCTTATGGAAGGGTTTGCCTGAAAGCCATTAGGTAACACTTTCTTATGGAAGGGTTTGCCCGAAAGCCATTAGGTTACACTTTCTTATGGAAGGGTTTGCCTGAAAGTCATTAGGTTACACTTTCTTATGGAAGGGTTTGCCTAAAAGCCATTAGGTTTCACTTTCTTATGGAAGGGTTTGCCTGAAAGCCATTAGGTTGCACTTTCTTATGGAAGGGTTTGCCTGAAAGCCATTAGGTTTCACTTTCTATGGAAGGGTTTGCCTGAAAGCCATTAGGTTTCACTTTCTTATGGAAGGGTTTGCCTGAAAGCCATTAGGTAACACTTTCTTATGGAAGGGTTTGCCCGAAAGCCATTAGGTTACACTTTCTTATGGAAGGGTTTGCCTGAAAGCCATTAAGTTTCACTTTCTTATGGAAGGGATTGCCTGAAAAGAAAAGAAAGGATTCAGGTTTTGTTTAATAATTAAAAACTCAGTCCTAAACTGTATCCATGACTTTCTAAGCGGTATATCTGAATGCATGATATCTTTCCGGCTCCAGCTAAAAGATCGATTATTGAGAATTGTGAGGATTTACGCACCGACAATGCCACATTTAATTAAGAGCATTGAAAAATTGTTTCTGGATCTTGGGATTCTTGTGTGAAAAGTTTCAAGGGAAGAGAAGCTAGTCATCATGGGTGACATTAATGCTAGAGTGTGCGTAGAGCAGGCAACGTGGCCTGTTCTGGGGTAGTATGATACAGGAAAATGCAACGAAAATGGACTATTCCATCTCACATTTTATACCGAAAGCCAACTAGCTATATCAAATACTTTCTTCAAGCAAAAATAGAAGCATAACACACATGGATGCACCCTATGTCTTGACTATATATCACCTTCTTGACTATATAACATTTCGCAAAGCAGCTTTGAGTGATGTCCCTAGTATATTAGTAATGTGAAGTTCAGAATGTTGGACGGATCATAGGCTTGTTAGGAGGAAATTCAATTTCCCAATCAAGCAAACATTCAGATCGTGTGGTCTAAAATACCAAAGAGAACATACACTGCAAGCTTCATATTCAATATGATGTTGAAAAGCTTTCAATGTGGGCTTATGAGCATTACTTTCGTTGGAGATAACCTTTGGGAGAGTTTCAAATCTCAAGTCTATAAAGACACATCAAGCACTTTGGGTTTCAAATCTAAGAAGTTGGCTGATAGTTGATATGTGTCCAGATGTGTGCGTAAAAAACAAAAGTTGTGCAAAAACATCCAGGGAAAGTCCGATAATGCCAACAAAAATAATGTTTAAGGCTATGAAATCAAAGATTCATAGCAGTATTCGGCAAATGAAGGATGATTGGTGGCAACAGGAAGCCAAGGAAGCCAAGCAGCTCCCGACCACAAATACTCGAGTCTTCTTTTCATATATAAAGAGGTCCTAGAACAACAGCGATATCTCCTGTGAGATTCGTTGATGGACAACAACGCTTCACGGATGCTATGTCAATACAGAAACTATGGGCGCAGCACTACTATGATAATAAATACAATTAAAAATAATACCATTGCAGGCATGCGTCAATCAATTAACAGGTAACTATTTGCAAATACGGACAAAAGGACGAGCCAAAAATCCGCTAGATATAGCAGTCAATTCGGGCGATCCAACCAGCCGTGGATTGACAAAATAGCAAGAACGTCAGACACCATGCTTTGCAGCATAAAGTTATGTCACTTTACGTTCTGATTTCAAATCCCGTCGTCATTAACTTTGCCATTCATTCTTACGGGGGTCGATGAAATAAAGCACCAGTAATTCACTGGAGTCGATTTAATCGATTTTTTCTCTCCTTTAAATTGCCAACACCCACATTTTTCTGTGTATGTATATATTTACTTTATTTTATACACACACACACACACACGCACATGTATATATATATATATATATATATATATATATATATATATATATATATATATATATATATAACAGATTAAAGTTTAAGCAACGACTCGCTGCTCTCACCCTTAACGGGTCCCAGTCGGTTAGTTTCATAACTGAATGTTAGTCATATTGATTGTTTTTGCGTGCCAAACCTCTTTCGTCACATTCAGTGACCTTCTCAGTGACTAATGATGTTGTTATTTTCCGTCTCTCCGACGTACTTGCAAAACATGATACAAATACGAAATATATATACAGACCCTCCATCTCAACTCTACTTTTGAAAAGCAGAAGAACTGCGAAACCGGTAAAGGAACCAAATAAATATATATATTTAAAAAAAAATAAGACTCCAGTTGCATTTTCGATTTCATCTTTTTTTCTTTATATATATATATATATATATATATATATATATATATATATATATATATATGAGTGTGTGTGGGTTTGTGAGTGCTTGTGCGTAAGTGTATATGAATAAACATTGTTGACGTTGATCGAGACAAGGCAGGAGTATATTTGAATTCATATGAAAATAAGAAACCTCATCGCTAGAATAGCTGCCAAAACAGCCAAATGCTGTAAGGCCAGCAATGGGCAACAATGCCTCAGTGGACAGAGACCAGTGGCCAGTGGTCGACAGAGCAAACTATCCATGAAATAGTGACAGGCTGTTCTAGCGATGAATTTTCTCGTTTTTAAATGAATTCAAACATACCATCGTTTCGACTCGGTCAGAGACAGCAATATTTATTCAGTTAACTTTATCTCAGCTATTTAGGACAGACACAATAACTTGAGGTTCACTCTCCCATTGTTTGATTTTCTTTGTCTTCTATCGTCCTTCTGTCTCTGCTGGGTTTTGTTTTTATCACACACACAGACATCATACAAGAAGAAAGACTTATTTTCGGTTGCACAATTCGGCATTTTAAAATGGTACTCTTAAATTAAATCATGCAGAGTCACAACCGGTCTGAGAGCTGTAGGGGCGTGTGTGTGATCTCGTTCATTTTCTTCCTATGATTTCTAGCCACTGATTTCTTTCGTTGAGGAAATCTTTACTCGACGCTGTCATTGACGGCATTTTGCTCTTTTATTGAGTTTTGCTCTTTGGTTGAGTTTTTCTCATTATTCTATGAATTACCATACACTCGTATTCGATCTTGTTCTTCGATAAAACTTTATTTATAATAATAATAATAAATGTTTCTACGTTTAGCACAAGGCCATATATTACCCAGTGCATTACTGGTACTTTATTTTATCGACCCCGTAAGGATGATATGCAAAGTTAACTTTGGCGGGATTTGAACTCCACAACAGTAGTAGTAGTAGTAGTAGAAGTAGTAGTAGTAGTAGTAGTAGTAGTAGTAGTCATCCTTACGGGGTCGATAAAATAAAGCACCAGTAACGTACTGGGGTCGATTTATTCGACTTTCCCCTCCCCCAAATTACTGGCTTTGTGCCTATACTAGAAATCATTATTATCATCATTATCGGCGGATTGGCAGTATCAGTAGAGGGTCGGACGCCATGCTTTGACGCATAGAGTTACGTCCCTTTATGGTCTGAGTTTAAATCCCGCCGAGGTTAACTTTGCTTTTCATCCTTACGGGGTCGATAAAATAAAGTACCAGTAATGAACTGGGATAATTGCTGGGCTTGTGCCAAAAGTAGAAATCATTATTATTATTATTATTAGGCCCTCGCTATTAAGCACTCAGTGACCCCCTGCAGAAGTAAACGCATTATCATGCATCCGTCCTACATTGGTAAAAGGACAGTAAAGGTCCGCATTCCCAGCATCCCACCAGGAATGAACATATGGTGGCTGCTGGGATGCGTAATCGAGGAGGAGACAGACACTACCCTCATGGATATTAAAAGGACAGAGAGAGAGGACTGGTGCGGAATGGATTTGAAGATTCTTCTCCAAATGAAACTGGAGGACATGAACAACATACCGGATTCTGCCCGCCTGCAGGACGGGACAACAATCCAACTAATCACTGACGGAAGAAGGCCACGCTGCTTCGTCTGCGGGGAAGCAACGCATCTGCAGGCCTCTGCCCTCAGCTCAAAAATGCAGGGGCCGCAAACCTCCTTTGTTGCCAACGCCAGTGTCAGCACGGAAAGCTGCACCACCACCACCAAAAACAACACCAACAAAGACACGGACACCAACACCAAAAATAGCCAGATCACCACCAACACCAAAACCAATCCAAGGGGAAAATGAGGAAAGCTCTCCCAATCCTAACCCGCCCAATTATACACATAGACAAAACAATAAACGCACACACAGACACAGAGACACTCACAGCCACAGACCCTTTGTCTTCCAACAGCGAAGATGAAGGAAAACCGAAAGGTGCAAAAAAAACCCAGAGAAAACTCACCAAAAAGAGCCCCAACAAAACACAAAAACATACACAACAAAAAATACAGACACCACAAACGCAAACACTTCCCCAATAACATCAGCACCAACAGCAACATCGACACCACCTCCACAATCCCCGAAACGCAAACAACCTAAACAAACACAGGTACAAATAAACACACAAATACTTGAAATTGCAGACACCACACCTACAACAAACACAGACATACCCGAAACAACACCACCAAAACCATCACCACCATAGTCACCAAAACGAAAACAAATAAAACCACACCAACAAAATGTTAATAACTTCGTGCTTGTCAGAATGGCCAACAGTAAACTGATGGCCCTCTTAGCACGAAGCGAGGATAGTGAAAGAGAGGGGGAGATTTTTGAAATGAGCACATTTTGCGTTCCAGGAGATTTGCTTCTGGTCCGAATGTCACTCAATTCATTCAAAGAAATTCCAGAGAGCTTTCCTCAAGACGTGGGAACCCCGAATGTGAAACCCACATCGAGACTTTTAAAGGGGTTCCCAAAAGAAACCCCACCAACTATGGAGGTCGAACCACCCGATATTCACAAGACCCCGGGAGGTAAGTAAACCTTCCCTCTCTCTCTCTCTCTTAGCTTACCAACATGGCCATATTAAGAGTAGGAAGTTTAAATGTTCGCGGCCTAGGGTCACCCTGGAAACATGGTCGCCTGCTCAATGACCTAAGGTCACTGGAAATGGATATTTGCCGTCAGCGAGACCAGATTTTCCGACACGCTCGCACTAGCCCACATTTTCGACGACTATCAGATCTTCACATCTGTTAGCAGGCCGGGAATGGGGGGGGGGGCAGTGCTGTTTATGAAAGGAATGAATCTCGAGGTAAGGTCGATCTTCCAGGACCCGGACACTAAGTTGGTGGTCTTGGATGTGAGCAGTAGCGAAGGTGGTGCCTTTAGACTGCTGGGCATCTACGCCCCTACAGGGACCGGACGACCGGACTTCTTTAGGCTCCTGGAGACCTTTCTGGGTACGTCTCGCCCTTTACTGTTAGCGGGGGACTGGAATGGCATCTTAGACGCACGCTGGGATTGTGTGGGAGTAACCGATAGGAGAGGGGTGTGCAAAAGCCTCAAGCACCTACTCAGCCAGTTCCAACTGTCTAACAGGTATCGACTAGATTCCCCAATGTGCCAGTATGGACATGGACCAACCGAATGGGGACATCTAGATCGTATATAGACAGGATCTTCATTAGGAAAATAGATAGAAATAGTGTAGGCGGCCCACTTTTTAAAACGGTCTCCTATTCAGATCACAAATTTGTGATATGTACGGTCGACCTAGATAAAACGCGAAGGTTAGGACCGGGTTACTGGAAGCTGAACATGTCATTTCCGGAACTTAAGGCTTACAGGGACCGAGTCAACAATTTATTTAAGCAAACGTTGACAGGGGGGATCATCAACAACAGATGGTGGGGGATCTCAAAAGAGAGATTAGAGTAACTTCGATAGAGTTCAGCAAAGAACTAGCGTTAGAGAAAAATAGAAAGGAGGGGGAGCTGGTAAATAAGTTAGATGAGGCTATTTGTAGTGGCATTGCAAGTGGCGTGCTAGCGGCGGGAATGGCATTAGACCATTTCTTCAATGCGAAACACGAAGGCTGCATTGTCAGAGCTAAGGCGCGTGCGCTGAGAAACGAGGGAACCAAAGCTGTTCGATGGGCCCGCGTGGCGGATACGCAGCGTGGTAATAAAACCACAATTCGGTCTTTGCCGAACCGAGACGGGCACAAGATAAGCGATTCCAAGCGGATGTGTGACGCCTTTCGCCAACACTTTGCTCAGTTGTTCGGGGAGAGTGGCGAGTCAGAGATAGTAGCGGATTTCAGTCCCTACCTTCACGGCTTGCCGCGCTTCTCGACGGTCGACGCTGAGCGCTGTGAAAGGCCGATTACTTCAGCCGAAATTCAGGACGCCCTTGTGGGCTGCATGAGGCGCAAGACACCTGGTTTGGATGGCCTGCCCTATGAGCTTTGCGTAAATATGCCAGACTTGTTCTCCGATCTCCTCGAAGCAATCTACTGCAACAGGCAGCAGAATGGGAGTATTCCCAGTTCTGTGAGCAGGGAAGTGGTGACGCTGATAAGGAAAGACGAGAACAAGAGGGATACATTAGGCAACTTCAGGCCCATAACTCTGCTCAACACAGAGTTTAAGATTTTGGCCAAGGTGTTAGCAAAGAGATTGGCGCTTGTCGTCGAGAATTTGGTTGGGGAGCCACAAACTTCCGCAATCCTAGCCAGGTCCATACACGACAATCTCCACCTCATGCGATACATCATAGAGAGGGTAGGGTGTAAACCTGGCTTCAGGGGGGCACTGATCAATTTAGATCAATCGAAAGCATTCGATAAGGTCGGCCATCGGTATCTGAAGTTTGGCGTCAAAGCAGCTGGCTTCAGCCATCTCTTCAGAAGCTGGATCGCTGCAAAGCACAGCGGCATACGCTCGGTGATCAACGTTAATGGCCACCTCTCGGAACCATTTCGGCTCTCCCGATAGGTCGGTCAAGGGTGCCTCTCTCTTCAATTCTGTACGTATTGACTTTCGAGCCTTTACTGCGGAAGCTGGAGCTGTTGCAGGGCATCCCGCTCGAACCGGGACGTGGAGAGGCAGTGTCGCCTTATGCGGACAACATCACCGTGATGGTGTCGAACACCTCAGAAATTGAGGTGGTAGGCACCTTATTAAAGGAATATGAAAGGTTGACAGGAGCCAAACTTAACCCGGATAAGTCAGTGGGGTTGCAACTCGAAACATGGAGAGACAGGCCCATGACGTCCAACAGCGTCGTGGGGCGCTGGACGGAGTGATCGGTAAAGTTGCTTTACCAGACCTCCAGATGGAAAATAATTGGGACGAGGTAACGAACAGAGTAGCCTGTCTCACCCAAAAATGGGCTGGGAGGAAGCTATCACTGAAAGGACGCGCGTAGGTGCCGAATGCGTACATCGCGTCCTTCATCTACTACCACCTGACCGTCGTGCCTTGCCACCGTCCACGCCTCGTCAAGTTGGAACGGCACCTCTTCAAATTCTTGTGTAGGAGACAAGTTCCGTTGGTGAGGCGGTCCATCTGCTGCCAGCACCATCTACGCGGAGGGCTGGGCATGCCGTGTCTAATGATGCGGAGACATGCGTTGAGGCTGCGACATCTCCCGATATTCTGCCTCAACGGTGAACAGATGTGGTCACCGTTTAACAGAGGGGCCTTTCCGCAGCTCATTTCTTTGACTGAGCTGCAGACCTGGGTCAAGAAGAGACCGAGACGGGATGATTGGCACCTGGAATGATGCCAGGTACTCACTGCCCTCTACCAAGCAGGCAATGCGATCAGTGGAACTTCCACTCTCGAGTTCTATAGAGGATTAGTGGTGGGTAAATGCGATCATGCGCTCGGAGAAGCGTTGGGCCTCAACGAAGTCGAACTGACCAGTCTGTACCGGAGGACTTTTGAGCCGGGGACTATGGACAATTTCCAGAAATCCCTCGTTTGGCAGTGCTACCGGGGGGCACTATCGATTCGGGATAAACTCTACAGGCACGGAAATGCTGTCAGACGGACCTGCCCAAGATGCGCACAGAACGACGAAACCGTTCTGCACGCACTTGTCCAATGTCCGTGCATTACTGACTTGTGGAGTTATGTCGAACAGCTATCAGCCGAGTCCATAGTGAAGATCGACCCGCCGCCTTCCTTAGGCAGGAAATTTTGCTATGTCTGGTGGCAGTTGCGAAAGAGGTTATATGGTGGACCAGGTTAAAAGGACTGAAGACAGACACTTTTCTCTTCGGCAAATCCCTCATCAACTTCTTCAAGTTTCACCTGGAAAGGAAGGTGAGGGTGGAGAGAGAAATGCTGCCCCCCAGTACATTTGCTAAAAGGTGGATGAATGTGGCGAGAATGGCTCGTATGAATGGGCCTACTCTGACCATGCGCCTATAGGCTAGCTAACTTGAGGAGAGTGGTGCTCTCCCTGGGTGTCCTAGAAGCGCAGGATGGTTCATCCAACCCTATCGGGGAATTTATTTTGTTATATTTATGCATAGTTTATTTTATAGTTTTATATCTTCATTGTTAAATATGTATTGCCATTGTGCACTTTTACGCGACCCTATTGTAAACCCCCACTGTCCCCTACATGTCTCCCCTTGTGGCTAATAGTAGAAACAATTATTATTATTATTAATATTGTTCTTTGTGTCTCAGTCAATGATGAAAATAAGTTGGAAACTGGAAAGTTTGTTGAAATGAATATCAAGCCACTACCTGCAGCCTCAGATATTCAGGAGGGTTCTTGCTGTTCCCAGCAAGCATGTCTTTTGAAGTGTTCCATAAAGCGGGGCGGGGCCAATTTTCTTTAACCATCCCTGGGAACTTTTTGAGATAGTACCTAGTGCGCCTATGACAATCGGGACCACTTTGACTTCATGGCAGTTCCAAATCCTTTTTACCTCCCACTTTAAGTCCTGGTATCGGTTAATTTTCTCGCTCTCCTTCTCTTGCACTCTCGTGTCGAATGGGCAAGCCACATCCACAATCAGGCACGATCTTTTTTCCTTGTCTAAAACCACCAGGTCAGGTCTATTGTGTTCCAGTTTCTTGTCCGTCTGTATCCTAAAATCCCACAGCACATTCACCTGATCGTTTTCTATCACCGACTCTGGCTTATGCTCATACCACTTCTCAGAATGTGGTATATTGTTTACTTTGCATAGGTGCCAGTGGATCACCCTGCCCATCACATCATGTCTCCAGCCTTTATAGTGAGTCTGGGCTAGGTGTTTGCACTCGGATACAATGTGAGCCACAGTCTCCTCTCTCTCTCCACAGATCCTTGGTGTTTCAGGCACTTCGTTTTGAGGGCCTGCTCTTGCGCAGCCCTTAGCATTCCTTCTGTAGACTTTTTAAGGTCTCCTCTGTTCAACCAGTTCCATGTCTGTGTATCTCTAAATTCAGTTTTCTCAAAGAAGGTACGATGAAGGGATTTTTCATGAAGGTTGTTCTTTCTCATTGTTGTTGTGGATTGGCAGTATCAGTAGAGGGTCGGACGCCATGCTTTCCAGCATAGTTACGTCCCTTTACGATCTTAGTTCAAATCCCGCCGAGGTTGACTTTGCCTTTCATCCTTACGGGGTCGATAAAATAAAGTACCAGTAATGCACTGGATAATTGCTGGCCTTGTGCCTAAAGTAGAAACAATTATTATTATTATTATTATTATTATTATTATTGAATGCTATGGTTGACGGAGGCTCGGCTCTGTAAGGTATTGTAAATTTTGAGCGCTATAACAATTGTAAATTGTTTAAAACTTTAACCAACTTGTAGACAAAAACACCCTCCTCCTCGTGAGAGGGGTCTTTCTGCCCGTTATTTGGCCCTTCGGGGTTAAATAACCGCTTATTGGGGTTTTGTGCCAAATATTTATTTTAAACAAAAAAAAAAAATATGGCTACGAAAAAGAATTTTCATAAGTCACTCCCACTCATTCCGTCTTCTTCTTCCTCAATCGTCACTACAGCAGAGAGAAAATTGTCTCTATCCCTCCCTTCTCTAAATGTGTCTCTCCCCTTCCCTTCTCTTTCGCAAGCGACGCCAGAAAAGAAGAATCACGTGCAAAGCGTGCAAGATTTCTCCACGACGACGACGACAACGACGAAAAAGGTGTGCGGGAAATACGAAAACCCATTTCATTCGGCTGACGTCAGGAATAATAGCAGTAGTAGCCGTAATAACAGCAGCAGCAGCAACAGTGACAAGGAAAACAACAGTAGCAGCCGTAACAGCATCAACAGCAGCATAAACAACAACAGCATTAGCAGCAACAGCAACAACAACAGCAGCAGCAGCAACAACAACAACAACCACAGCAACAGCGGCGGCGGCAGTAGTCGTAGTACCTGCAGGAACAACAAAAGTAACAGCAGCTCTGACGACAACAACAACAACAACAGCAGCAGCAAAGAAAAACCAATCTCGTTTGCAGGTATCGCAAAGAACCTGGAAACCATCCTTATAACAAATGAGGAATTAGAGGAAGCGAAGAAGATAGTGACGAAAACCGGACACCGAGCAATCTGCAAGGCAGCCGAAAAATTTTTCGAAACCCAACAGCACTGTACGGTCACGTACCAAACAGTAAGCACAAAATCCCGTAGGGTTGAAAGAGCCACAAAGGCTAAAATACAAAAAGCCTTAGGGTGTGTGTGGCAGCGGAAAACGCACATCACCCGAGGCAAGAAATATGCCACCGTAGACGTGTTTTTGCCACACCCCAAGAGGCAAAGGCTCAATCCTTAGTGGCCCTAAGGAGCGAGGAAATGGTGTTGGTGCCCTCCTACTGCGGGCAAAAAATTGTGAGGATCAAACTGACCCACGTCCACCCCCGGGATGGCCTCTTCTTGGCTGCCGCGTCTGTCTTCGTCGGAATCGAGGACAAAACAACTGTACTGCAAGTACAGAAAAAAGTAAGAGAAGATTGGGTCGGCACCTCCATTGAGATGTTAATCCAAACCAACCAGGAGTGCATCGAAGCTATCCCGGATGTGATAGACTTCGATAACGGCACTCAACTGCCCATAAGTGTTGAGGGCAAACGCCCGAAATGCTTTCGCTGTGGATCGAAGACTCACATCAGGGCCTTCTGCAACGAGAAGACCCTGAGAAAGGAGAAAACCCCCCTCCTTCCGAAACCGGCTCCACGGCTACCAGCAACAGGACAAGCGGCAACCAGGAACGATAGGTCCGTGGAACCCATACCCACGCCACGGAAATCAAAAACAGCAGCAGCAGTGGAAGTATTAACAATAACAACAGTAATACCAAATGCAGCTGCAACAGAGACTCGAGTGCAAACATCACCAACAACAACAAGTGAAAGAGTGGAACTGGTACCCCTCCCCGACCTCACAAAATCAGACATGGAGTGTGAGTTGGAAGAGGTATGTCAAAAGTCGTAAGAAGGCACAAACGCAGAAGCAGCGCATCGTCGCCTTCGAAAAGGGAGGAAAGAAATGAAAAAAGGGTAAAGGCTACTGCAAAGAGACTCACAGCAGCAACACCACCAACACCATCACCACCCACACTAGCACCACCATCACCACCGGCGACCACCCCACCGCCAACAACAACAACACCTTCAGCACCACCACCACAAGCACCAACATCGCAAACACAACGACAAAACACACACACCCAGCAACAACGACAAGAAAATTGCAGAACCGTACCCCACCACCAGAAAAACAAATGCACGGCAATAAATTCACACAAAAAGAAACTAATGACTTACATAATTGAACACACATACATTTCACAGCACGACTACATAATACCAGCACCAATCAAAACGCCAACTAACATAAGACTGCTAAAAATAGCACAGAAACAATACACAAACATTAAAACGAAATTCCCCAACGCAGTTGGTGATTTCAGAGACCTAGGAGGGACTCTCAACCGGAGAGTATATTCCGACATATTCATAGAAGAGCCGACGACCAGCCGAAGGGACGATTCAACGGTCCCTTCACCAGACGATCAAGTGAAAAGGGATGGAAAAACCATCCTTCCTCTACGAAAAGTACGGTATGTGGTCTTTCCCATCTTTTCCACTCTATTTTAAACATGACCTCACTCAGAATAGGCAGCATAAATGCGCGTGGCTTGGGGTCGTCATGGAAGCAGGGTCACCTGCTCAACGACCTCAGGTCACTAAACATAGATGTAGTGGCCATCAGCGAGACCAGAATCTCCGAAGCACGGGCCTTCGCACTGATCTTCGGCGGCTACGATGTGTACGCATCTCCCAGCTGTCCTGGATCGGGGGAGGAGTTGCTGTGCTTTTTCGGAGAGGTTTGGATCTCACCATACGGGCCATCTTCTTGGACCCAGAGGGTAAGTTGGTGGTGCTGCACGTGACCAGCGGAGACGGGTAAGCTTTCAGGCTAGTGGCCGTCTATGCCACGACAGGAGCAGGTCGGCCTGATTTCTTCCGGCGTCTGGAGACCTTTCTTGGAACGGCCCGCTCTTTAGTGTTAGTGGGCGACTGGAACGGGATCTTAGATGCACGCTGGGATTGTGTGGGATTAGTGGATAGGGAAGGAGGGTGCAAGAGTCTCACCAACCTGCTCAGACGTTTTGAACTGTCTGACAGGTACCGATTGGATTTCCCGAATGTGCCAATGTGGACTTGGACAAATCGCATAGGGTCAACCAGATCATATCTAGATAGAGTATTTTGTAGGGAAATAGATAGGTTCTAGCATAGGCTGTCCACAATTCAAGATAGTCAGCTACACGGACCACAAATTCGTGATCTGTGTGCTTCACTTAGATAGGCTTCATAGACGAGGACCCGGCTACTGGAAGCTAAACGCGTCCTTACCAGCGCGCAAGGCCTACAGAGAGCGGATTAGCGAATTAGTTAAGCGGTCGTTTACGGGGGCCATCGTCAACAACAAGTGGTGGTTTGCTCTGAAAAGTGCGATTAGAATAGAATCCATTAGGTTTAGTAAGGCTTTAGCAATAGAGAAAAATAGAGCAGAGGGAAAACTAGTTAGAAAATTAGAGGAGGCGCTTAGCAAAGGGACGCGACCGACGTGCTTGCGGCGAAATTGGCCCTTGACCAATTCTTCAATGAAAAGCACGAAGGCTGGTTGTCAGAACTAGGGTGCGTGCTCTCAGACACGAGGGAACGAAAGCAGTTCAATGGGCCCGAGTGGCGGAGGAGCGTCGTGGCAACAAAGCCACGATGCAATCTTTGGTGGACCACGACGGGCGCATGCTACTCGATCCCGGGCAAATGTGTGAAGCTTTTCAGCGACACTTCGCTCAGCTGTTCGGGGGCAGCAGTGGGCCGGATCGAGGGATGGACTTTAGTGTCTACCTCGGCCACTGAGGCGGATTGTTGCGAAAATCCGATAACAGCGGCTGAAGTACGGGAGGCAATGACTGGCTGCACAAGGGGTAAATCGCCTGGTTTGGATGGTCTGCCCTATGAACTTTACTTACAGATGCCAGACTTGTTCGGAGGCCTCTTGGCGGACGTCTACTGCAACTGGCAACAGAACGGGAGAATTCCCAGCTCTGTGAGCCGAGGAGCGGTGGAACTGCTGAGAAAGGATCCGAACAAGGGGGATAACATAGATAATTTCAGGCCCATAACTCTGCTAAACACAGAGTTCAAGATTTTGGCGAAGGTGCTAGCAAAGAGGTTGGCGCTTGTCGTTTGTGGTCTGGTGAGAGAGGCGCAGACATGCGCCATTCCCGACAGATCCATCCACGACAACCTCCACCTCATGCGATACATCGTAGAGAGGGTAGCTAGGGAACCTGGCACGGGTGGGTCCTTGATCAATTTAGATCAGTCGAAAGCGCTCGATGGGTCGACCATCGTTACCTAGCGGCAGTCCTGAGGGCGGCCGGCTTTGGGCCCGTCTTCAGAGGCTGGATCGCTGCCATGCACAGCGACATCTGCTCTGTGGTGAGAGTGAACGGTCACCTGTCGGAACCGTTCAACATCATGTGCTCAGTCCGCCAAGGATGTCACCTCTCGTCCCTCTTGTACGTATTGACTCTCGAGCCATTACTGCACAAATTGGAGACGTTGAGGGGCGTCCCGCGCGAACTAGGATGCGGAAGATCCGTGTCAGCATATGCCGACGATGTCACCGTAGTGGTGTCGAACGCCAAACAAATCGAGACGATCGGCAATACACTAAGAGAATACGAAGCGGTGACAGGAGCAATGATCAACCAGGAAAAGTCAGTGGGCCTGCAGCTCGGCACCTGGAGAGGCAGGTCCATGCCGTCCAACAGCGTCGTCAGACGCTGGACGGACGGACCGGTTAAATTGCTAGGGGTCTGGTTCGGTCCGGACCTCCAGACGGACAAAAACTGGGACGAGGTGACGAGCAGGGTGGCTTCTCTCACCCAAAAATGGGCGGAGAGGAAGCTATCCCTGAAACGTCGAGCGGAGGTGGCTAACGGGTACATCGCGTCTGTCATCTGCTACCGCCTGACCGTCGTACCTTGTCCTAAGCCCCGCCTGACTGGGCTGGAGCGTTTGCTCTTTCGCTTTTTGTGGAAGGGACGCGCTCCGATGGTCAGGCTGTCCATCTGCTGTCAAAACGCGCTACGTGGAGGGCTGGGAATGCCGTGGCTGATGATGCGCAGACACGCGCTCAGGCTACGACATCTCCACCTCTTCCTCGACGGTGATCAGGTGTGGTTACCGTTTGCTAGACACGTATTTCCCCAGCTCGTTTCCTTGACGGAGCTGCAGTCCTGGGTCAAGCGAAGACCGAGAGGGAGCGCCTGGAGACTGGAATGTCTTCAGGCGCTCTCAGCCCTCGACCAATCGGGCAATGTGATCGGTGGAAACTCCACCTCGGCGTTGTATAGAGGATTATTGGAGGGGAAGAGCGACGCGTCCTTGGGGAAAACTCTAGGCGTCGACGAAAATCAACTAGCCAATCTCTTCGGAAGAACTTTCGGGCCGGGACCTATGGACAACTTCCAGAAATCTCTGGCCTGGCAGTGCTACCGAGGAGCCTTGCCAGTTCGGGATAAACTCTACAGGCATGGAGGTGCCGTCAGCCGGGCATGTCCGAGATGCGCGCAGGGAAACGAAACCGTCCTGCACTCACTCGTCCAGTGTCCGAAAATTGCTGACTTGTGGGTTTATGTCGAACACCTGCTGTCGCGTGTAGGACGGATCCGGCTATCATCTGAGTCCATCGTGAGGATTGCCCCGCCCTCTTCCTTTAGCAGGGAAGGGCAGGGAGTTTTTATCTGTCTGGTGGCCATGGCGAAAGAGATAGTATGGTGGACTCGTTTGAAAGGGCTGAAGACGAGCACGTACCTCTTCGGTGATGCCCTGATTGACTTTTTCAAATTTCATTTGAAAAGGAAAATCAGAGTAGAGAGGGAAGTGTTCTCTTCCCAGCATTTTGTTGAAAGATGGGTGAGAGAAGCAAGAATGGCCCGAGTGAATGGGCCTACTCTGAGTACGTATATATAAACTAAAGCTGGAAAACTGGGAGAGGGCACTTGCCTTGGTGGTCAGGGTCACTTTGGCCTTTTACTGGGCTTTCTCCACAAATGTTCCTCGGAAGTCACCCCCCTATTGGGGAATTTTTCATTGTTATTTTTTTGTTACATCCTCTGTTTTTTTTTTTTACACGCAGAAGTGCCCATTACTACCGTCCTGTATTGTCCTGCACTGTCCTTAATGTCTACTTTATGTAAACCCTTGTGGTTAATAAAGAAATCATTATTATTATTATTATTATTATTATTGGCGACCTACGTAGGAAATCGTATTATCGTGAGCTCCGCAAAGGTTTGTTATTTCCGTTTGTCTAAAAATTGCCATTTATGGAAAATTTTATTGTTAACTGTTTATAAGCACACATACATTGTTTTCCGAAAAGGACACCTAAAAAGATTGGGGCCTTGTGCCCAAAATTTTAACTTTTATTATTATCAAAAAATTTCTTTAAAAAAAAATGGCTACTTCACCTCTGCACGAAGCAGCTGAAAGACTCCTCACAAAATAACACCTCACACCGACACCACCATTGTAAATGTTACTACGTTTGCCAACACAAAAAAAAATATAAGCAGTAGCAATATTTTAAATTTGTCTCAGGCAGACATTCATTTCCCGCCATTACCAATGACTGCAGGTGTTAAAGCCTCCACCACCACCACCACCGCGACAACAGAAACAAAAGAAGAAAAAAATAAATTAACTCGTGATGTCGAAATGAAATCAAGCAAAATGGACTCTTCCCCACCAAAGACGACTGACGTCACCACCACAACTGAAACTAAAATTAATATTAACGATAGCAACAACAACAACAATGACATTATAAACCCCCCCCCCCCTCAGTTTCGCCAGATTAGCAAAACAATTCGAAGCATTTACCGTAACTCAAGAAGATTTATAAAATGCCAAACAAATGGTAAAGAAAGATGGGTAGAGGGTCAGCCTCACCCCCCTTCCCCCCACCTAATAAAATGGAGCATCGGCGCCTATGCACCGTGTCGTATAGAACAATAAATGTAAAATCGCGCCGAGTGGAACGGGCATCCGAGTCCCAAATCCAAAAAGCTTTGGGACATGTGTGGGCAAGAAAAACCCACATCAGACGTGGGCAAAAGTATGGAACCGTGGATGTGTTCTTTGAAACAACAGAGGAGGCTAGAGAACACTCCATGGCCCCATTAAAAAGTGACGACTTCACACTCGTCCCAAGCTATTGTGGCCAGAGACTCGTAAAGATCAGGGTAACCCACGTTCCACCGGCCATCGAAATTCCCTGGCTAATAGCGGCTGTCCTCGCCGGCATCGAGGCCAACACGAAAATAATAACAATAGCAAAAGAAAAGCAGGAAAACTGGTCCGGATCTGGGATGGAGCTCCTGATCCAAGCGGACCAAAAAAGCATTGAGGAGATCCCAGAGGTAATAGACCTCACTGACGGCAGCCACCTCACGGTAATTGTCGAGGGCAGAAGACCTAGGTGTGTCGTTTGTGGTGAAGGAACCCACCTAAGGGCTTTCTGCCCTCAGGCTAAAAGGTTGAGGCCACCTCTCCTACCCACCCCAGTGACACAACCATCAACACCACCAGTAGCAGAGATGCCAGCAACAACTGTAGCAGCAACAACAGAAGCAACTATAACAGCAACAACCCCAGCAACAGTAGCAAAACCAACACCACTACCACCACCAGCAAAATCAACACCACCACCACCCAACGCTTCAGAACTAGCACCAGCGCCTACACCATCCACCACACCACAACCAAAACTAACGGCTGTGGAGGATTTTCCACTCCCCGGCCTATCACAACTGGAGACAGATTGTGACGACGAGGAGTGGGAAACGATATCCGGAAAAAAAAAAAGAAACCAAAAAAGAAAAAATTCTCTTCCTTCTCCCTCCAAAAACAAAACACAGAGGGAAACAAATAAACTAAGAAACAAAAAAGTTAGGACAGATATGCCACCATCCACACCAGCATCACCAACCCCATCAACCCAAACACCAACACCATCACCATCATTAACTCCAACACCACCATCACCTACACCACAAAAGTCACCAAAATGCGAAACAGAAACAAACCCACAACAAACGCAAACAAAACAAAACAACCAAAACGAAACACACTACACAGCATTAAATTTGAACAACAAGCAATTATTACACTACATCCAACACAACACCAGCATCACAGAAAAAGACTACACAACAACCCCAAAATTCACACCACCTCCACACATACAAATCACTCGCATCACACAGAAAACGTACATGACACTAAAACAAAAATTCCCAAAAGACATCGGAGACTTCCGACAAGAACTCTCCAGGAGGATTTATAAGGACATCCTTCCTGAGGAGGCCACAAGCAGTGAAAAGGATGGAAAAACCGTACTTCCCCTACGAGAAGTAAGGTAAGTGGTCTTTCCCATCTTTTCCACTCCTTTTCAACATGACCTCACTCAGAATAGGCAGCATAAATGCGCGTGGCTTGGGGTCGTCATGGAAGCAGGGCCACCTGCTCAACGACCTCAGGTCACTAAACATAGATGTAGTGGCCATCAGCGAGACCAGAATCTCCGAAGCACAGGCTTTCGCACCGATCTTCGGCGGCTACGATGTGTACGCATCTCCCAGCCGTCCGGGATCGGGGGGGAGGAGTTGCTGTGCTTTTTCGGAGAGGTTTGGATCTTGCCATACGGGCCATCTTCCTGGACCCAGAAGGTAAGTTGGTGGTGCTGGACGTGACCAGCGGAGACGGGCAAGCTTCCAGGTTAGTGGCCGTCTATGCCCCGACAGGAGCAGGGCGGCCTGATTTCTTCCGGCGTCTGGAGACCTTTCTTGGAACGTCCCGCACTTTAGTGTTAGTGGGCGACTGGAACGGGATCTTAGATGCACGCTGGGATTGTGTGGGATTAGTGGATAGGGAAGGAGGGTGCAAGAGTCTCACCAACCTGCTCAGACGTTTTGAACTGTCTGACAGGTACGGAATGGATTTCCCGAATGTACCAATGTGGACTTGGACAAATCGCATAGGGTCATCCAGATCATATCTAGATAGAGTATTTTGTAGGGAAATAGATAGGTCTAGCATAGGCTGTCCACAATTCAAGATAGTCAGCTACACGGACCACAAATTCGTGATCTGTGTGCTTGACTTAGATAGGCTTCATAGACGAGGACCCGGCTACTGGAAGCTAAACGCGTCCTTACCAGCGCGCAAGGCCTACAGAGACCGGATTAGCGAACTAGTTAAGCGGGCGTTGACGGGGGCCATCGTCAACAACAAGTGGTGGTTTGCTCTGAAAAGAGCAATTAGAATAGAGTCCATTAGGTTTAGTAAGACTTTAGCAATAGAGAAAAATAGAGCAGAGGGAGAATTAGTTAGAAAATTAGATGAGGCGCTTAGCAAAGGCATCGCGACCGACGTACTTGCGGCGAAATTGGCCCTTGACCAATTCTTCAATGCAAAGCACGAAGGCTGCGTTGTCAGAGCTAGGGTGCGTGCTCTCAGACACCAGGGGACGAAAGCCGTTCAATGGGCCCAAGTGGCGGAGGCGCGTCGTGGCAACAAAGCCACGATCCGGTCTTTGGTGGACCACGACGGGCGCATGCTACTCGATCCCGGGCAAATGTGTGAAGCTTTTCAGCGACACTTCGCTCAACTGTTCGGGGGCAGTGGCGGGCCGGATCGAGGGATGGACTTTAGTGTCTACCTCGACGGACTGCCGCGGCTTTCGGCCACTGAGGCGGAGTGTTGCGAAAAGCCGATAACAACCGCTGAAGTACGGGATGCAATGACTAGTTGCATAAGGGGTAAATCGCCTGGTTTGGATGGTCTGCCCTATGAACTTTACGTACAAATGCCAAACTTGTTCGGAGGCCTCTTGGCGGACGTCTACTGCAACTGGCAACAGAACGGGAGAATTCCCAGCTCTGTGAGCCGAGGAGCGGTGGCGCTGCTGAGAAAGGATCCGAACAAGGGGGATAACATAGATAATTTTAGGCCCATAACTCTGCTAAACACAGAGTTCAAGATTTTGGCCAAGGTGCTAGCAAAGAGGTTGGCGCTTGTCGTTGGTGGTCTGGTGGGAGAGGCACAGACATGCGCCATTCCCGACAGATCCATCCACGACAACCTCCACCTCATGCGATACATCGTAGAGAGGGTAGCTAGGGAACCTGGCACGGGTGGGTCTTTGATCAATTTAGATCTGTCGAAAGCCTTCGATAGGGTCGACCATCGTTACCTAACGGCAGTCCTGAGGGCGGTTGGCTTTGGGCCCGTCTTCAGAGGCTGGATCGCTGCCATGCACAGCGACATCTGCTCTGTAGTGAGAGTGAACGGTTACCTTTCGGAACCGTTCAACATCATGCGCTCGTTCCGCCAAGGATGTCCCCTCTCGTCCCTATTGTACGTATTGACTCTCGAGCCATTACTGCACAAACTGGAGACGTTGAGGGGGGGGGGGTCCCGCGCGAACTAGGATGCGGAAGATCCGTGTCAGCATATGCCGACGATGTCACCGTAGTGGTGTCGAACGCCAAACACATCGAGGCGATCGGCACTACACTAAGAGAATACGAAGCGGTGACAGTAGCAATGATCAACCAGGAAAAGTCAGTGGGCCTGCAGCTCGGCACCTGGAGAGGCAGGTCCATGCCGTCCAACAGCGTCGTCGGGCGCTGGACGGACGGACCGGTTAAATTGCTAGGGGTCTGGTTCGGTCCAGACCTCCAGACGGACAAAAACTGGGACGAGGTGACGAGCAGGGTGGCTTCTCTCACCCAGAAATGGGCCGAGAGGAAGCTATCCCTGAAAGGTCGAGCGGAGGTGGCGAATGCGTACATCGCATCCGTCATCTACTACCGCCTGACCGTCGTACCTTGTCCTAAGCCCCGCCTGACTGCGCTGGAGCGTTTGCTCTTTCGCTTCTTGTGGAAGGGACGCGCTCCGATGGTCAGGCGGTCCATCTGCTGTCAACACCCGCTACGTGGAGGGCTGGGCATGCCGTGGCTGATGATGCGCAGACACGCGCTCAGGCTACGACATCTCCACCTCTTCCTCGACGGTGATCAGGTGTGGTCGCCGTTTGCAAGACACGTTTTTCCCCAGCTCGTCTCCTTGACGGAGCTGCAGTCCTGGGTCAAGCGAAGACCGAGAGGGAGCGCTTGGAGACTGGAATGTCTTCAGGCGCTCACAGCCCTCGACCAATCGGGCAATGTGATCGGTGGAAACTCCACCTTGGCGTTCTATAGGGGATTAGTGGAGGGGAAGAGCGACGACGTACTTGGAGAAACTCTAGGCGTCGACGAAAATCAACTAGCCAATCTCTTCGGAAGGACTTTCGGGCCGGGGCCTATGGACAACTTCCAGAAATCCCTGGCAGTGCTACCGAGGAGCTTTGCCAGTTCGGGATAAACTCTACAGGCATGGAGGTGCCGTCAGCCGGGCATGTCCGAGATGAGCGCAGGGCGACGAAACCGTCCTGCACGCACTCGTCCAGTGTCCGAGCCTTGCTGACTTGTGGGTTTATGTCGAACACCTGCTGTCACGTGTAGGACCTATCCAGCTATCAGCTGAGTCCATCGTGAGGATTGCCCCGCCCCCTTCCTTTAGCCTGGAAGGGCAGGCAGTTTTTATCTGTCTGGTGGCCATGGCGAAAGAGATAGTATGGTGGACACGTTTGAAAGGGCTGAAGACGAGCACTTACCTCTTCGGTGATGCCCTGATTAACTTTTTCAAATTTCATTTGAAAAGGAAAATCAGGGTAGAGAGGGAAGTGCTCTCTTCCCAGCATTTTGTTGAAAGATGGGTGAGAGAAGCAAGTATGGCCCGAATGAATGGGCCTTCTCTGAGTATGTGTCTGTAAATTAAAGGTGGAAAACTGGGAGAGGGCACTTGCCCTGGTGGTCAGGGCCACTGTGGTCTTTTAATGGGCTTTCTCCACAAATGTCCCTTGGAAGTCTCCCCCCTATTGGGGAATTTTTCTTTGTTATTTTATTTCAACCTCTGTTTTTTTACACGCAGAAATGCCCATTTGTACCGTCCTGTATTGTCCTGTACTGTTCTTAATGTCTACTTTATGTGAACCCTTGTGGTTAATAAAGAAAACATTATTATTATCATTATTATTATTATTATTATTGTTCTTTGAGTCTCTGTCATTGATGTTAGTTAACTGGAAAGTTTGTTGAAATGAATATCAAGCCACTACCTGCGGCCTCAGATATTCAGGACTTATCGGAGGGTGCTTGTTGTTCCCAGCAAGCATGCCTTTTGAAGCGTTCCAAAAAGCGTGGCGGGGCCAATTTTCTTTAACCATCCCTGGAAACCTTTTGAGATAGTACCTAGTGCGCCTATGACAATAGGGACCACTTTGACTTCATGGCAGTTCCAAATCCTTTCTACCTCCCACTTTAAGTCCTGGTATCGGTTAATTTTCTCCCTCTCCTTCTCTTGCACTCTCGTGTCGAACGGGCAGGCCACATCAACATCAGGCACAATCTTTTTTCCTTGTCCAAAACCACCAGGTCAAGTCTATTGTGTTCCAGTTTCTTGTCCGTCTGTATCCTAAAATCCCACAGCACCTTCACGTGACGTTTTCTATCACCGACTCTGGCTTATGCTCATACCACTTCTCAGAATGTGGTAAATTGTTCACTTCGCATAGGTGCCAGTGGATCACCCTGCCCATCACATCATGGCGCCAGCCCTTATAATGTGTCTGGGCTAGGTGTTTACACACGGATACAATGTGAGCCACACTCTCCTCTCTCTACAGATCCTGCAGAGTGGGCTAGCCTCCTTCTTATAAATATGGTATTTCAACCACTTCGTTTTGAGGGCCTGCTCTTGCGCAGCCATTAGCATTCCTTCAGTAGCCTTTTTAAGGACTCTTCTTTTCAACCAGTTCCATGTCTGTGGATCTCTTAATTCAGTTTTCTCAAAGAAGGTACTATGAAGGGATTTTTCATGAAGGCTGCTCTTTCTCCTCGTTGATATTTCCTCCTTGGACATCCCCTGGTCTATTGTCCTCTCCTTCAGTACAATTCTGAGCATTGGCTCCTTACTATCAGTCACGTATTTGTGTAGGTTGTTTTTCTCCATCTGAACACAGTCCTCTATGCTGATAAGACCTCTTCCACTTTCAGATCTCCTTAAGTAGAGTCTATCGACATTACTCCTCTTGTGGAACATGTTGTAGATAGTCAATAGCTTCCTAGTCTTCCTATCCATTTCTTTTTGTTCAATTATTATTATTATTGTTATTATTAATATTATTATTGTTCTTTGAGTCTCAGTCATTGATGTTAGTTAACTGGAAAGTTTGTTGAAATGAATATCAAGCCACTACCTGCAGCCTCAGATATTCAGGGCGTATCGGAGGGTTCTTGCTGTTCCCAGCAATCATGCCTTTTGAAGCGTTCCAAAAAGCGTGAAAGGGCCAAATTTCTTTAACCAACCCTGGAAATTTTTTGAGATAGTACCTAGTGCGTCTATGACAATCGGGACCACTTCGACTTCATGGCACTTCCAAATCCTTTTTACCTCCCACTTTAAGTCCTGGTATCGGTTAATTTTCTCCCTCTCCTTCTCTTGCACTCTCGTGTCGAATGGGCAGGCCACATCCACAATCAGGCACGATTTTTTTCTTTGTCCAAAACCACCTGGTCAGGTCTATTGTGTTCCAGTTTCTTGTCCGTCTGTATCCTAAAATCCCACTGCATATTCACCTGATCGTTTTCTATCACCGACTCTGGCTTATGCTCATACCACTTCTCAGAATGTGGTAAATTGTTTACTTTGCATAGGTGCCAGTGGATCACCCTGCCCATCACATCATGTCTCCAGCCCTTATAGTGAGTCTGGGCTAGGTGTTTGCACTCGGATACAATGTGAGCCACAGTCTCCTCTCTCTCTCCACAGATCCTGCACAGTGGGCCAGCCTTCTCCTTGTAAATATGGTGTTTCAACCACTTCGTTTTAAGGGCCTGCTCTTGCGCAGCTATTAACATTCCTTCTGTAGCCTTTTTAAGATCTCCTCTTTTCAACCAGTTCTATTTAGTATTATTATTATTATTATTATTATTGTTGTTATTCCTTGAATCTCAGTCATTGATGTTGGTTAACTGGAAAGTCCGTTGGAATTAATATCAAGCCACTACCTGCAGCCTCAGATATTCAGGACGTATCGGAGGGTTCTTGCTGTTCCAAGCAAGCATGCCTTTTGAAGCGTTCCAAAAAGCGTGACGGGGCCGATTTTCTTTAACCATCCCTGGAAACTTTTGGAGATAGTCCCCAGTGCGCCTATGACAATCGGGATCACTTTGACTTCATGGCAGTTCCAAATCCTTTTCACCTCCCACTTTAGGTCCTGGTATCGGTTAATTTTCTCCCTCTCCTTCTCTTGCACTCTCGTGTCGAATGGGCAGGCCACATCCACAATCAGACACGATCTTTTTTCTTTGTCCACAACCACCAGGTCAGGTCTATTGTGTTCCAGTTTCTTGTCCGTCTGTATCCTAAAATCCCACAGCACCTTCACCTGATCGTTCTCCGTCACCGCCTCTGGCCTATGCTCATACCACTTCTCAGAATGTGGTAAATTGTTCACTTTGCACAGGTGCCAGTGGATCACCCTCCCCATCACATCATGTCTCCAGCCCTTATAGTGGGTCTGGGCTAGGTGTTTAAACTCAGATACAATGTGAGCCACAGTCTCCTCTCTCTCTCCACAGATCCTGCACAGTGGGCTAGCCTCCTCCTTGTAAATATGGTGCTTCAACCACTTCGTTTTGAGGGCCTGCTCCTGCGCAGCCATTAGCATTCCTTCTGTAGCCTTTTTGAGGTCACCTCTTCTCAACCAGTTCCATGTCTGTGGATCTCTAAATTCAGTTTTCTCAAAGAAGGTACTATGAAGGGATTTTCCCTTAAGGCTGCTCTTCCTCCTTGATGTTATTTCCTCCTTGGACATCCCCTGGCCTACTGTCCCCTCCTTCAGTACAGTTATGAGCATTGGCTCCTTACTATAGGTCACGTATTTGTATAGGTTGTTTTTCTCCATCTGAACACAGTCCTCTATGCTGATAAGACCTCTTCCACCCTCAGATCTCCTTAGGTAGAGTCTATCGACATCACTCCTCTTGTGGAACATGTTGTAGATAGTCAATAGCTTTCTAGTCTTCCTATCCATTTCTTTTTATTCAGCAACATTCCATCTCAGAATTCCCGC
>OZ024742.1:137597160-137612160 GCA_964016885.1 Eledone cirrhosa | reverse complement strand
CTGATGATTGCAGCTCTTGGATTCACCATTTGCCGATGGTAATTAACGATAAATTTTGATGAGTTTTGATGCAACAAATGAAACCATATATGGCTTGTAAAAACTCGGAGTCAATGTAAGAATAACACTTATTCTGTCTTCGCGTTTTTGTAACCTAATTAGATTGTACGATGTCTGAAACTTTGTCATGCTCGAATAAGATGAACTTTATCTACCTTTGATATTTTGCAAGTTATAGCAAACTTCAAATATTTCATGGTTCCACGAGGAAGTTGATTGACTTCTCTTCAGATTACATCCCATGCATTGTAGTCCAATGGATTCATATTTGGAGAGTTAGAAGGACTTGTATTTTGGGGGACATTATCGTGGCGATTGTATCTCATCTATATGTTGATCGACGTGGTCTTATGAGACAGCAGAGAGTCTTATTGGTAGGTGGCTCATGTTCCTCTTCTCCCGCTCTCAAACCACGCCCCCCCCCCTCCTCCGTATAGTCAGCAGCATAGACCTTTAAGTCTTCAGTGAAGTGAGGATGCATGACATCTACCTCATTGCACACAACTGTCAGAACTATCAAAGTTGCCGGTGTATGACTGATCAGGAAGCAAGCAATGTCTGAAACATTGTCTTCTGCCTTTACCGCAACAATCAGATTGATGTATATCATCCATTATCTTCAAAGAAATGATAATCAGCAAGTTAGAAAAATGGTAGAGCTCTTAAAATATGATTCTTCTAAAAAAATAAGTACCATTATATATAAGAACAACAATGAAAAGCACGGAAGAAGAACATAATACAAGGATGATATATTTAATTTACAGCTCAATGTAGTAGATAAGTTGGCTTAGAGATTCGAAGATTACACATACGTCGGAAGATAGAATTATAGATGCGAAAGAGAAAAGATATAGGACAATGCAAAAGAGTAAGAAAATATAGACATTCGATTCTAACTTCATTAAACTTGAAGGAATTTTCAACTTATTTTCATCAAATATTTCGTAGCTTCCATGAAAAAATATTATAATAAAATGATGTCTTTACACACATCGGTGGTTTTCATAATTATCATATATTAAATTATTCCTGAATCTCTATACTTTATTCAACATTTGATGCAACGAGTAACAAACCGCTTACTGAACGCAAGCCTATTCAATTAAACTATTTTGTTATATCATAGTGAAATATTATTCTTTTATATAGAATATATTTGCGTGCATTGAGATTTATATATGGAAATCTCTTATAGCACAAAAACGTTACACTAAAAATCATGTATGAGAACTTTCAATCAAAGTTTTAAATTAATACGGAAATTTCGAAGAAAACAATTATGTGACAAAATTGTTTGTAATGTGTTTATTAATTGACCAGTTCTGACTACAATTTGAAACGGACCTCAGTTGTTGAAAACGTGACGATGATGATGATAGAACGTTTACTTCACAGAATTGACTGGCTACGTTTCTGCAGTTTGTTTTCAATCAATAATAGACAATAGAGAAAGTCGATATAAGTGTCAGAGTTTGAGTTAATCCAGACAATTGAATTCTGAAATAAGTATGAACATAATGTAGTAATCACTATAGACAATTATCACATCAATGACGAACGAGAGGCTTGATTGTTTCCTCAGGTTCTTCTACCTCACATCATAGAACCACACATCGGCCATACAGTTATTATGGACCAGTTAGCACACAACAATTGTGAACAAGAGGCCACAGTTTATATTCAAATAGATCATAAATTGAAATAAGATAATATGAACGCGAAGGCCGTGATTTGAATTCTCACTTGGGTACAATTAATCTCACATGGTCATGCTCGGAAACCTGTAATGATTATTATTTGACAAATAGTCTGGTAATCATTTTATTTTGAAAGAGCCCTCTCTTAAAAAGGAAAACTACGACTGACTTACGTGTAAACATTTGTTTTTTAAGTTTCAATAATGAGGCATCTTCCAAAGTTTAAGCTACATGAATATACTTTAGTCTCAAAAGAATTTGTCATTGAATAAAAAAAGAGTGAAATACGAGGCAGTAGGAAGAAAAGAAAAGAAAGTGAAGGATTAAAAGTGGTCTACTGTGAAAAAACGTAAAAAGAAAGAGTTGTGGAATCTTATTTTGACTAGTGCTTGATTGCAGGTAACAGCGGGTAATCACAGCAACAAATTAAAATTGGAAGTAAAACATTCGGAAATTCTAAGGACAATATAAATTATTATCTAGGGCTGATTTAGAATTCGATTTAGAAATTTCAAAACGAAAACATGAAAGAATAACAAAAATTATACCAAAGAAAAATAATCGTAATTTCATTTGTATTCTATAATATGCAAACGGTTTATTACACCACCAGGGAGTAATCGCTTATATAATAACATTGGATTTAGGCGTGTTTGGACGTCGTATATTAATTGTCGGAGTGCAGCGAGCCGAAGAAATAAAAGTAAAGGCAGTCAATCATGAGATTCAGGTTTTTTGTATACAATCACCTCCACTGCATTTGTTCAGTGACCAACGCATTTGACAGAGGCCTCTTCACGAGAGAAGATCGTAGAATACTTTTTAACTCGAAAAGCGTTTCTTTAGTTAACGATTCTAAATTTAAATTCTTACCCTGAAAATACCTATGAATATTTTCAATTCATTTTCATAACACAGAAATCTCCAAGATACCATTCCGTCAAACGTGCTCAAATGTGTTTGGTGAGTAAAATATATTCAAATACTGTATATGATTTGATGTTACATTCATAACTCATCAAGAATGATCAATACATTAAGATGCTATAAAATGTATATTTGTCAATAAATTATTGCGTCTAACTAATTATTGTGTGTATGTATAATTGTATGTATATTTGCATGTCACTGAAATGCTCCGAAACGGTGCGACCTAGAAAGAAAAATGATTTGATTTTCAAAATCTGCGTCCCAAGGAGAAGGTTTTGGTGGTACATGGAGTTTCTTAATTCCGAAGAGAATAAGAGAAGAGTAATAAAAATAAGAAAATAGCAATACTATTGATCATCGTTTCATAGCCACATATCCTTCTCTAACTTTAGAGGATTCTGTGTTGTATGTAATCTCTGCCTCATACACAATCAATTGGATATATTTCTGTAGAAGAGGACAGCTCTCATTAGTCCTACAAGAGAAACATGGATTTACGTCGGTTTTATTCTTTGCGGCAATTTTCAATTTCATAGACGGGCCACAGGAATGATAAATCTTGATGAAATTGCGATTGAAGAATGTTAATGCTATATTCAAAGTCGTCCTAGCGCCTGTTAACTTCGTCATGAATTCCATCGGTCTTACTATACGGAGGGATTGTTACAATTTAGCCTTGATTATATGTATGATTTACTTTTGTTCTGTAATTATATATTTCTAATTTTATTGAATTAATGAATTCGTTAGACTGCATATATCTGTATATATATATATATATATATATACATTATGAAGAGAGAAGAAACATTTAGATATAATTAGTAATAAAATGTATCATACCTAAACTGTTCCTAAATTCCTCGACTACGTAGTTTCGTGGCATAAACAAAAACAATATATCAAAGATATAGAGTCCTTGCGAGGTCTGCCGACTTATCAAGAGGATACCTCATTTGACTAGTCTCAAGAACGCGTCTACACGACGTGAGAAAGAATCCCAAAAGGCGGAGGGGGAGATAGTCACGCGATATAACGGTCGAGAAACAGAGCTAAGCCTCTCTCTTCATAATGTATTTTTAACTCTGATACTGGTTCAGTCTGGTTCAAACTGAATTGTGTCTGTCCCAGTCATTCATTGAGCAACATCGGTGAAGTTGGCACCCTTAACTCACAGTTGGGTGCGGATGCATTCATGTATATATGTGAGTGTCCGCATGTATCTGTGTGTTTCTAAATATATTAATAACTCCCTCTGGTCGAGCAATCTTTGAAGTGTGGGGACAACTGGAAAGCTTCCATTACTCATACTTCTCGCCTTCTTCACTACCTCTTCTACGGCCTCGATATGAATACCCCCTCCGCCTCCGTGGTATTTTCTTCGTGGTTATAAGAGGCTTAGCTCTGTTTCTCGACCGTTATATCGCGTGACTATCTCCCCCTCCGCCTTTTGGGATTCTTTCTCACGTCGTGTAGACGCGTTCTTGAGACTAGTCAAATGAGGTATCCTCTTGATAAGTCGGCAGACCTCGCAAGGACTCTATATCTTTGATATATTGTTTTTGTTTATGCCACGAAACTACGTAGTCGAGGAATTTAGGAACAGTTTAGGTATGATACATTTTATTACTAATTATATCTAAATGTTTCTTCTCTCTTCATAATGTATTTTTAACTCTGATACTGGTTCAGTCTGGTTCAAACTGAATTGTGTCTGTCCCAGTCATTCATTGAGCAACATCGGTGAAGTTGGCACCCTTAACTCACAGTTGGGTGCGGATGCATTCATGTATATATGTGAGTGTCCGCATGTATCTGTGTGTTTCTAAATATATATATATATATATATATATATATATATATATATATATATATATATATATATATATATATATATATATAGAGAGAGAGAGAGAGAGAGAGAGTATGCATATGTCTTTATGAAAACGCTTTTCATTTGTTTTAATATTGATACAGAATGATTTGTTGATCTTGAAGAATGTGTATCATCATTTTCAATAATGATATGCATGTGTTTATATAATAACATGGCTTGAAATAGTATGGCTCATTGAATGGATCTAGATTATGACAAATATATATATATCGCTCTTGACCACAGAAGGATAAAAAGAGCAAATATGAACCCAACAGGTTAAGAAACAACAAATGTAAATGAAAACGTTTATCCAGTACTCTCGTTTATACCAGAAAAAGTCGAAAGTCTGGAGCCTGGAGCCTTATTAAGGCTGTGCTTATCCCGTTCTCCGGGGAGATAAGCTATTGAGAGTGCACGACATCCTCCTGGAGGGAACGCCAGTCCATCGCCGTTTTAAACCCCCCATCTCTTGCTGGTACTCATTTTCATCTGAGTATACTGAAACGTGAAATGAAATATTTTGCTCAACAATACAACAAATAACTCAGTCCAGGAATTGAACCCATGACATTATGATCATACATCCAATACATTTACCACTGGGCCACGTACCTCTCCGTTTATAGTACACGTTTACACAACATCACATACCTATATCATTTTATGATATTACGTATACATTTGTAGATATCATATACATTTCTCTATATTCTCAAGTTATTTCCTATCTAAAACATGTTCTTGTATTTATCTTTCTTGTTTTCTAATATTTATCTTGTTTTCATTTTCTATGATGAAGTGTGAATACTGTTATCTTGCTGTTAATTACAGTGCAAATATCTATTAGTGTAATTCATTAGTTAAAGTACGTTCTTCTTTACATGAGTTTAATATTATGTTGAACATTGATCTGATATGGCCGACATTTTTATAAATCTATGCCCGTTATTTGTTGAAGCTACTTTTCACTATGTTGATCCAGTTTTCTTTTCTTTTATGTCTTTATGTCATTATCTCGATGTTAATTTAATTTGCGTTTAGCTGTACATTGCAATTCTTATTTTACCGACCTTCTTCACGCTAATGTAGCGTTACTACGTATATATGCAGTGTCATTTTCTTTAGTAATTCTGTTAATTTCTTCAACAATCTAGGTACTGAAGAAGATTAATTCACTCATATATGTTCACATTACTTTAAATGCTTTTCTCTGTGTGTATAAACTAGTGAAGTTTTGCTTATGTCACCGCCATGTTTGATACAATATGAATGAACAGAAGAGTTAGTGATAAATAAATGCAGGTGACATCTAATGAGATAATTTGTTTTATTAATAACACTTTCTTTAAGGCGTTACACGGTCGCTCAAACTATGAGAAATAGTAATTAAATACATGACAAATTCCTGCCAAACATCACTAAAAAACAATTACATGTAATAAAGAAGGGATGGCTGCACTATGGCTGGATATATAATTATAATAGGGAGATTCCTTTGAACGATATCGTCAACAACGTTTAGGTTCCCTATTTCTTCATTAGGCATTTTACATGACACATCCTTATTGGAAATATACACCACACACACGCGCGCATATATATAAATATATATATACATATATATATGTATGTGTTTGTGTACGTGTGTGTGTGTGCATATATATATATACATCAATATGTACACACATATACACACACATATATATGTAATAAAGTTACATCAGTATAAATACAGTGTGTAACAGATTCTAAACCAATGTGTATAAATATATGCACATATCTAATTTTTAGGCATATAATCATGCTAGAAGATACAATTTGCCGACATCTTTAGGAACCTAAAAATTAGTTATGTGTATATATTCATACTATGTATCATGGCTGCCCCCTCGTTATCGAGTATGGCCATTGCACGATATACCATTATTAATAGTTATTAATTAATTCTATGGTGCAATGCCTGTGCACGAAGATATTTTTTTAAGTGAGGAAAGACTGTGTACTGAGCCAATCCCACTCTCTGGGGTGACAGTAGCTATAACCCGAAAAGAAGAAAAGATCATCATCATCGGTAACTACTGAGCCGCATCTTTTATATCGGAGTTATCCCAGTTTCCTGACAAAGGCTAGGTATCCTTCACTCCCAGTGGTTTAACCGCACGAACGGGTGTCAAGCCTGAAATGTATAGACGGTTGTCCCCCTTGCTTCTGCTGGACACCACCAGAGGGAATTAGCCCCGGTGTTTGCATAGTTACGGCTTCCTAAAACTGTGTTTCTTTAGAAATACGAAATTTGTATACCTATTTGTATAAGCTATGCTTGAAGCGAAATCCTATTTCTATTCTATTATAAGTTGAACCAACTTATGCAGCTTGATATGCAAATGAGATTAATCACCCCGTTTACACAGACGAGAGAACTATATATTCTCGACTGTTTTCAAGTCCAGCAAGTGGTTGGAGGGACCGTAATGACGAAGGCCAGTCAAGCCTGAAATGCATAGACGGTTGTCCATCTAGCTTCTGTTGGACACCACCAGAGGGTGTTAGCACCGCTGTTTGCACAGCTACGGCTTCCTAAAACCGTCTTTCTTTAGAAATACGAAATTTCTATACATATTTGTATAAATCTATGATTGAAGTAAAATCCTATATATATATAAGTGGTGCGTCTGTTTCTTATTGGTAACATGACCCTCCCAAAGTATAACACTATATATATATATATATATATATATATATATGTATGTAGCTTTTTTTTCAATATGTATAAATATTTCGTATCTCCAAAGAAATACGGTTTTAGGAAGACGTAGCTATGCAAACACCTGGGGGCTAACGCCTTAGACTGGAAAACGGAAGGTCTTATAAGAAGAGAAGAGACGAACAACCACATTTACATGGAGTAATGCATTCTACATAATTTCAGTATAATCAGTAATCAAATACACGCATGCCCGCTATATACCCATATTGATAAACATTTCTCACATTTCAGGTAGCGGTTTTAGTTAGTCGATTTGGACTAAAGAAAATCTATTAAAGAGCAGGCAACAAAATGAACTTACCACTATCCCATACTGAATTAGAATGAGACCTCAACCTGTTGGTTATTGTTAAAGATTTTCTTGCATTTTGCGTTTGAAATTTTATTTGAATATCCCCATACGTTCGAAGTAAACTTACTCGTCCAAACCCAACATTCTCTAATCACCTTGCTCAACCTTACTTGTAACCGTCGAGAGAGAAACCTACACACACACTCACTCTCGAAGGTGGAGGTCAAGATTCTCATCAATAGACAACATCCAGGTTGTTAGTCAACTACAAGATAAGGGTAAGAAATACAACATCTTTCTCTGCTTCACCTTTGTTGACTGCAAAGGCATTTCACTTCATCAAGTTCACCAACTATGCACGGTACTGGAGAACCCATGAGCGGACACTGCTTACATCAAACTACTAACAGATCATTACAATAGCACTACATCCTCTTTCGGATTACACCAAGCCAAAGTTATCTCTCTCTCTCGCTCTCCCTCTGCTCTCTCTCTCTCTCTCTCTCACACACACATACACACACACACACACACATACACACACATACACTCACACACACACACACACATATATATATATATATATATATATATATATATATATATATATATATATATATATATATATATATATATATATACATATATATATATATATATATATGTATGCACACATTGGGAGGCAGCAAGTCTAAAGGAATGGACGTACGCTTCCCTCCTTTCAAATATTTTAATTTTTAATTTTTCATCCGTGTACACAACCTCTGTTCACCATGTTTTCTTTATAACTGTTATGCAATGCACCTGATGATGTAACTGCAATCTCACAGGTCATTGAAATGATATAGTGCCTGTAGAATAAAAATTTTAGAAGCTGTCGTGTCACTGTCATGACACTGGGATGTCAGTAACATAATTGCAGCATTTCAGTTCTTGACAGGTTTTCTACCTACGCTTCTGATCGTGCTGTACATGTTGAAACGTAGGAAGCCGATGAAGCTGAGTGAAACGCATTGTATGAAGAGATTGAAAGCGTTCTCAAAGGTGAAGCCATTAATAACATCAACTCTGTCGGCGGTGACTGGGATGCACAGTTATATAACAATATAAACATCCTTTAACCATCGAAAGCGTTCAATGCATCCTGGAAGCAGATTTCAGAACATCTTTAACGATTTCTGCTCCTCTTGCGTGGCATTACTTAATCCTAACATTCCTAAACAAAACATGTTGATTACATATGAAATATTTTGAATTTGAGTCTGATAAAGTAAAATTAGCTTGAAAATTAGCATCAAGAAGAGAAACAGATCAACAAACTAGATTGTAAAAATAATCATCAACACGATGTTTTGTTCTTGCTTATTACAGAGGCAGTTATCAGGAAAGTAGCGTGATTTCCAGCATAGCGTATCTGCTATGACATTATCAAACATCTTTCCTGTGCCGGTTATTTTTTAAGATGCCAAGTGAACGTTTACAGGCTCCCTCGTTTGTTTTTGTTTCGTATATTCAGCTTTGCTCTATTGCAACAAATCTATGGCACATTTGTAATGTGGACGACATGGGGCACAAATAACATCTGTTATTCTTGTTGTAGATAGCACTTTCTTTTTCGTTTTTTACCGTTGATTATCTATTTTCTAATAGAACATCTACGACACTCAATCTTATTTTCAATATCTGCCAAATCTGCTTCACACTTGGCAACTGAAAAACCTAGTAAGTTGTATGGCTCTAGATAACTCTAAAATGTACCAAATCTGTAGATCAAGGATGACCTGCTACCAAATAACAACGAAATCTAACATTCAATATAAAACCAAATCCTCCTTCACTTCGGAAAGTCGTTGTGTGCGTTAAAGACATTTGAGATTGCCATTTGCGGCTCTATTGATGTTTTACTGTAAATATTTCATTTTCAACAACTGCAGAAGATAAAAAAAAATTATGTCTTGCAGGTAAAACATAAATCAACGTGGAAATGCTATTGCTAATATAGATAATGATATTGTTGCTGTTGTTGCTATTTTCACTGAACATGTAGTTACTACTGCCGCTGATCAAATACAGTATTCATCATTCCTTCTCCGTTGTTGCTATTTTCCTTCTTTCTGTTTCCGAAGATAACGACATTGGTAGTGATAATGTTGGGAAAGTGAGAGAGTTTTGAAGTGAAGGAATTAGATAGATAAAGAGAGGAATAAGAAGGAGGTAGAGAAAGACAAAGAGACGTACATGCATATATATATATATATATATATATATATATATATATATATATATATATATATATAGAGAGAGAGAGAGAGAGAGAGAGAGAGAGAGAGGGGGGGAGAGAGAGAGAAAAGTTTCTATAGATAAAAGAAAGTAGAAGGTATACATAGATAGTAGTAAGTGTGTGAATAAAGGCAGTCGAGAATATATTAAATACGGATTTCATCTACATGAATATTTGAAAAAAATGTTATTAAAACAGTAAACATAGGCAACAAGATCAACAACATTACAAACAGCAATACCTACTAAAGAAAAGAGATAAATACTAAAATATGAGCATAGGGAGATATGGTTGGTAACGACAATAACCACGCAACGAAATTTACCCCTGCTAAAAAGCATATCATTGGTAGCAAAGTAATATTTGCCGAAGATACATTTGTTTCATAATCGTTATATGTTGTAACCATGTTTTAACTGTTTTTCTCTTATAAATTTATTTGTATAAGTCATTTTATTGATATATGTCCTTCTTCATATCTTCATTCAATATTTTAGTGACAGCAACTATGATATACAGTTCGATATCAGGCGGAGTAATAGATAAACAAAATTATTTGGTTGCGTTTAAAGTGACGTTTATTGCACAAATAGACGGCTCTGATAGCAGATAAACATTCCTTGGACACGTTGCACAACGTCATGATAAGTGTGTCGAGCTTTGAAACATATAGCCATGTTTTACGGTATCGTACAGACAAAAGCTGGTTGATCTATGAAATACATATGCATAATGGTTTCAGATTTAAGGACATGGCCAGCTATTTTGGCGTCGATTAAATCGACCCCAGTGCGTGACTGGTACTTTATTAATAATACCATTCATCAGAAGAGTATATAACAATATAAAGAAATGGATTAAGGGAGATCTATTGTGCAAATCAGAAGAGCTAATTATAAAAGGTTTCGCAACCGATTCAACTGAAGATTGGCCTTCAAATAATTCTTCAATGCGAAATTCGAAGGTTGTGTTTTTAGAGGTAGATCGTATGCTGTTATATATGAAGGAACGAGAGACGTTCGATTGGCTCTAGTAAGAACGATACACTTCACATTTTGATGGACAGCAACCAGTGTGTGATACACAATTCTAGGAAGATACATCCGGTATTTCGTCTGTTCTTTCAGCTGATAAAATGTTATGCCAGATGCAAATCGCCTTTGAAGTACTTGTTCCAGATTGTTGAGCATGCATGATATCGGTCTACATCTACCGAGAATCGGTGTATCGGTGCTGGAAGCAAGACGAGAGAAATCCGAGTGTTGCAGAGCAGGAAGAAGTAACTTTGCAGAAAAAAGGCAATAATATGGGATGCTATTGATAAGAACAGTTTCATAGGCCTACTGAAGTTTTGCTAAAGATTTAGCAATCATGTTGACATCAATACTATTATGAAAAAGCGCAAGCTTTTGCAATCACACACTGATCTCTACCTGAATCACATCGGATGGAGAATGGGTAACGTAGCTGATTTTTCTGAACTGACAGCGTTAGCTCTGTTTCGCTCTATATCTCATCAAAGAGCAATAGCATTTGGTTTTGTCGTCAAACAAAATGATTACCATTTGGAACCGTTTAGATAAGACGCTACGTTCTCTCATCTCGTGTTTGTATACTAAATATCGAGCCACTACAACACAAGCATAAGTTTTAAAGAAGCATCTACTTCGATTTGAAACTTATAAGAGATATTTGATTCATGCGGTCTTCCTCAACGTAATGCTGTCCGACATCAGAAAAGTGCACATGTTCGGCCTCTTTCTGAGGGAATACGTAGCCGTGACAAAAGGTAAACCAATCCCAGAGTACTCGAAGAATTTGATTCACATCAATTGAAGGAACGTTTCAATGTTAAAGGTCAGCAACATAGAGATATAGACCGACGAACATATTATGTTGCTGGGATATTTGCTTGTTAGAGAGGATAGATACAAGGACGGAGTAGCTCTTCTAATGAAGAAATGAACAGTAAGTAAGCTACCTCAGGCCGTCCGAAAGACGTGGCCGACGCAAAAATCACTTCTATTATATATATTGTTAGGTAAATATATTGTCGATAAAATAAAGTACCAGTAATGCACTGAGTAATTGCTGACCTTGTGCCAAAAGAAGAAACAATATTATATAAATTTTTAGGTGACCGCTGGAAATTTCCTTAATTTTTTACTGTTCAGATAAACCTCTGCATATTCACTTCTTGTAAAATGTACGTGATCTATGTGTTCATCTGCAAATAACATTCTTTAAGGTGAGAGCATGGTCTGACATAACTGATATGATACAAGTTTGGCATCTAAAAAAAGAAAGATATAGCAACTTAAATAGTTTGGATTTGAAACAGATGATATAATTATTTCCTTTATCAATTCTTGAGCAAAAACATCACTAATTTCAAGGCCTCTTAAAGGTGATTGGTGTGTGTGTGTGTGTGGGTGTGTGTGTGTGTGTGTGTGTGTGTGTGTGTGTGTGTGTGTGTGTGTGTGTGTGTGTGTGTGTGTGTGTGTGTGTGTGTGTGTGTGTGTGTGTGTGTGTGTGTGTGTGTGTGTGAATTACGATAAACAGTGTTAATTATTCTACGCCAACTACGTTGTAATACGGCGGAAGCATTCCAGGTCTTGGCTACCATTAAGTATTACATATTAGACGCAGTATAAAGGTAAAGAAATGGGATGCGGGACGGAATCACATATTCGACATCAGTTTATATATGGCACAAAGAAAATATGGTGAATATGTAATAGTGTCTTTCTTTCTTTTCTTATATATATATTTATATATACAGTATAAACGTAATCAGAGTTTTTCGAATATTAATAATAATATTCGATTCGTTTGCAATTATGCAAACAAGCCTCATTTTTAAAGCCATGTCAGTAGAATGAGCCCCTCATTCTGGCTTTAAAATTGAGGCTTCTTTGCATAATTGCAAACCAATCGAATAGTATTATTAATATAAAGTACCAGTAATGCACTGGGTAATTGCTGGCCTTGTGCCTAACGTAGAAACAATTATTAATATTCGTAAACATCAGATTACATTTATTGTATTTAGCCATGTAGAGCGAAATTTTATATATATATGCATATATATATATATATATATATATCCAAAATTAAGATACATCAAATGAATTTAATCTAAATCAAAATTATGGGTGTCATGCCATAAAGACATGCACCATATCACCCGCAAAATAAGCTCTAAGATTCTAACGAGTAAGTCCGAGCATTTTATAATAACTAGAGATTGATTAACATATAAATAAACATGATTATTCATGTTTATTTATATGTTAATAAATCTCTAGTTATTATATATATATATATATATATATATATATATATATATATATATATATATATATATATATATATATATATATATATATATATATATATATATATATATATATATATATATATATATATATATATATATATATATATATATATATATATATATATATATATATGTATATATATATATATATATATACATAAATATATATATATAATAACTAGAGATTTATTAACATATAAATAAACATGAATAATCATGTTTATTTATATGTTAATCAATCTCTAGTTATTACATATATATATATATATATATATATATATATATATATATATATATATATATATATATATATATATATATATATATATATATATATATATATATGCATATATATATATATGCATATATAGGTGTATACAGTATATATATATATATGCATATATATTCATATATATATCCATATATATATATATATCTATATCCATATATATGTATATAGAGGGGAAAGACACAGAAGAGTGTGTTTTTCTTGGCAGTATCGGTAGAGAGTCGGATACCATGCTTTGAAGCATAGAGTTACGTCCCTTTATGATCTGAGTTTAAATCCCGCTGAGGTTAACTTTGCTTTTCATCCTACGGGGTCGATAAAAGAAAGTACCAGTAATGTACTGGGTAATTGCTGGCCTTGTGCCTAAAATAGAAACAATTACATATATATATATCCCTATATATATATAAATATATATATATAAATATATATATGCATATATATGTTTATATATATATAGTTAAATATTAGACAGGAACAAAAAAACAGAGAGGCAGTACAAATGTTAGCTTTTGAGAGAAATATATAAATTTATATATAAAACTGGCACACTTTAAAATCAACACTCTAGACAAACTAACCTTTTAGCGATTTAGATTCCAGCAATCTCTGACAACTATATAACAATCAGACCAAGTAACCACATAGTAACACCCACATCAGTAAGTCCTGGGGGACCTCCAGGAGGATAATCGTATAAATGGAAACATTCAGGTGTCAAACTAAATGCTTTACATTCCCCTGAATTTGCAAGATTCTGCTGAAGATAGAATGGGTATTGTAGTGGCTCTGAACCTCTCTTTCTAACAAAATTTTCTCCATGCCCCTAAATTTAAAATTCCTGCTACCGATGGAATTAATATATCAATAACACTGAATCATCTTTGTGGCAAACAAAAACAAGATCAATGTTGATGATTTCTTCTAAGAAAAAATACCAAGATAGATATTTTTAGAAACAACCCCACTTCCCTGGTCAACTCTAAGGTCACCTAACCTTTCAATCCAATCCCAGCTAAACCTTGTATCCACTATTCAACAGGTCCCACATAGCAGACTGCAGCCTCACCAACCATCCCCTACCTCCTCCCCCTACTTCTTCTTCTTCTCTCCCCTCCTGCTTCTACCCTCTCCAATCACAACCAAGCCATTAGCAGAGAAGGATGGACAGACAAATTGACTTTCTCCTCCGAAGGAAAATGTATGTGAAAATTAATTTTACTTCCCCCACTCTATATTTTTTTGTTATTATCATTATTTTCACTATTTGTATAAATATGCAACTGAACAATATTCTGCATATCGGCAATTGACAATGTATTTAATGCTGAAACCGATATTGTAAATAAATTAATGCTTTCAAATTTCACTAAAAATATCTCTTCCACATTTTCTACTGAAATAATCTCTTTCCTTTCTAATATTTGTTTATATATATATATATATATATATATATATATAT
>OZ024742.1:137569660-137589660 GCA_964016885.1 Eledone cirrhosa | reverse complement strand
GACATACGCAGCCCCCCAGCTATGAACAATCTCCACTACTACCTTCTCATCTGTACCTACTAGACATACACACATAAACATACGCTACGACCACAGCTCTTTTCTAAATCACTTCCTTTCTGCGTGTGACACCACCTCTAACTTCCACCTTTATCCTGCCCATTCCCCACTTCCGCTCTGTCCACACGACCTCCTCCGGAGAGCGTACTTCTCTCTCGACAACATCTCTCTAGACCGGATTACACGTGGATATTCCGACACACACACGCGCAAACGCAGACATACACATACATAAGCATAATCACATTTATGCTCACATAGGTGCACGCAGAAACTTTCCGCTATTGAAAATAAACATAGACAGACTGTACACGTGGATTGACATATACACACTCATCCGACAAAACACAAGAAAATACACACACACACACACACACACACACACACACACACACACACATGTACACCCCATTCATTCGATGCACACGTTGAAAAACACACGCACATACATAGAAAAAATAGAAAAAAGTCACATTACACACAGACGCATACTCACTGATATACCCAAACATAAATACACACATGCACACAAGTTTTTCCATCTACAGATAATACAAAGCAAGCTTGGGCCCACTATGCCATTATTTTCTTTCGTTCTTTTATCTGTGTTGTTTGTTTTATCACACACACACACATAATTCCAATAGAAAGATTGATTTTTCGGCTGCACGGACCAATATTTTAAAATGGTACTCACAATTAAATCGTGCGAGTGCAATTTGCTGGTTTGAGAGCTGATGAGTTTGAAGATGTGTGTGTAAACGCGTCTTGTATCTCGCCTTTCTTTATTTCCTTCTTCCAGACACCTCTCTGCGCCATACACTACACCTTGTTCTCCCCCTCTCTCAATCTTTTCTGTATATCAACTGCCTGTCATCCACATTATGGGTTGTCTCTCTGTTGGCCAGTGGTTCTTGATCTCTGTCCTCTTAAGAGGTTTTAGCCATCGCTGTCTTTGACACTATTTAGCTTTTTAAACGGCTCTTCTAGCGATGAGTTTTCTTATATTTATATTACACTGGTCAACAAAAAAATATTCCTTTCATGGTTCTGGTATAATTTAGTATGACTCTAGGGTAACCAAGTTTGCAGAATCTGAACATGACAACGGTTAAGCTGTATCGGGTATAGTTTTCAAGAACCGGCATATCCATGTTTATGACCCATAGCTATGTGGCTCATATTACTTCATCTAATTGTATCCACTATATTTAGTTAACTAATTTATATTTACTGCTTTTGTTTTAGATCACAGAATTGTAACTATCCTCAGCTATTTTTGAATAATTCACAACAACTTTGACTAGTGGGAGAGATGGAACGCCGGAAATGTGTAAATGACCCGGACCGATTTTGCTATATTTGTGGACTCTTTACCCCAGAAAGCATAAAGAAACCAATCACAAAAGCAGTTCGAGTAAACTATAAATGCTACTTCAAATGTCCATTAGGAGACCAGGACAAGAAATGGGCGCCTCATATAGCGTGTAGGTCATGTGTTAATCAACTAAGTGAATGGAAGAATGGGAAACGAAGCTCTGATTTGCCATTTGCTGTACCAATGGTGTGGCGAGAACCAAAAGACCACAATAACGATTGCTACTTCTGCTATATAAACAGCCAAGGAATAACTGTGAAGACACGAACTACACTTCATTACCCCGATATCTCGTCAGCAATCCGACCTGTACCTCACAGGGACGAATTACCTGTTCCAGTTCCACCTGCTGAACACGAGCTAATCTCTGATTCCAGTAGCACCCCTATTGATGATGACTATCAAGACAAACATGAGACAAGTGAACCCATACCATTTAACCAGGAAGCTCTTCACGATCTCATTAGAGACCTACATTTGTCTAAAGAAAAGGCAGAGCTCCTGGGATCAAGACTGAAGCAACGAAACCTGCTGGAACCTGGCGTCCGCATTACAACCGCTCGTCATCGTCATAAACAATGGTCTACTTCTAGGTCTTCAGACTGGTTACACAAAGCATGTGTTTTCTATGTTTGTGGAATAGTAGAGCAGATGCGGAGCACTACATGAAGAAGAATTGGCCAACAAGACCAAAGGATGCACCCGGTAGATTCAACTGTTTGTACAAACCTTCCGTGGATCCAGAAAAAGTATTCCCCCCTCCATTACATCTCAAATTAGGCTTGGCCAAAAACTTTATTAAAAGCATGGATCATACAGGTAATAGGTTTCAGTACTTGTGTAAGAAATTGGGTAGAGTGGTATCTGAAGCAAAGTTAAAAGCAGGGGTTTTGAATGGTCCTCAGATTCGTATGCTGGTTAATGATAGTGAGTTTACGAAAACACTAAACCCTTTGGAGACTAATGCATGGAAATCATTTGTAGATGTGACACAGAACCTTCTTGGAAACCACCGTGCAGACAACTATAAAGAAATTGTTGAAACCATGATACAAAATTATCGCGCTCTGGGTTCACGAATGTCGTTGAAGCTTTATTTCTTCCATTCTCATCTGGATTTCTTCCCAAGTAATCTAGGAGACATCAGTTATGAACATGGAGAGAGAGGTTTCACCAGGTTTCATAGTGGAGAGTAGGTTTCAGGGTCAGTTCAATCCCAACATGATGGGTGACTACTGCTGGACACTGCAACGCGAGGAGAGTCAGAAAAACAAGCGTAAAAGCAAAATCCAGAAATTTGTTTAGAAATGTTTTGAAATATTTTGTTACGTTCAGAACGTTGTTCAGAAATGTTTTGTTAATATACTAAGTGTTAAAAAAATAAATAAAAATATGTTTATATATTTTTATTAATAAGTTAATATGTTTATCACAATGGATAAATAATGCAATACGAGGAACATATTTTCGATCTCATATTAAGGCATTCTGGTCCGATAGCAAAAAATGAATATCAAAACTGAATTTAGTGCTATGAAATTAGTAAGATGCACATATCCACATGTAAGAACCACTTTGGCTGTTGACCAGTGTTATTCAAAGGCATTTTTGCTTCGTCTCGATCAGAGATAACGTTTTTTTTCATCACACACACGCACACACACACACACACACACACACACACATATATATATATATATATATATATATATATAATATAATTAGAATTTTATTTCTCACCCTGTGTATGTATATAGGTGTGTACGTATGCATACTTTCATTTATATATATATATTATGTCTCTCTCCCTCTCTCCCCTTCTATATATATATATATATATATATGTGTGTGTGTGTGTGTGTGTGTGTGTGCGTGTGTGTGTGTATTTATATTTATACACATATACATGCAAACATACATACATGCATGCATACATAGATACATACATACACACATAGTCACATGTGTATTTGTATACGTGTGTGTGAAAGCCTGTTTAAGTCTGTGTACATCTATGTATCTCTGTGTAAGTCTGTGTACGTTTAACCACAGTATAATTATAAGATTATTCTCTTTCTTCTGTTTCTCAACGTTACGTTTTCTTTTGATCGTCTGAAGCAAACTCACAGTAAACTGCTCATATCACTAGGACTCTCCCACATACTACCCACTATCAAACGACATGGCCGACGGTTTAAACATAAGCTTCTAGTTGAAATATTCTCTTTCAACTTTCACTGTTAAGTAAGCGACAAATACTATAAAGTAGAATATATCTATCAAGAGCATATTCGCAATAAGGCAAGCATACAAAGAATGAATAGACATACACGCATACATGTCTGCTTTCCTGCATATAACGAAGATTACATTTGGGTATGTGTGTCCGTCTATATACTTTCACCTGCGAACTCACAAATACACAAATAAATACACACACACTATATATATATATATATATATATGTGTGTGAGTGTGTGTGTGTGTGTATGTGTGTGTGTGTGTGTGAGTGTGTGTGTGTGTGTGTGTGTGTGTTGATATTGAATTAAACCATCCAGCAGGGAGTGGACATTGAACACCTCAGACATGTAGCATTCTTAAAAAACATTAGCGAAACATTCATTTACTACTCGGTTCAGGAGAAGAGTTCATTAGTTCATTATCAATGTCAACACTGTAACGACAGAAACTTTGCAGTGAAGGATCAGCTAGCTAGTTTTGGGATGCTATTGGGATTTGTGCATTGCATCTGCTACAGTTGCACATGGTAAACAGATAACCATATATTTAATGTAGAGAACCTTTTCATGTTGAAATGCCGCACTACGTTACTTGTAGTTTAAAACCTCATTTAAGAAACCATAATTATATATTCTTAAAATCCACATTACTTTGTTTTTAAGTCTTATTACTAACTACTAATTATCAAAAATTTACTTATGGATTAGACTAAGCCATGATAGTCTAAACTGTGGGTTCTGCATTGAAAAAAGCGTAAATATCCTGAGAAGATTACGTAATAGCGTTTGTCTAAATTCAAGGAGTGAAATTTGTTCATGTTGTCCACACGTCTAATAATACCGATTGTATAATTACAAAGCTCCAGATTGACTAACATGAACAATCTATGATATTCTGAATAACATGAATAATTTATTTTGAGCATCCACATTTATCTCCCTTACATCAATCTATTGTGGGTTTACCTCCCCCAGGAGAAGTGATTGTTACAGCACATGCGTATTCGTACAGTTGTTTTTCCTTTTCCATACAACTTCATTTAGACCGAGCTGATGATCCGAATAAGGTGAAACAATCGTTCTCGGTAGTTGTGAACTAACTGCTGTGAAGTACTTCTATATATATATATATATATATATAACGAAGGAGGTGTGGTAAGGAACCAGATAGACCATAATGCACCAGAGTACTCAATACTTAGGGCAATAGAGTGGGTAATATGAAAATGTTTAACCCCGACGGCGGAGCTCAAGCCGTTTCGAGGGCTACTCCAGTCCAGAAATAGCTGTCGAAACGGCTTGAGCTCTACCGTCGGGGTTAAAAATGTTCATATATATATATATACATCAAAATGAAAACATCTTGATTTCGTTGTTCTGTAAAAGCTCAATAGAAGTAAGATTAGAAAAATCCATTCCAGAGTTCACTTATACGCGAATATTCCACAAAACGAAATAATTATAAAATGTTATATATTACAGGTACAAAAGACATCAGAACATTAAAAAAATACATTATATTATTTATCATACCAAAATTAGTCCTATACAGATGTTTCAAATTTCAAAGAAGAAAGTACGAACTACCATGGTTAAAATAAACAAAGCAGAACTAATGGAATACGAGGCAGAGATTTTAGTCAGTAGGAATTGTGTTTGAACTAGCACCACAAAATATAATTGTTTTTATTAGTAGATCAATTAAAAAGCTGACTCGTCACCGTAGATGCGATATATCAGCGAATGATACCACGCTGGAATAAAAGCTGACTACATGTGATGATTTGGTGTCACGTGGACAGCAATGAAGTTGAATAATGAGTTACAAAGTGGTCATCAAGTAATGCAATTAGAGCAGTCAACCCTAAATATAGGGCAGTATATCAAAATACACATCAAAATAAAAACATTTTGATTTCGTTGTTCTGGAAAAAAAAGGATGGAAGTAAGATGAGTATAAAACTTTACCAGTGGTTCAAGAATATTACAGTTGTAATAATGTAACAAATATATGAACATATGTATATGTGTACAATTGCCTCCTGTGTTTTGTTCGTTGATTTTCAATTACACACACACACACACACACACACACACACACACACACATATATATATATATATATACTAGCAGATTTACCCGGCGTTGCTTGGGGTTTGATATTATGCTAAGAATATACAGCTAGGAAGTAAAAGAAGAACATTATTTGGCGCCAACCTGTCAAAATAAGCAGAAGGTCTTCAATAATTAATGCAAACGAATATTTAGTGCAATCTCTGTACACATAAAACTATGCTGATAATGAAGGAAAAAACTGAACAGGATGTAGTTATACAAATGATTAAAGACAATACACGTTGCAAATCTGTAAAAAAAACAGGCAGTTTTGCTAAAGTACAAAAAGTTAATACGGGCATATTTGGTGAAAAGGTTATCTCCCTTTCTTATAAGGATTGTTAATAAAGTTTGTTATCACCCTTACATCAATTTTTCTATCGATAATTTTGATATCGATTTTTTATTGCTAAACGTGAGTCGATTTGAAAAATGTTTGTGATGTAACAATGTTAGTGACCTATGCAACGTGCACATACAATTTTGTCAAATTCAGTTGGTAATTGTGAAAGCCTTATGCATGCCAACTTGTACACAGACACACACACATCTTCGCTTTTATATATATAAAGATATACATATATTCTCTATATAGGGCGGGTAAAATACCCGCCACCTAATATATATATATATATATATATATATATATATATATATATATATATATATATATATATATATATATATATATATATATATATATATATATATATATATAATTATTGAATAAAATGAAAGGATACCAGACAGGTGAAATTCCTTCCAAACTTATTTCTACAAACACTCTATTAATTTTAGTGGAGAGATTACGTAGAATCCTGGTGTAGATTAGGTGTAGATTGTATAATATTTACACAATAAAGGAATAATGGTAAACACAATCCTAGACGTTACAAGGAGAGAAATCAGATGAAAAAAAATTGCCTCGATGGCGATCCAGTGGTGAATCATCAAACTTCAAAGAAAAAAAAATGTGTGTGTGTGTGTGTGTGTGTGTGTGTGTGTGTGTGTGTGTGTGTGTGTGTGTGTGTGTGTGTGTGTGTGTGTGTGTGTGTGTGTGTGTGTGTGTGTGTGTGTGTGTGTACAGAGACAGATGTGGAAAAGGGATAGATAACCATGCTGAAATTTCGGATACTGTTATTGCCACAACAACAATGAGATCCCAAGTACTAATTGTTTTCCTATAATTAGCTGTGTAATGTCAAATTAGACATGACCTTTCAATATTATGGATGAATTTACGAATATAGCGCCACCAATGAGGCGCCTTGTACCCCGTCCGTGCCTCGCCAAGTTGGAACGGCTCCTCTTCAACTTCTTGTGGGTGGGACAGGTTCCGTTGGTGAGACGGTCCATCTGCTGCCAGCACCCTCTACGCGGAGGATTGGGCATGCCGTGGCTAATGACGCGCAGACATGCGATGAGACTGCAGCATCTCCAGATATTCTGCCTAAACCGTGAACAGGTGTGGTCACCGTTTGTCAGACGGGCCTTTCCGCAGCTCGTCTCTTTGGCTGAGCTGCAGTCCTGGGTCAAGAAGAGACCGAGACTGGATTACTGGCATCTGGAATGTTGCTAGGCACTCACTGCCCTCTACCAAGCGGGCAATGCGATCAGTGGAACTTCCACTCTCGAGTTCTATGGAGGATTAGTGGTGGGAAGAGTGACGACGGACTCGGAGAGGCTCTAAGCATCGACGAAGTGGAACTCACCAGTTTGTGCCGGAGGATTTTCGAGTCGGGGACGATAGACAATTTCCAGAAATCCCTCGCTTGGCAGTGCTACCGGGGGGCACTGCTGGTTCGGGACAAACTCTACAGGCACGGACCCGCCCGAGATGCGCACAGAGCGACGAAACCGTTCTGCACGTATTTGTCCAATGTCCGTGCATTACTGATTTATGTCGAACAGCTACTGTCGCGTGTAGAACGGATCCGGCTATCGGCCGAGTCCATAGTTAAGATCGATCCGCCGGCTTCCTTTGGCCAGGAAGAGCAGGCAGTTCTTCTCTGTCTGGTGGCAGTTGCAAAAGAGGCTATATGGTGGACCAGACACTTTTCTCTTCGGCCAATCCCTCATCAACTTTTTCAAGTTTCCCCGGGAAAGGTATGTGAGGGTGGAGCGAGAAGTGCTGCCTCCCAGTACATCTGCTAAAAGGTGGATGAATGTGGCGAGAATGGCCCGTGTTAATGGGCCTACTCTGACAATGCGCCTATAGGCTAGCTAATTTGAGGAGAGGGGTGGTCTGCCTGGGTTCTCTAGAAACGCAGGGTAGTTCAGGTGGGGTATCTGAGTGATCCTTGGGTCGTCCTTCCCCTATAGGGAATTTATCTTGTTATATTTATGCACAGTTTATTTTATACGTTTATATCTTCATTGTTAAATTAGTCTTGCCATTATGTACTTATACTCGACCTTTTTGTAAACCCCCACTGTCACTGTCTTTGTATTGTCCCCTACATGTCGGCCCTTGTGGCCAATAAATGAAATCTTTATTATTATTATTATTATTATTATTATTATTATTATTATTATTGGCGACCTACGTAGGAAATCGTATTATCGTGAGCTCCGCAAAGGTTTGTTATATCCGTTTGTTTAAAAATTGCCATTTATGGAAAATTTTATTGTAAACTGTTTATAAGCACACATACATTGTTTTCCGAAAAGGACACCCAAAAAGATTGGGGCCTTGTGCCCAAAATTTTAACTTTTATTATTATCCAAAAATTTCTTTGAAAAAAAATGGCTAATTCCCCTCTGCACGAAGCAGCTGAAAGCCTTCCTCACAAAATAACACCTCACACCGACACCACCATTGTAAATGTTACTACGTTTGCCAACACAAAAAAAAATATAAGCAGTAGCAATATTTTAAATTTGTCTCAGGCAGACATTCATTTCCCGCCATTACCAATGACTGCAGGTGTTAAACCCTCCACCACCACCACCGCGACAACAGAAACAAAAGAAGAAAAAAATAAATTAACTCGTGACGTCGAAATGAAATCAAGCAAAATGGACTCTTCCCCACCAAAGACGACTGATGTCACCACCACCACAACTGAAAATAAAATTAATATTAACGATAGCAACAACAACAACAATGACATTATAAAACCGACCCTCAGTTTCGCCATCGTAGCAAAACAATTCGAAGCGTTCACGGTAACTCAAGAAGATTTAGAAAATGCCAAACAAATGGTAAAGAAAGATGGGTACAGGGTCAGCCTCACCCCCCCACCTAATAAAATGGAGCATCGGCGCCTGTGCACCGTGTCGTATAGAACAATAAATGTAAAATCGCGCCGAGTGGAACGGGCATCCGAGTCCCAAATCCAAAAAGCTTTGGGACATGTGTGGGCAAGAAAAACCCACATCAGACGTGGGCAAAAGTATGGAACCGTGGATGTGTTCTTTGAAACACCAGAGGAGGCTAGAGAACACTCCATGGCCCCATTAAAAAGTGACGACCTCACACTCGTCCCAAGCTATTGTGGCCAGAGACTCGTAAAGATCAGGGTGACCCACGTTCCACCGGCCATCGAAATTCCCTGGCTAATAGCGGCTGTCCTCGCCGGCATCAAAGCCAACACGAAAATAATAGCAGTAGCAAAAGAAAAGCAGGAAAACTGGTCCGGATCTGGGATGGAGCTCCTGATCCAAGCGGACCAAAAAAGCATTGAGGAGATCCCAGAGGTAATAGACCTCACTGACGGCAGCCACCTCACGGTAATTGTCGAGGGCAGAAAACCTAGGTGTGTCGTTTGTGGTGAAGGAACCCACCTAAGGGCTTTCTGCCCTCAGGCTAAAAGGTTGAGGCCACCTCTCCTACCCACCCCAGTGACACAACCATCAACACCACCAGTAGCAGAGATGCCAGCAACAACTGTAGCAGCAACAACAGAAGCAACTATAACAACAACAACCCCAGCAACAGTAGCAAAACCAACACCACTACCACCACCAGCAAAACCAACACCACCACCACCCAACGTGCCAGAACTAGCACCAGCGCCTACACCATCCACCACACCACAACCAAAACTAACGGCTGTGGAGGATTTTCCACTCCCCGGCCTATCACAACTGGAGACAGATTGTGACGACGAGGAGTGGGAAACGATATCCGGAAAAAAAAAAAGAAACCAAAAAAGAAAAAATTCTCTTCCTTCCCCCTCCAAAAACAAAATACAGAGGGAAACAAATAAACTAAGAAACAAAAAAGTTAGGACAGATATGCCACCATCCACACCAGCATCACCAACCCCATCAACCCAAACACCAACACCATCACCATCATTATCCCCAGCACCACAATCACCTACACCACAAAAGTCACCAAAATGCGAAACAGAAACAAACCCACAACAAACGCAAACAAAACAAAACAACCAAAACGATACACACTACACAGCATTAAATTTGAACAACAAGCAATTATTACACTACATCCAACACAACACCAGCATCACAGAAAAAGACTACACAACAACCCCAAAATTCACACCACCTCCACACATACAAATCACTCGCATCACACAGAAAACGTACATGACACTAAAACAAAAATTCCCCAAAGACATCGGAGACTTCCGACAAGCACTCTCCAGGAGGATTTATAAGGACATCCTTCCTGAGGAGGCCACAAGCAGTGAAAAGGATGGAAAAGCCGTCCTTCCCCTACGAGAAGTAAGGTAAGTGGTCTTTCCCATCTTTTCCACTCCTTTTCAACATGACCTCACTCAGAATAGGCAGCATAAATGCGCGTGGCTTGGGGTCGTCATGGAAGCAGGGCCACCTGCTCAACGACCTCAGGTCACTAAACATAGATGTAGTGGCCATCAGCGAGACCAGAATCTCCGAAGCACAGGCTTTCGCACCGATCTTCGGCGGCTACGATGTGTACGCATCTCCCAGCCGTCCGGGATCGGGGGGAGGAGTTGCTGTGCTTTTTCGGAGAGGTTTGGATCTTGCCATACGGGCCATCTTCCTGGACCCAGAAGGTAAGTTGGTGGTGCTGGACGTGACCAGCGGAGACGGGCAAGCTTTCAGGTTAGTGGCCGTCTATGCCCCGACAGGAGCAGGGCGGCCTGATTTCTTCCGGCGTCTGGAGACCTTTCTTGGAACGTCCCGCTCTTTAGTGTTAGTGGGCGACTGGAACGGGATCTTAGATGCACGCTGGGATTGTGTGGGATTAGTGGATAGGGAAGGAGGGTGCAAGAGTCTCACCAACCTGCTCAGACGTTTTGAACTGTCTGAGAGGTACCGAATGGATTTCCCGAATGTACCAATGTGGACTTGGACAAATCGCATAGGGTCATCCAGATCATATCTAGATAGAGTATTTTGTAGGGAAATAGATAGGTCTAGCATAGGCTGTCCACAATTCAAGATAGTCAGCTACACGGACCACAAATTCGTGATCTGTGTGCTTGACTTAGATAGGCTTCATAGACGAGGACCCGGCTACTGGAAGTTAAACGCGTCCTTACCAGCGCGCAAGGCCTACAGAGACCGGATTAGCGAACTAGTTAAGCGGGCGTTGACGGGGGCCATCGTCAAGAACAAGTGGTGGTTTGCTCTGAAAAGAGCAATTAGAATAGAGTCCATTAGGTTTAGTAAGACTTTAGCAATAGAGAAAAATAGAGCAGAGGGAGAATTAGGTAGAAAATTAGATGAGGCGCTTAGCAAAGGCATCGCGACCGACGTACTTGCGGCGAAATTGGCCCTTGACCAATTCTTCAATGCAAAGCACGAAGGCTGCGTTGTCAGAGCTAGGGTGCGTGCTCTCAGACACGAGGGGACGAAAGCCGTTCAATGGGCCCGAGTGGCGGAGGCGCGTCGTGGCAACAAAGCCACGATCCGGTCTTTTGTGGACCACGACGGGCGCATGCTACTCGATCCCGGGCAAATGTGTGAAGCTTTTCAGCGACACTTCGCTCAACTGTTCGGGGGCAGTGGCGGGCCGGATCGAGGGATGGACTTTAGTGTCTACCTCGACGGACTGCCGCGGCTTTCGGCCACTGAGGCGGAGTGTTGCGAAAAGCCGATAACAACCGCTGAAGTACGGGATGCAATGACTAGTTGCACAAGGGGTAAATCGCCTGGTTTGGATGGTCTGCCCTATGAACTTTACGTACAAATGCCAAACTTGTTCGGAGGCCTCTTGGCGGACGTCTACTGCAACTGGCAACGGAACGGGAGAATTCCCAGCTCTGTGAGCCGAGGAGCGGTGGCGCTGCTGAGAAAGGATCCGAACAAGGGGGATAACATAGATAATTTTAGGCCCATAACTCTGCTAAACACAGAGTTCAAGATTTTGGCCAAGGTGCTAGCAAAGAGGTTGGCGCTTGTCGTTTGTGGTCTGGTGGTAGAGGCACAGACATGCGCCATTCCCGACAGATCCATCCACGACAACCTCCACCTCATGCGATACATCGTAGAGAGGGTAGCTAGGGAACCTGGCACGGGTGGGTCTTTGATCAATTTAGATCAGTCGAAAGCCTTCGATAGGGTCGACCATCGTTACCTAACGGCAGTCCTGAGGGCGGCTGGCTTTGGGCCCGTCTTCACAGGCTGGATCGCTGCCATGCACAGCGACATCTGCTCTGTAGTGAGAGTGAACGGTCACCTTTCGGAACCGTTCAACATCATGCGCTCGGTCCGCCAAGGATGTCCCCTCTCGTCCCTATTGTACGTATTGACTCTCGAGCCATTACTGCACAAACTGGAGACGTTGAGGGGGATCCCGCGCGAACTAGGATGCGGAAGATCCGTGTCAGCATATGCCGACGATGTCACCGTAGTGGTGTCGAACGCCAAACACATCGAGGCGATCGGCACTACACTAAGAGAATACGAAGCGGTGACAGGAGCAATGATCAACCAGGAAAAGTCAGTGGGCCTGCAGCTCGGCACCTGGAGAGGCAGGTCCATGCCGTCCAACAGCGTCGTCGGGCGCTGGACGGACGGACCGGTTAAATTGCTAGGGTCTGGTTCGGTCCAGACCTCCAGACGGACAAAAACTGGGACGAGGTGACGAGCAGGGTGGCTTCTCTCACCCAGAAATGGGCCGAGAGGAAGCTATCCTTGAAAGGTCGAGCGGAGGTGGCGAATGCGTACATCGCATCCGTCATCTACTACCGCCTGACCGTCGTACCTTGTCCTAAGCCCCGCCTGACTGCGCTGGAGCGTTTGCTCTTTCGCTTCTTGTGGAAGGGACGCGCTCCGATGGTCAGGCGGTCCATCTGCTGTCAACACCCGCTACGTGGAGGGCTGGGCATGCCGTGGCTGATGATGCGCTGACACGCGCTCAGGCTACGACACTCCACCTCTTCCTCGACGGTGATCAGGTGTGGTCGCCGTTTGCTAGACACGTTTTTCCCCAGCTCGTCTCCTTGACGGAGCTGCAGTCCTGGGTCAAGCGAAGACCGAGAGGGAGCGCTTGGAGACTGGAATGTCTTCAGGCGCTCACAGCCCTCGACCAATCGGGCAATGTGATCGGTGGAAACTCCACCTTGGCGTTCTATAGGGGATTAGTGGAGGGGAAGAGCGACGACGTACTTGGAGAAACTCTAGGCGTCGACGAAAATCAACTGGCCAATCTCTTCGGAAGGACTTTCGGGCCGGGGCCTATGGACAACTTCCAGAAATCCCTGGCCTGGCAGTGCTACCGAGGAGCTTTGCCAGTTCGGGATAAACTCTACAGGCATGGAGGTGCCGTCAGCCGGGCATGTCCGAGATGCGTGCAGGGCGACGAAACCCTCCTGCACGCACTCGTCCAGTGTCCGAGCATTGCTGACTTGTGGGTTTATGTCGAACACCTGCTGTCACGTGTAGGACCTATCCGGCTATCAGCTGAGTCCATCGTGAGGATTGCCCCGCCCCCTTCCTTTAGCCTGGAAGGGCAGGTAGTTTTTATCTGTCTGGTGGCCTAGGCGAAAGAGATAGTATGGTGGACACGTTTGAAAGGGCTGAAGACGAGCACTTACCTCTTCGGTGATGCCCTGATTAACTTTTTCAAATTTCATTTGAAAAGAAAAATCAGGGTAGAGAGGGAAGTGCTCTCTTCCCAGCATTTTGTTGAAAGATGGGTGAGAGAAGCAAGTATGGCCCGAATGAATGGGCCTTCTCTGAGTATGTGTCTGTAAATTAAGGGTGGAAAACTGGGAGAGGGCACTTGCCCTGGTGGTCAGGGCCACTGTGGTCTTTTAATGGGCTTTCTCCACAAATGTCCCTCGGAAGTCTCCCTCCTATTGGGGAATTTTTCTTTGTTATTTTATTTCAACCTCTGTTTTTTTACACGCAGAAATGCCCATTTGTACCGTCCTGTATTGTCCTGTACTGTCCTTAATGTCTACTTTATGTGAACCCTTGTGGTTAATAAAGAAAACATTATTATTATTATTATTATTATTATCGTTGTTATTCCTTGAATCTCAGTCATTGGTGTTCGTCAACTGGAAAGTCCGTTGGATTGAATATCAAGCCACTACCTGCAGCCTCAGATATTCAGGACGTATCGGAGGGTTCTTGCTGTTCCAAGCAAGCATGCCTTTTGAAGCGTTCCAAAAAGCGTGAAGTGGCCGATTTTCTTTAACCATCCCTGGAAACTTTTGGAGATAGTCCCCAGTGCGCCTATGACAATCGGGATCACTTTGACTTCATGGCAGTTCCAGATCCTTTTCACCTCCCACTTTAGGTCCTGGTATCGGTTAATTTTCTCCTCTCTTATTATTATTATTATTATTATTATTATTATTATTATTATTATTATTATTTGAGTCTCAGTGATTGATGTTAGTTAACTGGAAAGTTTGTTGAAATGAATATCAAGCCACTACCTGCAGCCTCAGATATTCAGGACGTATCGGAGGGTTCTTGCTGTTCCCAGTAAGCAGGCCTTTTGAAGCGTTCCAAAAAGCGTGAAGGGGCCAATTTTCTTTAACCATCCCTATAAACTTTTTGAGATAGTACTTAGTGCGCCTATGACAATCGGAACCACTATGACTTCATGGCAGTTCCAAATCCTTTTTACCTCCCACTTTAAGTCCTGGTATCGGTAAATTTTCTCCCTCTCCTTCTCTTGCAATCTCGTGTCGAATGGGCAGGCCACATACACAATCAGGCACGATCTTTTTTCCTTGTTCTTTGAGTCTCAGTGATTGATGTTATTTAACTGGAATGTTTGTTGAAATGAATATCAAGTCCCTACCTGCAGCCTCAGATATTCAGGACGTATCGGAGGGTTCTTGCTGTTCCCAGCAAGCATGCCTTTTGAAGTGTTCCAAAAGCGTATTATTATTATTATTAGTATTATTATTATTATAGAGGGCGGTGGATTGGCAGTATCGGTAGAGGATGGGACGCCATGCTTTGACGTATAGAGTTACTGCCCTTGCCTTTCTGATTTTAAATCCCGCCGAGGTTAACTCTGCCTTTCATCCTTACGGGGTCGATAAAATAAAGTACCAGTAATGCACTGGATAATTGCTGGCCTTGTGCCTAAGTAGAAACAATTATTATTATTATTATTATTATTATTATTCCTTGAATCTCAGTCATTATTATTATTATTATACGGAAGTGTTGCGAAAAGCCGATAACAGCCGCTGAAGTAAGGGAGGCAATGACTGGCTGCACAAGGGGTAAATCGCCTGGTTTGGATGGTCTGCCCTATGAACTTTACGTACAGATGCCAGACTTGTTCGGAGGCCTCTTGGCGGACGTCTACTGCAACTGGCAACAGAACGGGAGAATTCCCAGTTCTGTGAGCCGAGGAGCGGTGGCACTGCTGAGAAAGGATCCGAACAAGGGGGATAACATAGATAATTTCCGGCCCATAACTCTGCTAAACACAGAGTTCGATTTTGGCCAAGGTGCTAGCAAAGAGGTTGGCGCTTGTCGTTGGTGGTCTGGTGGGAGAGGCGCAGACATGCGCCATTCCCGACAGATCCATCCACGACAACCTCCACCTCATGCGATACATCATAGAGAGGGTAGCTAAGGAACCTTGCACGGGTGGGTCCTTGATCAATTTAGATCAGTCGAAAGCTTTCGATAGGGTCGACCATCGTTACCTAGCGGCAGTCCTGAGGGCGGCTGGCTTTGGGCCCGTCTTCAGAGGCTGGATCGCTGCCATGCACAGCGACATCTGCTCTGTGGTGAGAGTGAACGGTCACCTGTCGGAACCGTTCAACATCATGCGCTCGGTCCGCCAAGGATGTCCCCTCTCGTCCCTCTTGTACGTATTGACTCTCGAGCCATTACTGCCCAAACTGGACACGTTGAGGGGAGTCCCGCGCGAACTAGGATGCGGAAGATCCGTGTCAGCATATGCGGACGATGTCACCGTAGTGGTGTCGAACGCCAAACACATCGAGGCGATCGGCACTACAGTAAGAGAAAACGAAGCGGTGACAGGAGCAATGATCAACCAGGAAAAGTCAGTGGGCCTGCAGCTCGGCACCTGGAGAGGCAGGTCCATGCCGTACAACAGCGTCGTCGGACGCTGGACGGACGGACCGGTTAAACTGCTAGGGGTCTGGTTCGGTCCGGACCTCCAGACGGACAAAAACTGGGACGAGGTGACGAGCAGGGTGGCTTCTCTCACCCAGAAATGGGCGGAGAGGAAGCTATCCCTGAAAGGTCGAGCGGAGGTGGCTAACGCGTACATCGCGTCTGTCATCTGCTACCGCCTGACCGTCGTACCTTGTCCTAAGCCTTGCCTGACTGGGCTGGAGCGTTTGCTCTTTCGCTTTTTGTGGAAGGGACGTGCTCCGATGGTCAGGTGGTCCATCTGTTGTCAACACCCGCTACGTGGAGGGCTGGGCATGCCGTGGCTGATGATGCGCAGGCACGCGTTCAGGTTACGACATCTCCACCTCTTCTTCGACGGTGATCAGGTGTGGTCGCCGTTTGCTAGACACGTATTTCCCCAGCTCGTTTCCTTGACGGAGCTGCAGTCCTGGGTCAAGCGAAGACCGTAGGGAGCGCCTGGAGACTGGAATGTCTTCAGGCGCTCACAGCCCTCGACCAATCGGGCAATGTGATCGGTGGAAACTCCACCTTGGCGTTCTATAGAGGATTAGTGGAGGGGAAGAGCGACGACGTACTTGGGGAAACTCTAGGCGTCGACGAAAATCAACTAGCCAATCTCTTCGGAAGAACTTTCGGGCCGGGGCCTATGGACAACTTCCAGAAATCTCTGGCCTGGCAGTGCTACCGAGGAGCCTTGCCAGTTCGGAATAAACTCTACAGGCATGGAGGTGCCGTCAGCCGGGCATGTCCGAGATGCGCGCAGGGCGACGAAACCGTCCTGCACGCACTGGTCCAGTGTCCGAAAATTGCTGACTTGTGGGTTTATGTCGATCACCTGCTGTCGCGTTTAGGACGGATCCGGCTATCATCTGAGTCCATCGTGAGGATTGCCCCGCCCTCCTCATTTAGCCGGGAAGGGCAGGCAGTTTTTATCTGTCTGGTGGCCATGGCGAAAGAGATAGTATGGTGGACACGTTTGAAAGGGCTGAAGACGAGCACTTACCTCTTCGGTGATGCTCTGATTGACTTTTTCAAATTTCATTTGAAAAGGAAAATCAGAGTAGAGAGGGAAGTGCTCTCTTCCCAGCATTTTGTTGAAATATGGGTGAGAGAAGCAAGAATGGCCCGAGTGAATATATATCTGTATATATATCTGTAAATTAAAGGTGGAAAACTGGGAGAGGGCACTTGCCTTGGTGGTCAGGGTCATTGTTGGTTTTTACTGGGCTTTCTCCACAAATGTCCCTCCGAAGTCTCCCCCCTATTGGGGAATTTTTCATTGTTATTTTTTGTTACATCCTCTGTTTTTGTTTTTTACCAGCAGAAATGCCCATTTGTACCGTCCTGCATTGTCCTGCACTGTCCTTAATGTCTACTTTATGTAAACCCTTGTGGTTAATAAAGAAATCATTATTATTATTATTATTATTATTATTATTATTATTGTGATGCTGATGATTAATTTTAGTCATCGTGAACATGAGAATGCTAACAACACTGCTGACACTGCGTATCAATCGAGATCACCTGAGGGAGATCATTTAATTAATGTGGCTGTATCAATGTCTATGTAATAGATAGGAATTACACCATTTAATCAATATATATAAATAACATGGCTTTCTAAAATATTGCTTCCCCACCACGAATATACGTTCACTATCTTTACTAGCTACACCATTAACAACGTTTCTTTACATGCATTTCCCCTTTCTCTGTATATTTTCAGTACTTTCTTATTTATTTATTTATTTATTTATTTATTTATTTATTTATCTATGTATTTCCTTTTTCTGTTTTTTCTTTTTTCTCACTGTCTCGCCACCTTTCTATCTGTGTGCTCAATGTTTATACTATCTCCTTAAAACTGATAGCTATTCCTTAGTTTATTTCACATAACCTATGTGAAATAAATAGATTTCTAAAACGATTTCATGTCTGATTATGTTTCATTCTTCACATAGAAATAATTGTTAGATTGGATGATTGACTAAGTAGCAATTTTTTCCTTCGGTGTTTGGATTGGAATAAAAGATGCGGATATATTGACGTTCAGAATTAACTGGTTAATCGCTACAAAGCAAACATTGGTTAATTGGGTGTTTGAATATATTACAAATTATGTGTTCTGTTTGGGGGTATAAACACTGATTTATGCAGATGTTGTGCACTTCACTACTTTGTATATGATATGTGTGTGTTGTGTATAAACACATATACGCACGAATATATATATATATATATATATAAATAAATTAAATAAATTAGACAATTATCAAAGTTGTGTTCAAATCATTTAACAGCTGACAATCGTTTCTTCCAAACTCTAATTTGAAGTCATCGGAGCATTATCAATGTTGGTACATGTTATTAACCTTCTATTCAACTGAACAATAATATAGATACATATATATTGATGTTGTGAGCAACAGTTTCGTATTTACAGGGTGGAATGGATGTGACATATATTTTACGAGAATTGTACACAAATTCAAATTCAAATTAAAAGCACAGAGTGGAATACATGCAACAGATAATACAAGAGAATAGTCTAATAATTAAAGAGGCATTGAGAAAGGAGCTTTGAGAATGAAAGAGTACATTAGCAATACATATGCAGTCGTGTAGAAAGTGCACATGCGTTAGTCATATATATGAGAAGGAAATAAGCAAACTTATTATGCATATAGAGTTAAATAAATACTGTATTTTAAGCAAACATGTAATGTATTAAAATCTATGGTGGACGTAGTATGTTGATGGTGTTTGAATTTGTGTGTATTGAGAAGAACAAAGTATATGCAGTCTCTTCCATTACATATGTTGAATTATATTTTAGTTAATGTTTATATTGAATGTTTTAAGTTAGTTAAAGCAATGGATTGTAAATTACTCTTATTGTATTCTTATTCATGGACTATAGTTGTTCAACAGGTAGGTTTCCAACGGTTAATTTCCGGTAGTGAGTCAGGGGAGCTAATGCGTAAGGGGAGATAACTAGCTAATTAAAGTAAGTTATTCAAAATATTTGCTCTAGAACACATTATAATTTGGTACAATTGAATCTCTATTACATAATGCTATACATTTATACTTGATTTTGAATACAGTGTATTTTATTATAATACATTAAAAGTCCCTTTAGATTGTTATCTATTCATTCCTGGACAAGATATATGTTATGGAAAATTGTATAGCAGTTTATATGTCATTTGTGTAATAATATACAATATTGTTTAAAGATTATTGTTTAAAAATTAATCCCTTATATACAATGCTATTACTTTATATATTTAATTATAAATGTAAATATACTTTATTATTTGGCAGTATCGGTAGAGGGTTGGATGCCATGCTTTCTAGAATAGTTACGTCCCTTTACAGTCTAAGTTCAAATCCCGCCGAGGTTAACTTTGCCTTTTATCCTTATGGGGTCGATAAAATAATGTACCAGTAATGTACTGTGTGATTGCTGGCCTTGTGCCTAAAGTAGAAACAATTATTATTATATTGTGTTATATACATGTTATTAATTTAAGTATTAACTATATATGCAAATTGGGCTACTCAGCCGTTAATATGCATCAGGTAAGTATATACGTTAAACAATCTGGCAGGAAGGTATAAGTTGCTGATGATAGCTAATAAGTTTGAAACTAGTACAG
>OZ024742.1:137564660-137567160 GCA_964016885.1 Eledone cirrhosa | reverse complement strand
AAAAGGGAAATCATATCAAACCACAGTCTACCATTTGCCTTCTTCACGGAACCATGTTTCAACTAAGCACTCTTGCGATATTAACACATTTTAAACTGCTTAACTTCAATGACTGTGCTTGTAAATAACATTATTTTTTCTTCCACATTGACTTTTTACGTTCCATATTATGCACGTTTTTTTTTTTCCTTTTTCTTTTTTCTTTTCACTTCTTAAACCTTGTTTGTATATAACATTCTTCTTTCTGCATCTTCTGTTTAACATGTGCGACACCACACTAATACATTTCACTATCATTTGATAATGCATATAAATGCTGAAACCGGTAATAGACAATAATTAAATACATAAATAGATAAATAAATGCCATTGTTAAATAATAAATAAATCAACTAATACCTTAACACTTCACACAAACTGAAACATTTCGTTTTAATCATTTTCTAACCCAGAAAAGAGAGAGAGAAACAAAAAAGGAAAAAAATATATTTTCTTCCTCATAATAGTCTCTGTCTCCATGTTTTCATATATATATATATATATATATATATATATGAAAACATGGAGAAAGAGACGATTATGAGGAAGAAAAAATATTATTTTCCTTTTTTGTTTCTCTCTCTCTTTTTATATATATATATATATATATATATATATATATATATATGTGCATATATATATATATATATATATATATATATATATATATCACGTTTATACTGGAGTAAAAGTAGATGTTTAGATCATTTGTTGGGTTAAATTTATGGGGTTGATTACTATACGGATACTACTTTTGAGGTGTTTGAAATTCAAGCTATAATACGAAGATATAAAGGTTACAGGGTTATCAGGAAAATTTAAACTAGGTGGGTCCCGATTCCTCATCCCACCATTACTCAGAATCTAGCTACAAGGCCGCAGCTCTTCCCACGAGGATAAACCGTTCGCCAATTGAAAGGTTGTCACTGATATGACAAAGGACTCAAACCTTCCCCGGATTTGAAATCAGAGTGATCTTTCTCCTAGATAGTCTGCCAACAATGGTAAATGAGCTCTGACTACACATTGTGTTTTTGCACACTATTTAATAGTGGTTGACTCAGCTGAGTTCCTATGTTTTTCATCCCACAGGATGTCCAAACTCACCCTCGCCATCTTGGAGACGTGCTGGGTTCAGGGTTTAGTCACTGACTATCTAACCAGTAACAAGTTGTACTGAGTTACATTTTCTAAACATCTAAAGTCAGACTCGAGCCCAGAAGCTCATTATCCCTTTTCCTGGACCTTAAGGGACTGAGAGTACAAGACTCCTTCCTAGACAGGACTCCTGTCCATCGCAGCTTTAAATCCCCATCTATTAATACCGGTACTCATTATCAGTTGAGTGCACAGGAGCAACGTGAAATGAAGTGTTTGGCTCAAGAACGCAACACACAACCAAGTCTAAGTATCGAACCCACGACATTATGATCGTAAGTTCAACAATCTTAACACTAGGCCCATGTCTCCACAATGTTGCCAATAATATTAATGTGAATAAATTGTCAAGTACTTCAAGATAAGGAAAAAGCATACTTGTTGGTTCTTATTAGGATTAATTCGCCTTATCATTCTCATCACATGATGATATTTCCGAAAGCTAGATAGCCAGTTGTGCATATTGTACAGCTTATGACGATGTCCATAATATCGATGAGAGGGTGACAATGACAATGCGGATATTGATCATGACCGTGATGACGACAACGATGATGTTGAATATGAGGATAATGATGTTGATGGTGATAACGATGATGATGGTGGTGATGGTGAAATGGGGATGAAATGGGGGTTAATAAAGATAGTGATTAAAAGGATGATAATTGTTTCTACTTTGGCACAAGGCCAGCAATTATCCCAGTGCATTACTGGTACTTTATTTTATCGACCCCATGAGGATGAAAGGCAAAGTAAACCTCCGCGGGATTTGAACTCAGACCGTAAAGGGACGTAACTATACTGGAAAGCATGGCGTCAGACTCTCTACCGATACTGCCGATGATAATGATGCTGAGAATGATGATGGTGGTGGTGGTGGTGGCTGTGGTTGTGGCTGTGGTTGTGGTTGTGGTGGTGGCGGTGCCTGTGGTTGAGGTGATAGTGGTGGCTGTGTTGTTGGTGGTGGTGGTGGTGACTGTGGTTGTGGTGGTGGTGGTGATGGTGGCGGTGCCTGTGGTTGTAGTGGTGGTGGTGGTGATGGTGGTGGTGCCTGTGGTTGTAGTGATGGTGGTGGCTGTGTTGGCGGTGGTTGTGGCGGCTGTGGTGGTGGTGGTGGTGACTGTGGTTGTGGTGATGGTGGTGGCTGTGGTTGTGGTGGTGGTGGCTGTGGTTGTGGTTGTGGTGGTGGCTATGGTTGTGGTGGTTGTGGTGGATGTGGTTTTGGTGGTGGCTGTGGTTGTGGTCTTGGTGGTGGATGTGGTGGTGGTGGTGCTGATGGCTATGGTTGTAGTGGTGGTGGTGA
>OZ024742.1:137537160-137559660 GCA_964016885.1 Eledone cirrhosa | reverse complement strand
ATAAGGCGCTTTGAAAAACGATCTAGATTCTATAAGGACAATAATATGTTCAAAAACAACCAAAGAAACTTCTACAGAAAAATTGGTAAGTCAACAATAACTGCTAAATCAATACCACCCAAGGAGGAAGTGCAAGAATTCTGGGAAAAGATCTGGGCCGAAGAAAAAGTTCATAACATACATGCCCCATGGATAGACAGACAAATGAAAGAAACAGCTCACCTTGAAGAACAAACATGGGAAAATATAACAGTTGAACATTTGCGTTTGGGTCTAAGAAAAACCAGCAAATGGAAATCCCCAGGAAAAGACAAAATACAAAACTTTTGGATAAATGCCTTCACAGAGTCTCATGAGCTGTTAGCCCAACTTTACAATGAAATAGTTAAGGAGCCAGAAAAGATACCATCATGGCTAGTTAACGGCATTACATTCTTGCTACCGAAGAATGATGAGACAAACAATCCCAACAATTACAGACCGATAACCTGCTTGACCACAATGTATAACATTTCAACATCAGTCCTAACTGAATACACATATGACCACCTGATAACAAATGACCTATTTCCCATTGAGCAGAAAGGGTGAAAACGAGGCTCATATGGCTGTAAGGATCAGCTTCTGGTTAACCAAATGATACTGGAAGATTGTCATAATAGACACAAAAATCTATCGATTGCTTGGATAGATTATAAAAAAGCATTTGATAGTTTGCCACACAGTTGGATTGAAAAATGTTTAGAGATTTTCAAAATATCCCCCGTTGTCAGGAGGTTTTTGTCATTCAGTATGAGGACATGGAGAACGACACTCCTTTTGAATAGTGAAACAAAATCACTGGAAGCTGGAGAAGTTAATATTAATTGTGGAATTTTTCAGGGTGACTCTTTATCAACGCTTTTATTCTGCATCGCACTTATACCATTAAGTAAAATGCTCAATGAAACAAAACATGGATATAGAGTCTATGACAAAACCATTAATAACCTGTTCTACATGGATGACCTGAAACTATTTGCAAAAAATGATGAACAATTGCAAGGGCTATTATCCACTGTGAATCAGTTGAGTGATGACATTAAAATGGAGTTTGGACTGGATAAATGCGCCAAAGCAACGTTCACCAGAGGAAAGCTGCTGAAGAGTTCAGACATTAATCTTGATCGGGGAACGTGATAAGAGAGCTTGATCAAGGAAAAACTTACAAATATCTAGGTGTTTGTGAAGGAGACGGAATCAAGCACTCGACAATGAGGGAAAGGATAAGGAAGGAATGTTACCGCAGAGTCAGAGCAATCTGAAGAACGGAATTGAATGCAAGGAATAGGATCGATGCCATAAACACGCTTGCCATACCAGTAGTAACCTACAGTTACAATGTCATCAACTGGTCAAGCACAGAGATCCGTAGGCTCGATACAAAAATCCGAAAATTCTTAACCATGCACAGAATGCATCACCCTAAGGCAGACATAGATAGAATATATCTCCCTAGGAAAGAAGGAGGACGTGGGTTAATCCAGTTAGACATTGCGTTGAAAACTGCAACAATTGGATTATCCACATATCTAAGGGAATCACATGATTGGATGATCAAACTCGTTTTGAAACACGAAAGCACCAAAAGATCATATTCCATTACAAAAGATGCACAAAGATACAGTAATGGACTACAAATTTCAGAAGTCCCATTTACTGCTGAAATGGAAAACACAGAAAAAGCAAAGCAGGTAAAAGTAACTGCGAAGAAAGAACTGCTACAGAAACTGGCTAAGAAATGGCAAGAAAAGCCTCTGTATGGAAAATACCCAGAGCGAGCTAACAATCCTGATGTTGACAAAACTTTAACCCATCAGTGGTTGGCATCCTTTGGACTGAAATCGGAGACTGAAGGACTGATTATATCCGCACAAGATCAGTGTCTGCCAACAAAACATTACCAAGCCAACATAATAAAAAATGGGTGCAGCCCATTATGCCGTGTATGCAAAAAACAACCAGAGACCATTGACCATATAATTTCAATGTGCAGTCCTATAGCTCCAACCGAATACCTAAACAGGCATGACAGAGCTGCACAATACATACATTGGATAATGTGTAAGCATTTTGGCCTGCCCCATCAAAAGAATAGGTGGGAGCATCAACCACCTCCCATACTTGAAAAAGATCACATCTCAATCTTGTGGAACTTTAGCATCCAAACAAACCGAAAAATAGATGCAAATAGACCTGATATAATATTGAAGGACTTTCAAAGGAGGGTATGCCTGCTAATTGATATGTCTGTTCCAATAGACAAGAATGTATCTATAAAAACATTTGAAAAATTGAGCAAGTATAAGGACCTGGAGATAGAAATTGGAAAAATGTGGAAATTGAGAACTAAAACAATACCAGTGGTTGTAGGCGCTCTGGGAATGATACCTAAGGGGTCTCATGATTACATATCGCAAATCCCAGGAAACCCGCGTATAGGAGAAATACAAAAGATAGTACTAATGGGAACTGCCCATATACTAAGGAAGATCCTGTCAATATAAGTACATCACAAGTCTAAACACTAAGGATGCATGTGTGGATATGTATGTTCTTTCTTGAACATGGCGGACCTTGTTGTCTCTTGAGGTCACTGGTTGTGACTTGGTGATAACTCGTATAAACATAAAGCAAGATAAATGCAAATAATAATAATAATAATAATAATAATAATAAGGAGGCTGATGGCATAAAGAACAAAACAATTAAGGAATTGTTAAGAACTGAATACATTCGGAGAATAAGGAGCGTATTGAAGTCACATCTGAACAGCAGAAATGCCATAAGCGCAGTAAATTCCCGAGCTGTGTCTATTATTAGGTACAGTGCGGGAATTCTGAGATGGAATGTTGCTGAACAAAAAGAAATGGATAGGAAGACTAGGAAGCTATTGACTATCTACAACATGTTCCACAAGAGGAGTGATGTCGATAGACTCTACCTAAGGAGATCTGAGGGTGGAAGAGGTCTTATCAGCATAGAGGACTGTGTTCAGATGGAGAAAAACAACCTATACAAATACGTGACCTATAGTAAGGAGCCAATGCTCAGAACTGTACTGAAGGAGGGGACAGTAGGACAGGGGATGTCCAAGGAGGAAATAACATCAAGGAGGAAGAGCAGCCTTAAGGGAAAATCCCTTCATAGTACCTTCTTTGAGAAAACTGAATTTAGAGATCCACAGACATGGAACTGGTTAGAAGAGGAGACCTCAAAAAGGCTACAGAAGGAATGCTAATGGCTGCGCAGGAGCAGGCCCTCAAAACGAAGTGGTTGAAGCACCATATTTACAAGGAGGAGGCTAGCCCACTGTGCAGGATCTGTGGAGAGAGAGAGGAGACTGTGGCTCACATTGTGTCCGAGTGTAAACACCTAGCCCAGACCCACTATAAGGGCTGGAAACACGATATGATGGGCAGGGTGATCCACTGGCACCTGTGCAAAGTAAACAATTTACCACATTCTGAGAAATGGTATGAGCATAGGCCAGAGGCGGTGATGGAGAACAATCAGGTGAAGGTGCTGTAGGATTTTAGGATACAGACGGACAAAAAACTGGAACACAATAGACCTGACCTGGTGGTTGTGGACAAAGAAAAAAGATCGTGTCTGATTGTGGATGTGGCCTGCCCGTTCGACACGAGAGTGCAAGAGAAGGAGAGGGAGAAAATTAACCGATACCAGGACCTAAAGTGGGAGGTGAAAAGGATTTGGAACTGCCATGAAGTCAAAGTGATCCCGATTGTCATAGGCGCACTGGGGACTATCTCCAAAAGTTTCCAGGGATGGTTAAAGAAAATCGGCCACTTCACGCTTTTTGGAACGCTTCAAAAGGCATGCTTGCTTGGAACAGCAAGAACCCTCCGATACGTCCTGAATATCTGAGGCTGCAGGTACTGGCTTGATATTCAATCCAACGGACTTTCCAGTTAACCAACATCAATGACCGAGATTCAAGGAATAACAACAATAATAATAATAATAATAATAATAATAATAATAATAATAATAATAATAATAATAATAATAATAATAATAATAATAATAATAATAATAATAATAATAATACATTCGGAGAGTAAGGAGCGTATTGAAGTCACATCTGAACAGCAGAAATGCCATAAGCGCAGTAAATTCCCGAGCTGTGTCTATTATTAGGTACAGTGCGGGAATTCTGAGATGGAATGTTGCTGAACAAAAAGAAATGGATAGGAAGACTAGGAAGCTATTGACTATCTACAACATGTTCCACAAGAAGAGTGATGTCGATAGACTCTACCTAAGGAGATCTGAGGGTGGAAGAGGTCTTATCAGCATAGAGGACTGTGTTCAGATGGAGAAAAACAACCTATACAAATACGTGACCTATAGTAAGGAGCCAATGCTCAGAACTGTACTGAAGGAGGGGACAGTAGGCCAGGGGATGTCCAAGGAGGAAATAACATCAAGGAGGAAGAGCAGCCTTAAGGGAAAATCCCTTCATAGTACCTTCTTTGAGAAAACTGAATTTAGAGATCCACAGACATGGAACTGGTTGAGAAGAGGAGACCTCAAAAAGGCTACAGAAGGAATGCTAATGGCTGCGCAGGAGCAGGCCCTCAAAACGAAGTGGTTGAAGCACCATATTTACAAGGAGGAGGCTAGCCCACTGTGCAGGATCTGTGGAGAGAGAGAGGAGACTGTGGCTCACATTGTCCGAGTGTAAACACCTAGCCCAGACCCACTATAAGGGCTGGAAACACGATGTGATGGGCAGAGTGATCCACTGGCACCTGTGCAAAGTAAACAATTTACCACATTCTGAGAAATGGTATGAGCATAGGCCAGAGGCGGTGATGGAGAACAATCAGGTGAAGGTGCTGTGGGATTTTAGGATACAGACGGACAAAAAACTGGAACACAATAGACCTGACCTGGTGGTTGTGGACAAAGAAAAAAGATCGTGTCTGATTGTGGATGTGGCCTGCCCGTTCGACACGAGAGTGCAAGAGAAGGAGAGGGAGAAAATTAACCACTACCAGGACCTAAAGTGGGAGGTGAAAAGGATTTGGAACTGCCATGAAGTCAAAGTGATCCCGATTGTCATAGGCGCACTGGGGACTATCTCCAAAAGTTTCCAGGGATGGTTAAAGAAAATCGGCCCCTTCACGCTTTTTGGAACGCTTCAAAAGGCATGCTTGCTTGGAACAGCAAGAACCCTCCGATACGTCCTGAATATCTGAGGCTGCAGGTACTGGCTTGATATTCAATCCAACGGACTTTCCAGTTAACCAACATCAATGACTGAGATTCAAGGAATAACGACGGTAATAATAATAATAATAATAATAATAATAATAATAATAATAATAATAATAATAAGGGAAGAAGACGCACGTGGTGGTTAGAAGGTCATGAAATCGCTCCCGTAAGTTTTTGATTTTTAACATATTTAAATCAATTGCGAAATAACAATTCTTAGTACAAATGATACATAAAGGATCCGACTCAAGTCTCAGAAAAATTCGGATCCATAATATATTGTTATATCGCTCAAATATTCAATTTTGTATTATACATTTCATATTCAAAAAAGAAAATGGTTATAAATGGAAGAAAACCCCCTCTGTCTACACTATATAGAACAGCCAAATAACAGCAATTTCACCAACACCAGAAACTAGATACACCACCTATCCCATCACCCCTCTGTGTACACTAAATACAACAGCCAGATAACGGCAATTCACCACCACCACCACCAATCTCAGCATAATAATAATAATTACTATTATTATTGTCTCAAGTTTTAACAAGATGTTTAATTCTAATATTAAGAAAATATGTCAACACATATATTAAACATACACGGCAAACGCATAGATACACATCAATCAAAACTACAGTCTATTCAACAACACTCAGTAACGCCAACGCCATCACTATAGTCACCGCCGCCACCACTCCATCCATCATTGCCACCACTATCCCATCACCGCCGCCACCACTCCTTCATTGTTACCACCACTATTCCCCCATTACCTTCTTTTAACTTAAGAAAGGGGAAGGTGGAGGTATCACTAGACAAGGGAGAGGCTAGCAAAAGATATAAATAGATTGACTTAGTGACCCGGCCACCTGCCAAACGTCAACGACTATGGCACTGCTGGCTCCCCCCCTTCCCCACCAACAATAGAAAAAGCCCCAGCACCACCACCGACATAGCCAACAACAATAAGAGGCAACTTCAGGAAAAAGTATATTATATTATTATTAACTTCATTCTTAAGCCACGCAATGCTCACATTAAGGAACCACTCATGATAATAACAATTTAAAAAAACAACAAAAAAGAAAACCCCGTGACTAAGAAATACCGGGATGGCGGCCGGCGGGGAATAGCCGTGTCTCTAGGGGAGGACGACCCCTCTAGTCTTGGTTGACACTCGTTCTAGAAGTGGTAACACGAAATGATTACCCCTTGGCGGATAAGGATAAAACGCGACAAAATAAAGTAAATGTCTAATGATAAAATCTCATACCGGATCGGCCGTCACCCGGTTCAAAAAGGGCCGCGTCCCTCAGAGAGGAACCAGACTGGGTCGAAAAATCAGCTAATGGTTCAAACCTTCTCATCATATCGGAGCTGGAGACCTCCCATAACCGGAATACTCCTACTGTTGGCCCTCCATGCTCACCACCAAGAAATCCAAAGAAAAAGAGAGAAAAATGGTCAAGGGAAGATAATAAAGAAGTCCTTGAGGCTTTCTACACTGCAATGAACTACCCATCAAATACATCGAATACAGAACAGATATATATCAACTGGAAAAAGAAACATCCCGAAAACAGAGGCTATATTGACAGTAACAAACTAGCCAATATACGAAGAAATATTGTAAAAAAAAAGTTACTAACTGATATAGAAATTGATCAGATCAAGCTATTAGCACAAAGTCAGCGAAGGGAAAATGAAACATGTGTCAGTGAAAACGAGGTAAATTGTAACACCTCGAATCCCAGGGTTGAGGCGGAATCACTGACAACAGAACAAATTAAAGAAAGGATCGAAAAAGTGGAGGAAGTGCATGCTCAAGATGAAACTCCAAATGAAAACAATGAGATCGTAAATGATAAAGAAATGAATGAGAATGAACTTGCCAACTTGAAGGATGAAATTATGATCGAATGGATGAAAATGAAAGAATCTGACATAGGGGAACGAGACACCCTCCCTAAGATCCAGAACTCCAAACAGAACCAAAAGATAATACACAAGACTAACATAATTCTCAAAAACATTATCATCACAAACAAACTAAACATTACTGATTTAAATCATCTCTATTATGCATCGGCTAAAGTCACCACTCACTTATGTGGAGTGAAGATGAAAAAACAAAAAGAATTCCCTCAAAAAATCTACTTGGCAAGAGAACATCAATCGCCAAATAAACCTTCTCCGATCTGACATAGAAATGTTAACAAACTATAAAGTAGGTGAACATGTTAAACAAATTAAACTTAGAAAATTGAAAAGAAAGTACAGTATAAAATCAACAAGTGACATAGACATGCTGATAGAAATAAACAAGCAAAAAGTGTCGGCCAAAGCTGCTCGTATAAGGCGCTTTGAAAAACGATCTAGATTCTATAAGGACAATAATATGTTAAAAAACAACCAAAGAAACTTCTACAGAAAAATTGGTAAATCAACAATAACTGCTAAATCAATACCACCCAAGGAGGAAGTGCAAGAATTCTGGGAAAAGATCTGGGCCGAAGAAAAAATTCATAATATACATGCCCCATGGATAGACAGACAAATAAAAGATACAGCTCACCCCGAGGAACAGATATGGGAAAATATAACAGTTGAACATTTGCGTTTGGGTCTAAGAAAAACCAGCAAATGGAAATCCCCAGGAAAAGACAAAATACACATTTTTTGGATAAATGCCTTCACAGAGTCTCGAGCTGTTAGCCCAACTTTACAATGAAATAGTTAAGGAGCCAGAAAAATATACCATCATGGCTAGTTAACGGCATTACATTCCTGCTTCCGAAGAATGATGAGACAAACAATCCCCAAAATTACAGACGGATAACTTGCTTGACCACAATGTATAAAATTTTAACATCAGTCCTAACTGAATACACATATGACCACCTGATAACAAATGACCTATTTCCCATTGAGCAGAAAGGGTGTAAACGAGGCTGATATGGCTGTAAGGATCAGCTTTTGGTTAACAAAATGATACTGGAAGATTGTCATAATAGACACAAAAATCTATCAATTGCTTGAATAGATTATAAAAAAGCATTCGATAGTTTGCGACACAGTTAGATTGAAAAATGTTTAGAGATTTTCAAAATATCTCCCGTTCTCAGGAGGTTTTTGTCATTCAGTATGAAGACATGGACAACGACACTCCTTTTGAATAGTGAAACAAAATCACTGGAAGCTGGAGAAGTTAATATTAATTGTGGAATTTTTCAGGGTGACTCTTTATCACCGCTTTTATTCTGCATCGCACTTATACCATTAAGTAAAATGCTCAATGAAGCAAAGCATGGATATAGTCTATGACAAAACCATTAATTAATTGTTCTACATAGATGACCTGAAACTATTTGCAAAAAATGATGAAGAATTGCAAGGGCTATTATCCACTGTGGAGCCATTAAAATGGAGTGATGACATTAAAATGGAGCTTGGACTAGATAAATGCGCCAAAGCAACGTTCACCAGAGGAAAGCTGCTGAAGAGTTCAGACATTAATCTTGATCGGGGAAATGTGATAAGAGAACTTGATCAAGAGGAAACTTACAAATATCTAGGTGTTTGTGAAGGAGACGGAATCAAGCACTCGACAATGTGGTAAAGGATAAGGAAGGAATGTTACCGCAGAGTAAGAGCAATCTTAAGAACGGAATTGAATGCAAGGAATAGGATCGATGCCATAAACACGCTTGCCATACCAGTAGTAACCTACAGTTACAATGCCATCAACTGGTCAAGCACAGAGATCCGTAGGCTCGATACAAAAATTCGAAAATTCTTAACCATGCACAGAATGCATCACCCTAAGGCAGATACAGATAGAATATATCTCCCTAGGAAAGGAGGAGGACATGGGTTAAACCAGTTAGACATTGCGTTGAAAACTGCAACAATTGGATTATCTACATATCTAAGGGAATCACATGATTGGATGATCAAACTCGTTTTGAAACACGAAAGCATCAAAAGATCATATTCCATTACAAAAGATGCGCAAAGATACAGTAATGGATTACAAATTTCAGAAGTCCCATTTGCTGCTGAAATGGAAAACACAGAAAAAGCAAAGCCGGTAAAAGTAACTGCAAAGAAAGAACTGCTACAGAAACTGGCTAAGAAATGGCAAGAAAAGCCTCTGTATGGAAAATACCCAGAACGAGCTAACAATCCTGATGTTGACAAAAGTTTAACCCATCAGTGGTTGGCATCCTCTGGACTGAAATCGGAGACGGAAGGACTGATCATATCGGCACAAGATCAGTGTCTGCCAACAAAAAATTACCAAGCCAACATAATAAAAAATGGATGCAACCCATTATGCCGTGTATGTAAAAAAACAACCAGTGACCATTGATCATATGATTTCAATGTGCACTCCTATAGCTCCAACCGAATACCTAAACAGGCATTACAGAGCTGCACAATACATACATTGGATAATGTGTAAGCATTTTGACCTGTCCCATCAAAAGAATAGGTGGGAACATCAACCACCTCCCATACTTGAAAAAGATCACATCTCAATCTTGTGGAACTTTAGCATCCAAACAGACCGAAAAACAGATGCAAATAGCCCTGATATAATACTGAAGGACTTTCAAAAGAGGGTATGCCTGCTAATTGATATGTCTGTCCAATAGACAAGAATGTATTTACAAAAACATTTGAAAAATTGAGCAAGTATAAGGACCTGGAGAGAGAAATTGGAAAAATGTGGAAATTGAGAACTAAAACAATACCAGTGGTTGTAGGCGCTCTAGGAATGATACCTAAGGGGTCTAATGATTACTTATCGCAAATCCCAGGAAACCCGCGTATAGGAGAAATACAAAAGATAGTACTAATGGGAACTGCCTATATACTAAGGAAGATTGTGTCAATATAAGTACATCACAAGTCTAAACAACTAAATATGCATGTGTGTGTATGTATGTTCTTTCTTGAATATGGCGGACCTTGTTGTCTCTTGAGGTCACTGGTTGTAACTTGGTGATAACTCGTATGAACATAAAGCAAGATAAATGTAACAATAATAATAATAATAATAATCATCCTAATAATAATAATTGTTTCTACTTTAGGCACAAGATCAGCAATTACCCAGTGCATTACTGGTACTTTATTTTATCGACCCCGTAAGGATGAAAGGCAAAGTCAACCTTGGCGGGATTTGAACTCAGATCGTAAAGGGACGTAACTATGCTGGAAAGCATGGCGTCCGACCCTCTACTGATACTGCCAATCCACCGCACATCCTAATAATAATAATAATGGGATGGATAGATTACAAAAAGTCATTCGACATGGTACCTCATTCTTGGATAACCAAAAGCCTAGATATCTTCAAGGGGGCAGATAACATCAGACAGCTATTAAGCAAAAGTATGAAGTCCTAGGAAATAGAGTTAACATCAGGTGGATAATCCTTGGGAGGCGTGAAGATCAATAGAGGTATCTTCCAATGAGATAGTTTATCCCCTTTGTTGTTTGTCTTTGCCTGAGGATTTTAGGATGCAGACGGACAAGACATTAAAACACAATAGGCCTGACCTGATGGTTTTGGACAAGGAAAAAAGATCGTGCCTGATTGTAGATGTAGCCTGCCCATTTGACACGAGAGTGCAAGTAAAGGAGAGGGAGAAAATTAACCAATGCCCAGATTTAAAGTGGGAGTTAAAAAGGATTTGGAACTGCCATGAAATCAAGATCGTTCCGATTGTCATAGGCGCACTAGGTGCTATCTCAAAGAGTTTCCAAGGATGGTTAAAGAAGATTAGTCCAGACCCGCTTTTTTGGAACACTTCAAAAGGCATGCTTGCTGGGAACAGCAAAAACCCTCAGATACGTCCTGAATATCTGAGGCTGCAGGTACTGGTTTGATATTCATTTCAACAAACTTTCCAATTAAATAACATCAATGACGGAGACTCAAAGAACAATAACAAAAAATGACGATTTGTTATGTCTTCATTACATTTATAGAATAGTGACGGGCGATTTTCTATTGATCAGGTGAAGGTTCTATCTATATCGATCTAGCCTGACTCTGGAATTAAAAGTTCGTCGGACTTCTGTTGTGATAATGACAGAATGGACCTCTTAGGGCGTAGAAAAAGAATATAACAATTCACATTCATTTATGGTGGTCATTCAAATTTGTTTTGATTGGTGGTTTCGCTAGAAGGAATGTTTTGGTATGTGTGATAGGTGAGGGGAAAGATTATAATGAAGTGTTGGTGCCACTGCTTCTTCCCATTGGTAAATAGCCTAATATAAATGATACATATTTGTATATATATATATATATATATATATATATATATATATATATATATATACAGAAAAATATCAAATATCAGAGAGAACAACATCAGAATTTTGAAAAATTACATTTACTGGCTGACAAATTGCTTCGGGAACTAAATTATTAACGTGCACATAATCAATTTTACTATCGATGTTTGTACAGTAAACATAACTCTTCGATAAAATTCTTTCTTAGGAGCCAAAAAGAAAATATTAAAAGATAACAATCCATGTCACTGAAAAAAAAAAGGCTACAATAAACCCAATACTTGGATTAAATGTGCCCGGATTCTTGTGATATGTTTTTTTTTAAATGGTCAATTAAGGCTGCGAGCAGTATAATGTTATGAAACAAGAAAAAAAAAAGATGGATTAATTCGAATGTAGTCAGAAGAGTGAATAACAGGGGTATGATTCATAACAAGGGGAGATAAAAAGGTAAAATTGTATTTATTATGGTTAATTTAAAATTATCGAGGTAAGTAGTAACATGGAAAGAAATGGGGAAAAGTTTTATAAAAATTAAAAATTAATTATTTAAGAGAACAGATATAAAAAATATAGTTAATTAGTATAAAATAGCAGGAGGAAAGTCTAATCAGTAAAAATTCACACTAAAAAAATATAGAAAATATAAATAGAAGTGATTCGAAAAGAATTAAAATTAATAGAAAATAATTAAACAAAATTAGATTAAAAGGGGTATCCAAAGACCGACATTCATTCAACAAATTCTATTGCAACATATAACACGTGCAATGAAAAAAAAATTAAATAGCTAAAGTTAGGAAAATTGGGGGAGCGGCAGAATATTTACACAAAACTAGGAGGTACATTTCAGTTGTGTCTGGACAAAATGGCGAAGGCATAGTCCCAAAGAACATCCAACAGAAACGTGTTAATCAGGCAACGAGCAACACAAAAAGGATGCGGCTAGTCGTTTTATTTGCCAGAGTCCTCAAGCAACCGTCTTCAATTGATCTGGCAGATGCCCTATCATCTGTAAGGGTTGCAACTTTCCAGTTACCCTTAATCAAGGTTTCCTTCCTTCCGGACCTTCTCTATGTTGGGGACTGCAATATATTGTTATGTTAATTGCAGGAGTAAATAGTTTGCATTTATCAAAAGAAGATTGAGGTAAACGTCAAACTAGAATCTAATTTCTCTGTTAACATTACCACGGTAATGGGTAAAAATAATTGCCACAACCTACGAAAACACTTTCAAATTTCACAATGCTCTCCTTGTGTATTGTTGTAAAGTTTAATCTTCCATTGTTGTGAATATTATATGAAATATATTTATTTAATTCGTTTGGTAAATTTTACAAAGTATCAAAAATATTGTTTGTAACATTGACAAATGGTTACACATTCGAGGCAAGAAATATAGTTGCGCCGTTGTATGTATTTACTACTTATTTGATCTATATAGCTGGACAATATGGCTTATCCCATAATTTGGAATAAGAAATCAGAGGATACACGACACTATTGCATTATCTACATAACCGACCTAAACCTAGTTAGATATTGATTTATCCTGTAGTATATATTAATCGATATATCCTCTGCATTTATTTCGCTTCTGTAGCTTTAAGCAATTGAGTGACAAACGTTCATCTGGCTAAGTCGATATCCAATTGCATGCATAACGTTTCCGCCGCGAACTACTATAATGGGTAACATGATCATCTAGAAAACGATAGACATGAAGTTAGAGTTTTATGAGCTATAAAGAATGACTATGATCTATAAATTGCAGCCAAATCTACCTCAATAATAATCTACGTTCTTGAAAGGGGAGAAACACAATTGTTGTTTTATTCTTAGCTACACGTTGCCCAATGGTAAAATGATAAGGTCTTGCCAAGATGGCTTTTGTTCGTAGATCTTTGTCAGAGTTGATTAAGTACTTGACTACAAAGAGAGCAGCAATAACACCGGTTGTACTGCCTCTACTTTGAGTAAAACCTAAGTAGGTATAAGGTACTAGTTCACATATGATTGATATATGCAATAGACTGGAATTAGATCCTCAAATAGTTTTCTCTTAGGTTTAGCATAACAAAATTCATGAACAAATATTATCCATTTAGATAAGACTGGTAAATATCTAAATGATATGTGAATAGAAATTTGGTTCCTCACAAAAAAGATAAATCGTGTAGGAACTGTTCAAAAATTGCCCTTTAGTCTAATATCCCATGATTCATTTCCACGTAATACGACAATGTATGAAAAAGTGAGCTAAACTCAAAATGCATTGTTAATATTTTCTGAATATAAGAATATCTTACCATTTTATAGAAACCAATGTTGTGCATCATTAAAATTATTTCTTAACTCAACCAAGCGTTGAATGGAGTACAATAATGTACAAACGAGTATATGACTCAGAATTTTTAATATCCCACGAAGAGGAGAATGAATTTTAATTTCCGTTTTTGTATTCCTGATTCGAACAAATCCAACGCACTTTCAATTAACATATTACTAGTCACCCCATAAAAGGTTCAGATCCATTTAAGAAATGTTCTGCTGCTTCCATCGTCACATTGGCTTTGGTGAGATATTTAACAATCTTATCCCTTCAATTATACACGACTAGATTCTTCCAAAACATTCCCAGAAACATTGGATAATATGAAGGCTTTCTTCGATTTGAGATTTTCTTGCAAGACGTGCTCTAACAGCCACGGCACTTTCCAAATTGAGTCCACTCTGGAAAGACAGAAACACCACTCTCAGATGCAATGCAAAAATCATGCGTGGGTTAGTCCCATTCATCTTTCTAAACACATGTGAGTCAGTCATGGACCTTAATCACAGAACTGCAAAAGAAGATACAAACAATGGAGATGAAATGTTATAGAAGAATCCTAGGAATCACCTACACAAGACACGTCACAAATGAAAATGTCGTACCATAGGCTTGTTAGGGGAAAATGAAATTTGTCAATGAGGTAAAAAATCAGAAAGGCGGGATCTAAAGTACTGAAGAGAATAAACACTACAAGCTTCAACTCCCCTATGTTGTTGAAAAGTTTTCTCGGTGGACTTATGAGCAATACTCTCGATGAAGTTGCATCAAGCATTTGGGTTACAACTCCAAGAAGGTGGATGATTGTTTGCTGATAATGACATAGAGGTGTCCAGTCATCTGCATGAAAAACAAGAGATGTGTAAACACATTCTAGTAAAGTCCGGAAATTTCAACAAAAGCAGAATGTTTAAGGCTATGAAATCCAAAATTCAGATCATTCTTCGCAAATGAAGGTAAATTGGTGGCAACAGAAAGCCAATGAAACACAAGCAGCTGCAGACCGCAAATAATTTAAAGCGTTCTTTTCATAAGAGAGGTATTTGGTCCTAGAGCAACAGCAATATCCTCTGTGAGATCCGTTAATGGATAATATCTCTTTACAGATATCATATCCATACAAAAATGTAGTGTGCAGCACTACACTGATCTGATTATCAGTCAATCAAGTGTGACTACTGACATAATTGAGAGAAAGAACAACCTTCCAGTCATCAAAGAAATGTCTTCTGAGCCTTCAGTAGATGACATCACCACAACTGTAAAGAAATTAAATAACAATAATACTCCCGTATCTAGATGTTGCCTCTTCAGAAATATTGAAATTTGGCAGACAAAGGCTGAACGAAATGCATCACTCATTATTTTGCATTGTTGGAGAGCGGAGTAAGAGCCACAGGACTGGGTCGATGCTAATTTAATATCACTTTTTAAGTCTGTTCCTAAAGATTTCTGTAGTAGCCTTCGGGGCATATTTCTATTTCAGTTGTTGGAAAGGTACTGTCGTGTATTTCTTCATAATGAATTGACAAATCCATCGTTGCATAAGCTGTGTCAGAATCACAGTGTGGTTTTCGCCCCTCTCGTGGGAGAGTTGACATGATTTTCACTATCCACCAGCTACAAAAATAATGCATGGAGTAAAACATGGGGTTATATCACTACTTTGTAGACCTAACAACGCGTTCAACACTATTACCAGGACTCCATTGTGGTTGATATTGAAAATATTTGGCTGCTCTGAAAAGTTTGTTAATATGGATATGAAGCCCGTATTGATTTTGTTGGTACTCTTTCAGAACCGTTCGCATTGGAAAATGGAATAATCTATTTTCCGGTGATGCTGTGAAATGCCTTTGGATCATCGACAGACGGAGTCTTTATCCGATATTGCTCTTCAGGTAATGTTTTCAATTAGAACGAAATTCAACTCTAAACTCTTCACCTCTTTGATCCGTGACCTTCTATATGCAGATGACTGAGACCTAATAAGTTGCACTGAGGAGGGTTTGCAAAGCCTGATCAGTGGTTTCTACGCTGCTTGTGATGTGGTTAGTCTTATAAGTAATTTGAAAAAGACTGTTGTAATACATCAACCAGCACCTGGGGAGCAGACAACTCCACCTCAAACCCTCTTTAAGGGCATAATGCTAAGGACGGTGACCTTATTCGAATACCTTGGCAGTATGATACAAACTGATGGCAAATTGGATACTGAAATCACATCTTGTATACAAAAAAACAGCAAAAGCATTTGGTGTACTAGAAATTAAAGTATGGTCACAACGTCACATTACATTGGAGACTATTGTATTCATCCGATACGTGGACGTTGTACACAATTCATGTTAACATGTAGCAGCTGTTTCGGCAAAAATACCTCCGGGATATACTCAAGATAAGCTGGAACACGTTCGTTCAAGACCTTGAGATTCTTGCTAGGGTAAAATGTACATCTACTCAAACTATGCTTATTAGGAATCAGTTAAGATGAACAGGTCACATGATTCGTATGGGTGACTGACGCATTCCCCCAAAAATATTTATGGTGAACTTAAGCTGGTCGAAAGGTTTGATAGTAAGCCAAAGGGGTGATATTGAGACTTTCTAAAAGCCAATTTAAAACACCTTAATATATTCTACAAAAATCTTGAACAACGTGCAGTGGAGAGAGTAGCATGGAAAAATGTCAGTTGGAATGAAGTTAAAGTATTTGAAATGGAGAGGGTTAAACATGCAGAACTGAAAAGAAAATTGCGGAAGAATAAGACCAACAGTAACAATTGTTTCCATTTTGGGCACGAGGCCAGCAATTATATCAGTGTATTACTGGTGCTTTATTTTATCAACCCCGTAAGGAAGAAAGGCAAAGTTAACCTCGGCGGAATTTGAACTCAGACCATAAAGGGCCGTAACACTTTGCTACAAAGCATGACGCCAGACTCTCTACCGGTACTGCCAATCCACCAACAGTAATAATGATGAATCTTATCAAGCCTTAGTTTTCAAACGCACTCTGTGCCCTATGTTGTTCTTTTCGGAAGCTGGCCTGGTGTCATACCAACGAGCACATGAAGGTAAAGTCCAACTTTGTTGGAGAGAATCAATTCCAGTGCTATGCGTGTACGTGTATCTGTGTGTGTGTGTGTGTGTGTGTGTGTGTGTGTGTGTGTGTGTGTGTGTGTGTGTGTGTGTGTGTGTGTGTGTGTGTGTATGTGTGTGTGTGTGTGTGTGTGTGTATGACGTATGTGCGCGCGCGTCTGTATGCATATGTATATATATTCGGAAATATACACATATAAATATATAATTTGCTAATCAGCTGATGGATTGAAGCGATATCTGAACATACACAGTAAACAAACCGAAAGTGGTAACAAGAAGGAAATGAAACAGCATTGTATTGTTTGAGGTCGGGTGTTTCACATGCTTTCAGGACTCAAAAGCCACTCTAGATCTCATGCAAGGAAGGAACTGACATAAAGTGGTCGAGTTTTATATGGAGCAGCCGATCTCCATCATTCTCTCTCTCTCTCTCTATATATATATATATATATATCATCATTTTCATCATTTCATTTTACGTCCGCTTTTTCCCTGCTTGCAAGGGTGGGACGGGAACTGATTCTGGCTTGATTTCTACAGCTGAATGCACTTCCTAACACCAACCACATTTACAGTGAGTGGTGGGTGCTTTTTTGCCGTGGCACCTCCACGACCACTTTTGCAGTGGAATGATATGGACCCCAGTCCCTATCATCTCATTTCTACAGCTGAGTAAACTGGAGCAATGTGAAATAAAGTGTTTTGCTCAAGGAAACAACACATCACCCGGTCTGAGAATTGAACTATATATATATATATATATATATATACACGAGGTGGGACACAAAAGTTCCAGGACCGATGTCACAAAATATTTATTTCAAACACAAACATCACAATAACAGTTTTCTCCTTCAAAGTAATCCCCTTGGAGTATGTAACTGTAATCTTAGCTTTCTTCAGCGATCAAACTTTTTTCTTCATAATATTATATATATGTCCTCTGTTTTAGGTCGTTAAGCAATGAGCACAGAGCATAGAACATACTTGAAAACTCCGTCAGACGCACTGGCATTGCTGCAGAAAGTGTATGGAGATGAGACGATGTTACGCTCAGGTGAGTTTGAGTGGTGCAATAGGTTTAAAAAAGGACGCGAGGACGTGGAAGGCCCTCAACAACCAGATCTGATGTCAACGTGGAGCGCGTCAGGCAGATGGTGCGTAGCAATCGACGGCTGACTGTTCGACTGATGGCAAATGAGCTGGGCATGAATCGGGACAGCGTCTGGAAGATTTTCACTGAAGATTTGGACATGCGAAAAGTCTGCGAAGATGGTGCCAAAACTGCTGAACGATGACCAGAAGGGTCAACGCATGCAAGTGTGCCAGGACATCCTCGAGCGTCTTGAAGCCGAACCAGACTTGCTAGGGACAATCATCACCGGTGATGAGTCATGGATTTCGAGTACGACCCGGAGGGGAACCGTTTTGAAGACGTGGACGACATCAAAAAGGCCGTGACGACGGAACTGCGGAGGATCCCGGAAGAATCCTTCCAGGAGTGCATGCAAGCGTCGCAGAAAAGGATGGCAGAAAAGTGCATTAGACTCCAGGGGGATTAATTTGAAGGAGAAAACTCTTAGTGTGAAGTCTGGGTTTGAAATAAATCTTTTGTGACATCAGTCCTGTATATATATGTTAAAATATATATATAAATATTTATTAAAATAACTATATATATATATATATATATATATATATATATATATATATATATATATATATATATATATATATATATATATATGTATTAAAATAAAAGTTTAAAGTTTAAGCAAAGAATCGCTGCTTTCACCCTTAACGGGATCTTCGGAAACTAACAAAGTCAATCTGTAAACGCAGAAGTGGATATTTCAAAAACCGTTGCAACCGTAGGAAGACATGAAGACGATACTTTGGTTCGTGGAAACGTTCCCTGGCAAAGAACGGGAAAAAACGAATATAATACGTCATTAATAGGAGCGGTGAAAAACAATTACGCGCAAAGATAGAACCACGTTTATGGTATAAAAGAAGTCGTAGACTAATATTCTCTTAGGTGGTTCATAGAGACGTTCTCTGGCAATGAACGGGAAAAACGAAGATAATACGTCATATGTGGAGCGTGGAGACCAATTGCACGCAAAGCCAAAACCACGTAAATGGTATAGCAGATGTCGTAGACTAAAATTCTAAAATTCTGCTAAGATGCGAGTCCCTGTGAAAATTTTGTCGCGCCACTCCTGGCCCGACTGTGGTGTGACATTAATATCGACCTTCCTTCCTCTCTCTTTCTATCTTCCTTCTTGTAGCTATCAACCATTACTCTTTTACTTCTCTAAGCAAAATTTTAAAGTTCCAACTTTCTGTCGGACTGTTGGGTGGGTTTTAATGGCGGCGCGACCAGCTCCCTGGCGAACGAGCTCACCTGGAGTGCTTGGAAAAATAAATTTCCCCTTCTTTCAGTAAATGAAAATACTCGGCGTGGCTTAGTTCGCCATGGGGCCCGGGGCGCGGCCGTTGTTTTAACCGCCAAATAGTGCCTTTAAATTACAGAACAAATCGGAACTATTATATAATTAAATGTTAAACTGTTGAACTTTAAATTTTCTAACCTCTTTAATATTGAATATTGATTATTAATTTTTTTAACTTCATCCTAGAAGTCTAAACACTGTAAAACACTGACTCCCAATATATTCATCTCCGCTAAGATGCGGGTCCCTGTGAACATTTTCTCGCGCCACTCCTGGCTTGACTGTGGTCTGACATTAATATCGACCTTTCCTCCTCTTTCTCTCTATCTTCCTTCTTGTAGCCATCAACCCTTACTTTTCTACTTCTCTCTTCCCTTCCCTCTCTCCTCCCCTCCTTCCTCCCGCAGACTCATCTTCCTTCCCCCTCTTGCTTGCCTATATCTGACCAGTAGTAGTTGCCTTCCTCTTTTAGCTGACATTAACCCTGGCTTCTCCTCTTCTTTCTACCCCCTTCTTCTCTCTCCTTCCTTTCTTTCTTTCTTTTACCTTGTGTCATAGGATCGACGTTAACCTATGCTCCCATCCCCTTCTGTTTTCGTTCATCTGACCGGTAGTAGCATACTATAAAATTTAGCCACGTCACTCCAGGGCGACCGGCTGAGGTTGAAGGAACAGAATAGCGGTCGCCCTCGGGTCTCGATTTTCAGCCCCATGGATTTTACCTATTACATTCACGTATTATATTTCGAATACCTGATGATATCACCGGATTCATACGGAACCCGGTCATTGAAATGATCATAGAATAATAAACCTTTCAAGGATTTACACAAATCCAGCCTCCTGTCATTTCATTATAATATATATATATATATATATATATATATATATATATATATATATATGCTTGTGTGAGTGCGCATGCCTGTGCATGCGTGTGCATGCATGTGTGTGCATGTGGCCATGTAGTGTGTTTGTTATTTTATATATATTAAAATAACACACATTATCTAATTTACGGTAGATAAGTTCTCTTTTTTAAAGATCTTGCTATCAATTTCTTCTCTTCCACATTCAACGTCTTTGAATGAAAACCGACAGAAAGTATATCGTAACCCACATTATGCTTCATAATTTTCAACTCATCTAAGTCTATTCATACCTATATTCCTTAAATTACTTTTCATATAAAACTGGTGCCTCTGTTTTCCCCTTATTTCGGCTCCCTAACCCACCCACCTCCTCCCATATTAATATATATATATATATATATATATATATATATATATATATATGTGTGTGTGTGTAGGGGTGGTTAGTAGTGTAGAGGTATATTCATTTTATTATACAGTAGAAAGGTCTTCTACAGGATTAGAACTGTTTCATTTGTAAGAAATCATTAGTAAAGTATATCTATATCTATCTATACGTATATATGTATATATGCATGCATGTATTTAATTATGTATATACATATATATATATAGAAAGAAAGATGAAATCGAAAATGCAACTCGAGTCTTATTTTTTTAAAAATATATATACTTATGCGGTTCCTTTACCGGTTTCGCAGTTCTTCTGCTTTTCAAAAGTAGAGCTGAGATGGAGGGTCTGTGGTTTTTCTAACATCTGGTTGGTCTCTGAATGTTACTTGTTTTATATGGAAAAAGTGGCTCGAATTGCCAGGTTTTTCGAGAAGTAATTTGATTGGTTGGTCAATAATTATAATAAATTTCGCGCCAGTTCGCGTTACAAAGTTCTTCAAACCAGGGAGGGGGGTGTCACAGGTTGTTTTTTCATATATGAGTGTTTCAATTTCTTTTTACTTAAAAAAAGGGGGCTCACGAAGGTTTTTTTTTAATAAACGTAATTTGATTATGGTTATAAATGAAATTATTGCTGTCACGTGAACAAGTTTTCATAAAATTTTCGCGCCCTTATTTGGAAATCCATTCTGTAGCCTTTTTAGAAAATTTTATGACGAGCAAAAGATAAGGAGAATTGTTCTGGTTCAGTGAATATGGTTAGTTCGCTGGGGTGTCAGAATTTAGATTTTCTAATGAATAAAGAAGGTAAAGATATGTATGTTTATTTGTGTGCTTGTGTGTGTGGGCGTGTGTGTGGGTGTGTGTGTGTGTTGTGTGTGTGTGTTGGAATTTCTTTTTACTTAAAAAAGGGGCTCACGAAGGCTTTTTTTAAATAAACGTAATTTGATTGGTTATAAATGATTTTATAGCTGTCACGTGAACAATTTTTCATTAAATTTTCGCGCCCTTATTTTGAAATCTATTCTGTAGCCTATATAGAAGATTTTATGACAAAGAAAAGATAATGGTCAAGAAAAATTGGATGGGAGAATTGTTCTGGTTCAGTGAATATGGTTAGTTCGCTGGGGTGTCAGAATTCAGATTTCTATTGAATAAAGAATGTAAAGATATGTATGTTTATTTGTGTGCTTGTGTGTGTGAGTGTGTGTGTGTGTGTATTGGTAGATGATTCTATTAGTAGAAATGGGGGAGGGAGTTGTGTGTGTGTGTGTATATGGGTGTTATGTGTGTGTCGGAGTATGTTAAGATGGAGAGAATATATATTTTGTGTGTGTGTATATATGTGTGTAGGAAAGTGATTCTATTAGTAGAAATGGAGGAGGGGAGTTGTGTGTGTGGGTGGGTGGGGGTTGTTATGTGTGTGTATGGGTGTTATGTGTGTGGGAGTATGGTTAGCATGTTAAGATGAAGAGAATATATATATATATATATTGTGTGTGTGTGTAGGAAAATGATTCCTTTAGTAGGAATATTTTTGAATGAACATATTTTCCTTACTTATTCGTATTTGTTCTGTTGTATTGTCAGTGCAAACGTATGTTAAGGTTTATTTAGTTCGGGTTTTTATTTTCTAAAGTAGAAGGTGTTATGTGTGTGTGTATGTGTTTGTTTGGATGGTTAGCATGTTATGGTGTTGACAGAATGTATATTAAACCAGGACATAATGTATATTTAA